>JAINUG010000186.1:1617500-1702500 GCA_029706075.1 Aldrovandia affinis
TATCACCCGCAGTAATGACTGTTCACCTTCACACTTGACACCACACAACAATTCATATCCCCCACCCCCCTCCCCCAGATCGTTAGGGTAAATGTTGGCTTCCCCTGTTCCGGTCTGGTGTAAAACCTCTTTGCCAATGGGAGCAGTATACCAGCGTGATGAAGGTTTTAGGGCAGCGTTTTTTTAACTTTTTTTTTGTCTCAACTGAGACAATATTTCAGTCGGAGCCCGAATGGCGGAAATAATTTGGTGTACGCCACAACTAAAGGTCACTCCGCCTTAAAGTTGCTATTGATTTATGTGTGCGAGGGCGTTTCGCGCGCGTTTCGCTACAGCCGTAGCTGAACGCTTGGCAGCCGACCGAACCTGCCCCCAAGACAAATATCTGATTTTATGAAGCGAGGACATGTTTAGCTGAGGAAACAAAGGGCACGCTCTCCCTTAAAGCCGCCCGCTTGTGCTGAGGCGGCACGTCCCGGGCAGAGAGCGAGATGAGCCGGCTTTCACTTGCGTCATTCGCCAGAAAGAAACGACAGTGAAACTGAAATAAATTGGCCCATCTGCACGCCCCTTCTCCAGGAGAGGGCCAGTTCAGCTCATTACGAAATGGGGAAAAACTAGATACCCCCCTGCTGCGGTATCCGCCCCGCCCTCCAACTACTCCAGGGCACCCAACAGTCATCTCTCACACACCCCAAAAATATTATCAGCACTGTCGAATTAAAGCCTTAATAAAAAAAATTAAAAAACACTGTCCATTTAGTCTGAGTGTGGACAATAAAAGTGCCAAGGCTGAGAGAGAGATAGAGGCAGGGAGAGCAGCGGAGGAGAGGAGAGGGGGAGGGGGCGAATGAGTGAAGCGGGAAGTGTGAGTGAGAATGCCAGGTGTTTGTGGAGTCGTGGACACTCTGTCCAGAACCCGCATTGGAAGTTTTCCCCCAAAGGAAATCATCTTTGAGACAAGAACCATTAGGGTAGCCAGCCCTCCTTATCGCAGAAATGAGCCAATATTTCAATAGGGACGCTTCGCCCTTGGCTAGGAACAAGGAGTTGTACTGTACACCCCGTCACACCTGCCTTTCTGATTGCTATCTCCGATCAGGCGGCGACAGGTGGACCCTCCTCGAACCCGTGCTCTGTGGAGCCATTGGCCGTTAGCAAGCGCTGCTAACATAGAACACCCAGCGCAGACGACAGGGCCTGAGCCCCAAAGCAGCCTGCTCTGCTTTCACTGGGATAAAAACTTTTAAAAGTCCCACAGTTCCGGAAAGTTCTCCTCCACCCCCCCCCCTCCTTATTGGACCGTGTTTATTGTGAATTCGCTCAAAGCTCCACTAATCCATTCAAAGCTGCAGTCAAGAGTTAGGCCTCAATATCACAGATGTTTATCAATGACAAAAATGTGGCAATGTCCGACTATATCGGACCGACATCAACAAAGCCGGCTCGCCTGAACAGTTCTGCAGCGCCTTTGGGTCCTTGAAAAGCACTACAAAAGTCCAAACTATTATTATTTTTAGAAACTGCACTTTAAAATGTCAGTCAAGGGTAAGGGACAGAGAGAGCGAAGGAGCTGTACAGAAAGAAAGAGAGGGAAAAGATATGAAAAGGTAGAGAAAGCAGAGGGGGAAAAGGGAGAGAGAAATAGGGAGGGAGGGAGAGAGAGAAGAGAGCGAGAGCTCCTTGATATTCATATGATAACAGCTGTTGTGGTGCACTAAGTTTTTACCCCTGTGAGTGGCTGCCAGGGTAAATAGATTACCCAAGGGTACGCCAGTCAGTGCCATACTGCAGCAGGCTAATTGCATCTGTTGCTTTGATTAAGAGGGAAACGAGTCCGGCAGTTTGGGTCCTGAGGAACAGGTGGGACAGAAGGGGTTCTGAGCCCAGCGTGGTGGGCTAGGTCAAACAGAGACACCCTGAATGACAGAGTCCTCTTTAGAAAGTTAAACACAGCAGAAAAAATGACAAAAAGACAAGACTAAAAATACATGCCAATCATCTAATGACAGCAATGATTTATAATGATAGTAATGATTCATATTTACTTTAGCATGAACGAGAATGAAAAGCATAATGTAAAAGAATAATTTATCCCCGTGCCTAATTGTTATTTTATCTTATCAAATGTGTTTATTTCATGATGAATTTCAATCTACATTGAAATTGTCAGAACTATGATCCACTCTAAACATAAGAACAATCCAGTAAAAATATGAGAATCAATGACAATTTCCAACAGTATCAAACATGACAAATAACATAGCTGTTGTTTGTAATGAATAAACATTACCGTTCTCAATTTCTTGTCAATCAAATTTGCGGAGCATGCGGGTACAGCCATTGAGTGTTTTCAGGCAGAACTGTGACAGTTTGCATATTCGCCCTGAATTATGAAACAAAAAGTGGGTTGACTGATGAGGGTTTAATGTGCCCCGTTTTTGCGGCCTGGTTGTGTGCGCGACAGCGTGACGGAGAGACGGAGAGACGGAGAGACGGAGAGAGACCGAGGCAAACCGCGTCCCCGGAGGAGAGGAGCGGAGTTACGCGACGGCCAATAAAGGCGAGACTCTCACTCTGATATCTGCATGACCTTTAACCCTTTAAGGGTTTTATCTGACAGTGACGAATGGGACAGATAAACAGGCGGGGCTGAGTGACACTTTTATCTCCTGCGAGGGGGGGGGGCCTCCTCGGGTCCACCGCGGTCCGCTAACACACTTACGCTCCCGGAACCTTGAGCCGAGCCCTCATCCTAATCTAAACAGGCCTGCTTTGGGCTTTTGGTTGAGTCCACTTCTACAGCGACAAAAAAATCTCCTGCCCCCCTTCCCTCTCTCAGCTAGGCCTGCATCTCAATTTTACACCTGATAAAGCCCCAAAGCTACCCTAACAAGCTTGTGCTCCAGGCTTGCCGCCACACCAGGCGTGACCTTTTACTCTTTTTCTCTTCTTTAACTTTCCGACAGTTCCCCCGTCTCTCATTCGCTCACTTGCTCTGCTCTCCGAGGTGTGTGAAGGTCACGGAGCCACTAATATCTGAATTAAAGAGGGGGGGGGCTCCTGTCTCCTGTCTGATTGGCTTCATCAGGGCACTATATCAGCTCTCACCTGTGTGGCTGGGGGGGGAGTTATGGAAATGCACAGGAGGCAGATGAAGAATTGGGGCTGTCATTCACAGACTGGACGTGTGGAGTTGTGTGCCAAAGGGAACAAGAGTTTATCGGCTTTTTTCATTTTAAATTTTAAATTAATTTTTGACCGCAATTGTTTTTCCTTTCCTCCCAATTTGGAACGTTCGGTTGCATCTTAAGACGTCTCTACAACAGCTGTCAATTGTGTTAATTCAGGACAGCCCTGAGGTGGGGGGCTGCCAGCTGCCGCCTCTTTCCGTTCTGCGGTCCGACCCCGGCCGAGCTGCGCAGTCACAGCGTCGGCTCCACGCCCAGCTGGTGCCGGCAGACTGCAGGTGCCCCATCCACCTGAGGAGGTCATCCTGCCGAATGAACGCTTCTCCCCAATAATGCGCCGCCCTGCAGGGCTGCCAATCACAGCCAGCACTGGCACCATCTGGATTCAGCACCAGACTGGGCAGACTGGGCAGGGGGGCGCATCCACACACTGGAACAATGTGATTAACGGGATTAGCTCTTTTCTGCTTTATTTGTGTGCGCGGGCAGCAGACTGGCAGCCCTGTGACTGGGTATGGGGCTGATGCCTTTCTACGACCTTCCTCTAGTCTTCTTCCCCAGACTTCCTCCAGAATCGTACTTCAAAGAGGACCAGTTGCCCAGAAGGAGTCGGACCGCCATCCGCCTGACCTCACACTTAGGCAGGGGGGCTGCTTCTGCGTACTGAGGAGGGACATGGAGTAGGGCGCAGGTACCGCACGTCCTCAGCTTGAAAAGTGAACAGACAAAATGAACACTGATTATTTTATGCAGTTCATGAATCCGGAATGGTCTTCGGAATGGGCTTCATCACCCCATGCAGCTGTTACAGGAATGAGGGGTGAGGGTGGGGGTGGGGGACTTATGGCATAGGGTGAGTAATGGTCAGCTTTGAGCTCATGAGTAGGGGTATCAGCAAAGGGGGGGGGGGTCATCTCAGAGCCACGCCCTCCCCCTATCCAACTAGTGCTGCACTTGTGTGGGGGGGAGGGGGGGTGGTCTGAGCCGCACTGACACGTGGCTGGAGGAAACTGAGCTATGGCCGGTAAGACGGAAGCACTCCTGCATCGGGAGAGATGGCGGACGCCTCTCCGGGTGCCATCGTGCATTAGCGGTGATTTAGCGGCGCCCGCGCGCCTCGTCCCTGCGGTGATGCTCATCCCGCGGGGAGAAAGGGCCGGGCCAGGGGGACTGGGGGATATAAATCACAGGGAGGGGGGTATTTGAGAGGGAGAGCGAAGCAGGGGGTGGGGAACAAACAATGCGGATCATCGCCATAAATAGTGACTGTAAAAGCATGCCGTGCAGCGGGCCCGCAACAGCTCTCAGCAAATAAGCTGCGCACTAAAGCTGCAAGGGCACGGGTCTGTGTGTATATTAATTTACACATCCCGCAGCGCTGTCCCCCGCGCCCGGGCCAGGAGGAGCGAGCGGAGAGGTGAGAGCTGAGCTCCGGCTGACACAATGATGGAGCGGACGAGGCCTCTGGGTAATGACGAAAGTGTCTTTCCAATTATCTGGCGGTGGCATGTTGGCTTCTCAAACAAAGCAGTACAGAGACGTGTGTGACAAACGGCCTCGGAGTCAAAACAGAAGACGGGACAAAGGCACAATATGGTGGGGAAATAGGAAGTAAAGGCACGAGTATCGTTGGTGAATTGTGTGCACTGAGCCTGGTCGGGCAGGAACACGGCTGATTGGCTAATATCCGACAGACAATCTGGATGTTGCAAAAGTGTATAAAAAAGGCCATTTTTAGACCTTCCAACACTACAAAGTCATAGTAATTGCATAATAATATATCCTCGTATCAGAAAATAAAATGATTACCACAAATTCTATTTAACTGTATAATATCTTTAGGAAACAGTGGTGTAAATAATTAAATGATTTTCACATGCTGTATGTGGGTAGGTATGCATATCTGGACTGGAGAATCAGTAAACATCACCTCAGAACCTCTAGCTGCACAGTGGGTAACATTAAAAGAGTGACCATGAACATACAAGGTAGGCACCGGGCTTACAAAATACTGTGCTGTGGGGGGGAAACGGACATCTGACAGCCCCCTACCCTCTCTTTGAGCCCCTCAGGCTGAAGGGGCAGGTGGTGGAGCAGGTCCAGTGTTTTAAACACCTGGGCACAGAGATTGACCCCTCTCCTGTCTTTAACCCGGCACGCAGACTCGGTCTACAGCAAGGCCCAGCAGCGTATGCTCCTGCTGAGGAGGCTGAGAACCTTTGAAGTTTGATATTTTAACAGCTGTGCACAAGTCCCTCGTCGAATCTGCGCTCACCTTCAATATCACATCCTGGTACAACTCCCTCACCGTCGTAAGCAAAAATAAACTCCCAAGGATCACAAACCAAGCAAGTAAAATAGCTGGTACCACCCTGCGCCAACTATCAGAACTCTACACTCAGTCAGTCTTGAAAAAGGCCATGCTTATCACACAGGACCCCTCACACCCCCTCCACAACTCCTTCCAATTATTCCCATCAGACAGTCCCATTGGTCAAGAAACTCATTCAAAAAAATTATTCATTCCCACGGCAATAACCCTGTCAAACAAAAAATGATATCATATGCACTTTGCTACTTTTGCACACAACTTTTGTTCTTTTTCAATTATTTAGCTATGTCTGTGCTGTTGTCTGAACTGTTTCTGTGTTTTTAATGTTTTATTATTTGTATGAACCCGTGTCAAAGACAATTTTCTGTCGTGAATGTGATGGGCAATAAAGTTTTCTGATCTAATCTACCTGTACATTAGCCAAGCTAAGGAAAAGCAGTAAGTCGCTGAGGAAAATAACACTGGTTATTGAATACTGATTGAATGCAGATCTCGTCTCATGATTTTCTTCTAAAAAATGTTAATGTTCTGCACTAACGAAGTTTAGTAACGAGCTTTGAAACGGAACTGCTCAGGGGGAGAGTTCAATTAAAGTGGTGCCTGTAATCGGTCACAGACGTGCCAGAGTCAGATATCAATATCCTGTGGGCTGACCCATAAATTCACTTTGTTCATCATTAACCTCCAACACTATATACCCGACATTATATAAGGGCAGCTTCCACATAAAAAGCAATTAAGCCCTTTTCACAACCCCCACCCCCTGCCCACACACACACACACACACACACACACACACACACACACACACACACACACACACACACACACACACACACACACACACACACACACACACACACACACACACACACACACACACACACACACACACACACACACACAGAGATACACGCCACCTGCACTTAATTAGGTGGGCAATAATGACTTGGCCTCTCACAACTCAGAGAGGGAGAGAGAGAGAGATGGTCGTTTCCTGTCATTAATGCTCTCACCGCTAATCCATCTTAAGGTCCGGGCCCCTAAAACAGTCCCTTTGCAGGGTAACTCACTGTCTCAGTGTAAAAGTGATCTTTTCCTGAGCATGTACGGGAAATGAAGCTGTTAGAAAGACTGTTAGGGAGAAAGACTGCAGTCGCGGGCTCCCGCTCCCGCTCGCCACCGCAAAAGAGGAGGGGTGACCTTGAACAGCTCTCTCTCTATCTATTCTCTCCCTACTCACTCTTTCTCTTCCTCCTTTCTCTCCCTCTCCCGCTCCCCTTTCTCTTTCTCTCTCTCTGCTATCTCCCCTTACTATCTATTCTCCAGTCCTCTTCTTCTTTTGCCATCCCTCTCGCCTTTCTCTTCTCTTTATTTCACGTTTTCTCCTCCTGTGCCCTTCCTCTCTCTCTCTCTCTCTCTCTCTCTCTCTCTCAGGCAGGCAGATTGACAGGGTGATGCAAGCCGTCACAGGCTCTCTCAGAGCTCTTCGTGGGCTGTTTTTCTGCAGTGCTGCTGTGCAGCAGAACAGCACACAGGTCACACACCCGCGCAGCCGCCCGGCACGGCAGTCCACGCAGAGCCGCGGAGCTCGATCGCCGTCTTCAAGCAAACATCGCTCGTTGATACGTCACATGTCCTTTTTTGGATCATTTTTACTGTATCATACTTCTTGCTTTTATTTCTAATCGTATCGACAGGTAACTGTCAAAATAAAGGTAACACTTTGGTAACCTGTTGGGGACACTCCCATGGCCCTGGCCTGGGCTAGGAGAGTCCCGGCTGGGCAGGGGTGTGCGTGGGGTGGGGGGTGGTGAGGATTTGGGGGGGGCTTGTTGGAAAGAGGAAGGCTGGGCCTATCCATTGGTAGTGTACCCATTTAAAGGATCACTCATTTACTCAAGTGTTGCCTTTATTTTGGCAGTTACCCGTGTGTTAAGCTCTTCATTGAGCTGAATGCATTCAAAAGTTATGTATGAATAAAGTTATTATTATTCGTCTTTTAATAAGACTTATCTTAAGGCCCCCCCCACACACACACTCAAATAACTGTACCTGTTAAACAAATAAACCGGAAAAAATGCTCACAATAAAATACATATTGTCTTACATTTCTTAAGAGTTTTCTCACACTCCAACAGTGTTTCCCTCCAGAGCCCTCTGGTCCCACTTTTATCCATGTTTTTTACGGATGGAGCCATTTTCAAGCTTGAAACAAAAAATTCTTATGTCAGTTTACTTGACTTCTTAAACCAACAAAAAGCTTAAGAAAATACACTTTCTGCATCCTTATTTCAAAATGAATATACTCAACACCCAGCAGGACTTTAAAAGATGATTAATCTTCAGGAGACATTTTCACTGATTTATTGTTGTGCATACCAATCACTGCTGCCACGTTGCCCCGCTAGGGGTAAACAGGAAGACGAGGAGAGAAGTTCGTATTACCCCGTGGGGGTAAACAGGAGGTAGAGGAGGGCAGTCCCTCATCCCAGGGGGCTAAACAGGAGGGAGAGGAGGCGAGTCCGCGAGAGGTGCAGATGGCTTCAGAGAGAGGAGAAATTACCATTTGCTGGGGAACCTGACTTCTAAATGATGGAGTTTCATTAATGGACTTTCCAAAGAAACTGCGAACAGATTGAGCAGAAAGGTAAAAAAATATATAAGAAAGATCTCTCTGAAATCTCGAAGCGCAAAGCATGCATTTCAAAGTGAATGAGCTTCGGCGTCCTCCGGGGTTATTGCTGACTGAGGCTTTGAGGATCTGAGAGGTGGAACGTATCCCGCACGTCCTCCAGAGGATGAGCGCGTTTTCTTCAGTAACGTCGTACTCGGGTATAAAGGTATGACACACTTTATCTAGTGTGTCACATCCGCATGCAAACACGACAGCACACCTCTTACTATTAGCACCAATCAGACAGAAGAGGTAAAGGTGCGTGCTTTTACAGATTTGGGTATTATGGGATATGTACAGGTCCAAGCGTCTGAGCTACATCCTCACATAGCTTACCTTTATAGTCTATAAAAAATAAACAACTCTGTATTCATACAGAATACAACAAATACCTTAGCTATAAATCAAAGAAAGCTTTCTGAGAAGGGAAACATTCAGCAACGGTGGAGTTTATTAATCGAAAGATAACAATGGGACCCACCATTAGATAGAGGGCCTCGGAGCTGCCTGATCCGAAACGTTTCCATTGCCGTTTCTGTAACGGCGCGTGCGAGCGAGAGAAAAAACAGAGCGAATTACGAAAAACCACAGCACGTCTCACACTCAGACTTTGGGTGGATGTAGCCACCCTTTGTTCTCTCTGTGAAAGGGGGCCGAATAAGGTTTTTCGGCCCAGCGCCTCTTCTCTCGTGCCCTTCCTCCAAACCCCGTTGATAAGGCAGCAAAAGCTTTTCACGAGGCGGAACATCGAAACGCTCTCCTTTCACACACTTCACTCGTAAGAGCCTTACTGACGGATGTGGTTCGCTAATCCTTCCCGAACAATCACGTCTGGCCTCTTTGTACCACCAACTCCACGGAATTCAGATTTGCCAACTAAATTCCAAAGTACAAAGCAAAAATGTTACATTTGAAAAATAATTCAAAACAACACACCCCCATCCCACATACACACACACAATAATAGTAATACTCATTTATTATAATAATGTGTTGCAGATTATGAACTGTTTCTTTTCACAGGAGCAAAAATAGGATTTATAAATGCTGTATCAATGGGCAGGGCGTACAGAGCCATGCAGTAGGACAGTATCAGCACCACACAGACCCATGAGTTACAGCCATGCAGTGGGACAGTACCAGTGCACAGGGCCATATAGATCCACGTGCTATAGCTCATTTGTACATAGCTCAGGTATGCAGGACCTACAGTGGGTGATGTACTGAGTGTGTCGGTAGGCCTACCCTAGCATTTCAACGTTAAATGGGCGGCAGTGTTAGCATAATGGTTAAGGAACTGGGCTTGTAATGCAAAGCTTGCAGGTTCGATCCCAGGTGGGACACTGCCGTTGTACCCTTGAGCAAGGTACTTAACCTGGATTGCTTCAGTAAAATATCCAGCTGTATAAATGGATTGTATGTGAAGAAATGTGAAACTGTAAGTCGCTCTGGATAAGAGCGTCTGCTAAATGCCTGTAATGTAATGTAATGTAAAAATGAAATCTCACTGCTGAAGATCAGCCATCGCAGTCGCTTTGGATAAAAGTAGAGATGCACCGATTGCGATTTTCTTGGCCGATTCCGATTTCCAATTTTTGATTAGTCTGACTTGCCGATACCGATTTTGGCCGATTCCGATTTTTTTCCCCTAAAAACAATAATTGACAACTTACACAAACATTTTTGTAACTTTGCTTTAATAGAAAATTAAGATTGACAATTCTGAGGTAGGTCAGAAGCATGAGGTAGGTCTCACTAAAACACATTTCAAAATAAAAAAAGTGTTCCAGGTTACTGGACAGAGCTTTTCTTTTTTGTGCAAATTAAATTCAATGATGAATAAAAGAGAATCCAACAACAGTGGCATGTAGCCTTTAAGTAATAAATAAAAGAAACAAGAGTAGTTTAAATGTACTGACATGGTGACAGACCATTAGTCCGGAAATATTTATTTAAAACACTAACGTTATATTCTGATGACAGATGACACAAGCCCTTTTTCCATTAAATAATTATATGGCTTCAACTTGATGTGCATCAGAAAGTTATTGCATAATGCTAATGGAAAACAGGTTAGTTCGAACCTATGATGCGCTAGACTAATTTGTTTGCTAGAGGTGGATTAGAGTAGATCCCAATTCTATATAGTGCAATGGAAAACACTTGTAGCGATATAAGGGCGGATGTTTCAGTTGCGGAGCTTGTCAAAGGCATTGAAACAAGCCGCTCTTCAGCAGAATTTCGTTATTTGCGTGAGTCAGGTAGCCTAACGACTACGACTTTAACTAGCTTCAAAGCCTAGATAAAAATGTTTCAAACTAGGAGTAATTGGAAAAGGCGATGCTTGCTGTTTCTGAGTTTGTTTGATAGTGGAAACGCACAGCTGTGGTTTAGCTAGAAATCGTTAGATGAATTTATCATTAGGTCTAATAAGTTAGATTTGTATGAGTGAATAGCACCGTTTCATAACGTCACTCATTAGCGAACATAATGATTTCAGTGCAATTCAGTGCTTCAGCAGGGCATTATTACGTCAAGTGTATGCACTACCACCATGTTCTATTAATGGAAAATGGTTCAGAGGAACCGAACTAGCGCAACGAAGTTCATTATTAATTAACCCCGGTACCTACGGTACTGTAGAAAAACGAGTTGGTCAACCTAAATGATTAGGTTGGTCGTCGTTCGAACGCGAGGTTGTTCCTCCGCGGCTTATTTTCGATTGACATGTATGACAAACTGAAAGCTTTAAGTGTTCAGCGCTGCGCTCATCTGATCTGTCTGCATTGGCTCACGAGTACGCGCACGTCACGTGAAAAGAGGGGGCGAGGAGCCAACCGGCGCACAGAATCGGCTATGTGGAGTGATCGGGATCAAGTCACCGATTGAGGCCGATCAGCTGAAAATCGGCCATTTCCGGTCAGAGGCCGATCGATCGGTGCATCTCTAGATAAAAGCGTCTGCTAAATGGCATATATTATTATATTATTATATTAGTAAACCTATTCAGGGAATCTTTCAATGAACCAGGCCTCACAATCCATAAACCGCGTCCACAAACTGCCCAAAAGTGCGCTCCACGGTCTGAGAGTGGGTAACGCCTCCGTCCGCTCTGCCTCTCAGAGCGAGGAAAACGAAGGTGATGAAGAGGGCCAGGTGGTGCCCCGCTCGCCGTGACCCGGCTCCCCGGTCACGCGGAGCGATAATCGTTTTTGCAATTAGGACACATCCAGGGCGCCTCCTGCTGGCTCCACTTCTGGCCGCGGTCACCCCTCTGACAGGTGTGAATTAGCGCTAATGGAGCTGCTCTCTGCCCGTGCTGGAAAATGAAAGGTGGGGGGGCTCATGCTGACTCGCTAACGGCTTCAGCACCGGCGAGAGGTGAGCCCCGCCCACAGCTTTCACACAATCGGCGCCACGCGGTGTTTGACTCATCCCTGCGCAAACAGGCTCAGATTCACTGACAACCGGCTAACGGGCTCAGGAACACCTGGAGGTGTGATAGATGTTCAAAAAGAGAAGTGAAAGGCAGTGAAAGAGGGGGAGAGGGAGGAGTGAAGGAGAGTGAGAGGGGAGAGCCACAGGTGAGCGTCGGTCGGTCTCAGTGGGTGGGCAGTTTGGTTTTGACTCTCTGTGCCTCTTACCAGAGAATACCTACCAAATAACACCCGTCCCTCAGGAAGCCTCCTGCTCCAGAGCAAACAGGTGAGTGTCAAACACCAGCCACCCAAGAACCCCACAGCGCCACCGGCTGGCAAACCCTAGCACTGCGGAGATTGAAGGATTAACCTACAAATGCAAGTCGCTTAAGACTCAATGCTACATCTATTTGGGGCTGTTGCTACCACCTAAGCAGAACACAGGCAGAGAGCGGATGTGCACAGCTGAATGAGGGTTTCTAATGACGCAGCTTGGACTAAATTTGAGCAACTACACTCCTGGAGCCTGGAGGCTCATAGAGTAGCCCTGCAGACACAGTGGCCCTCCAGAAACAGGGTAGAGTAGCCCTGTAGACACACCAGCCCTGCAGAAACAGGGTAGCGTAGCCCTGTAGACACTGTGGCCCACTAGAAACAGGGTAGCATAGCCCTGTAATCACTGTGGCCCACTAGAAACAGGGTAGCATAGCCCTGTAATCACTGTGGCCCAATAGAAACAGGGTAGCATAGCCCTGTAATCACTGTGAGGACCTCCAGGACTCTGACCGAGTCGTAATAGGGACATGATAGCTAGCTAACCAGACAGAGCCGTTCTTGTTTGCAGTTTCCCCGAGAGTCAAATGCGATGACTGCAGACACTCTTGTCCCTCTGTTCTCCATCAGATCGTCGTATGAATCATCTTGAAAATTAAATAAACGGAATAAATTACACTTTGTAGAGTTTTAATTTCCAATTACAGCCACCCTGTCCAGCCCACACAGGCACGCAAAGGGCATGGTAAATTAAATCACGTTGCTGCGGTTGAGCCAGAATTGAAATTCAGCAGGGAGGTATATTATGATAATAAAGGAAATGATGTTTCATAACACGGAGAAATGATCGAGTAGTTTCACGTGAGGGGGATAGTAAGATCGAGCAAGCGATTAGGGACAGCGGAATCCTCCTCCCCGTTCACTTGCATTCATTTTCAAACTGCCCCTGCAACTGCTGAGATGAGATCATCATAAAAGAAAAACCTCATTATAAATGACACCCATATCTTTGCTACTAATAAAAAGACGATTAACGCCTTTAAGATTGACCGGAAAATATAAATAAATTCAGACATCCGTTTGCCGAGGGGAGAAAGGTCCTCTGGGAAATGTTTCATTCATGTTTGTCATAAATTTCACACATGTAAGTTTCAAACTTTGAAAACTTTTTAGCTTGTTACCCAGTGTTCAAAATGTCTTGGCTCCTAGCTGTTCCTTGGATTGCCACACACTTTAGCACATTATTTCACAGAATTAAAGAAGTATAAATCTTCAAAGGAATATAGAGCCCTGTTCACACAGGACTGGCTTTTCTGATGTCTGAAAAGTCTTTTTTGACAGTGTTAAGTCTAGTCCCTTGTGAATTTGCCTTGTTGGGAAATCTTTTTCCATCACCAACAGAGGGCCATTTCAACATCTCAGGGAATCTCCCTACCATTTGGTTTAGTTTTTAATAACGAATTTCTCTGCCTAGCGATGTTTACTCTAAAGAACAGCTTCAACATTGCACACATTGAAAATACAGTAACTCCACTTCATGTAATGAACAGAAATACAAATAAAAAAGTCAACCAAGGGTTTCTTCAAATACAGTGCACTGCCGCAGATTAAATAGCACACATTGTATTATGAGCAGCAAAAATGGCTGATTTAGGTCTACGAGTGTGTATTTGCAAGTCTGCAATTAGTGACAGCATCAACCAAATCAGTCACTGCCCGGGCTGTCACGTGATCAAAGTCTCACGGTTAAACCCTCATCACGTGTGAACGGGCTGCAAGTGGGTAGCACTGTTTATGTGAAACTGTGGCTTACCTGAAAACACACAGGCTGGACTTACCCAACGGTGGAGGGGCATGGTGGGCGAAGCGACTTTGGAGACACGATTAAAAAGGTCGAGGCGTCTGTTCTACCTGCCCCTGGTGGAAGGATAAACAGCTCCTGGTGCAGAGAGAGCGCTCGCGGGACAGAGCCTTCGTCGCTGGGCGCTTTGTCTCACCGCTGCTGCTTGTTAGCCCTGTTAGCCTTGTTAGGATTAGCCTTATTCATGACACCTGTGCGTTCTCAAAAGTGAACACTGGGAAACCAGCGGGGGAATTAATTTTTCTTCGACTGCTGAACGTGACAGAGGGGAATTCATGCTGCGGACGGTACATATTCATGAGTCCGCGTGAGCCCTTTTAAATCCCAATTGACTTTGCGCGGCAAAAACAGCCGGTGCCAATATTTTAGAAGAATAATTACAGACAAATGTAAGTCGCTCTTTTGCAGGGAGATTACCCATGCCTTAAGATTTCGCTCAATAGGGAAACAAATACTCATTTACATACGCTGCCACTGTCCTGTACGGACAATAGTGAAATTACACAACGCACAGCCAAAAAATGAATTTTCTTCCACACAACGATGATGCTGTGAACTCTTAAAGGGTGAAGATTAAAGGGTCATTTTGTTTGCTTTGGAGATGACAAGGTCATTCAGGGAAGCATCCATGCAAATGGGTCAGAGTGTATACGTGTGTGTGCATGCGTGTGTGCATAAAGGCAAGTGTGGACGTGTGCATTTCTGCCTAGGTGAGAGTGTGTGAGTGTGTGTGAGTGTGTGTGTGAGAGAGAGAGAGGGAGTGTGTCTGTGTGTGTGAGAGTGAGTGTGTCTGTGTGCATAGGTGCGTGCCTGTGTGTGCATGGTTGTGTGGTGTGTGTGTGTGTGTTGTGAGTGTTTGTGGTTTTGAGAGAGAAAGAGAGATAGTGAGATTATGAAGCCAGTACAGTGCAGAGAAGCGCGGGGTACTTCACAAAGTCAAATGGAGACGAGGCCAAACTTTTAGAGACAAGGATTTCCAAGTTTATTTTGAGGAGACATTGATTGTCGGTTAAATGAGGTGGCTTACATGCAGATCTTATCTCGGGAGGGTGCTTACACAAAGACAGGAGAGACACACCACAGCCAACACCTTGGAAAAGGACAGGATTAACCTGGCAAAAAGGCACATTATTCTGTCTCCATACAGGAATCTTTACAAGCTTTCTTAAAAAAACATTTATTCTTTGAAACATACAGTATCATTTGGCATTACCCTTGAATATCACTTATAACAAGTGAATCTCCCTGCTGTCAGTCTGACTCTGAACACAGCCCAGCGTACACACACACACACACACACACACACACACACACACACACACACACACACACACACACACACACACACACACACACACACACACACACACACACACACACACACACACACACACACACACACACACACAAGAACCCCGCTTTGGGGTCAGACCACTGGCCGCGGTCACAGAAGGCCTCCAGCACACAACAGAACTGCAAAGTGGGTTTGCGGTGAGCCAACTCCCATGTACAGCAACGCTGAGACCTAAAAAAACAGACAAACTGAACCGATTTGTGCAATGTGGGGGAAAACGAGAGCACTGCCACCGATCGTTGATGTCATTTCAATGCAATATTACGTTTGGTCACTACGGCGAGGTGAAACAAATCGCACTAGTTGCTACGGTAATGCGAGGAGAATGTTAAACCGATCGCTACAGTAACATGTGAGCGATATTGCACATTAGGAAGTTCAGTGTGGGCCCTGAGCAGAAATTCAGACTGTCATTACACTCTTTCGGACTGCGAAAACTACTCACCGTCCTCCCATTAGCATGTAGCCTGCGCTCGTGGGAAGGGAACAAACTTGAAGCAGATCCCCCCCCCCCAGAACATCACGATCGATTATTATGATCAATTACGTCACAATCCGACCATGATACAGGCCCGTTTGCTCAACCGTTCGTTCTAATGGATATTCTGGAGGCAGGGCGGAACCCAAGGCATGAACTGAAATTTAGCGATGGTGCAACGTCGCGTGCGAGACAAACTGAACAATGGATTCCCTTCTTGGAACATAAATATCCGTCTCACATGGAGCAATAAAACGGCCAATTCAAAAGCGGTTTCACACGCAACTGATTAAAAACAATAAAATTAAAAGAAAAAAAACAGTTTCACCTGAACACTAAAAACAGCACAAACGGGAATGCTTGAAGCATGGACAACATGGACAAATGAGACGGCAAACCAAACAAATAAACAAAAAAGAAAACCCTTACTAAAATTAAATTCATGATTAAATACGACAAAAAATTAAAAAACAAAAAAAAAACCCATAACCACGAGAGGTGTGCGACGTCATGCCCGGTATCAGTTTGACTTCAGAGAGAAGCTCCATGCTGGTGTAGTTTCCTCCTGTGATTACTCATTCCCACGGAAGAGCGAGGATCTTTTGTCTTTCGGGAGTACCGGACGTGTGGCGCGAGGTCGAGCTGACGGCGCCAGTGTTGTGGGTCTAAAGCAGCTGCCTCCTGCCTGAGTCTAAATTAAAACTCTTCAAACACGGCCACTGGCAGGAGAAATAAAAACCTGCGCGTGGCCCCGTCAAGGAACCGGCTGGGTGAGGAAGCCTCATTAGGGGCCAACGGAATACAAAAAATATCTTAACAACACCTGGTTTCACCGGGTAGTCTCTCACCCAAGTGCCAACTAGACACGACCCTGCTTAGCACTGTCGATCGAATGACACTCAAAGGGTTTGCGCCTTCACCCCGAGCGTTTTTGTTTCGTTTCGCCGTCTTCGGCATCCCGCTTCTGTTCAAACAGAGCGGGTCCGCCCAGCACTTTCCGAGATCGACGGAAGTGTGCGAAGAGGGGGAGACGGACAGTCAGCATTCTTAAACGTTTGAATACCGAGGAGCGGTATGGCAGTGCCTTACGTAACCCGAGTAAAAGGGAGCTGTCACAAAAAAAATAACAAATAAAAAAATGCCCTCAATTAAATGCCCTTTCTTTTGTCCGTTACATATCAATTGGATTCTCAATCAATAGCAATTTGGTCCTTTGTAAGAATTTGTTCGTTAACTGTTAATAATGGAATAAAACATGCATGCTACAGGTTTCACACGCTTGGTAAAAGCACACTGCCCGTGTGCCCTGGCCTACCCTGGACAGAACAAACGTACGGACGAGACCAGAACTCTCGCGCGGCCCGGGGGAGGGGCCCCTCAGTTCTTCGTCTCCGTCAGCACGATGTTGGCCGTGACGAACAGCAGACAGGAGGTGGCCCACAGCAGGACGAAGGCCACCCAGAAGGTGTGGCGGAAGGGGGAGCGGTGCTTGTTGACCGCGTCCCTGCCCACCACGGGCTCCAGGTGCCGCCGGCTCAGGTACACCAGGAAGGCGGGCACCACGTACTGGATGCCCGTGCCAGCGTAGGCGCCGGTGATGCCCACCAGGGACTCCAGGTCGTGGGTGCAGAAGGCCACCACGATGGGCGGCACCAGGGTGATGAGGGGGAAGGCCACGCGGTCCACCACCCAGGGGTAGGTGCCGCCGTCGCGGTGGAAGAGCGTCTTCCAGTTGTTGCGCAGCGTGACGGCGATGATGGGGAAGTTGGTGCTGATGGTGAAGACGGGGAACAGGCCCAGGAAGTAGCGCAGCGCCGGCACGTCCAGCACGTCGCAGCTGTCCGTGAAGCTGAGCGTGTACATGTCGCGCAGCGAGCCGCTGTCGAAGCAGAAGATGGCCGTGAACGACAGCAGGCTGTAGAAGGCCAGGATCAGCGAGTAGTCGGCCACCACCAGGCTGCCCACGCGCCTCTTGTCCGAGATGGGCGTGATGAGCGACGGCAGCGAGTGCTGGCACATGAAGGAGTACACGCACACGCCGAACAGGTTGGGGATGCCTGAGATCTCCGCCACCGGGGGGTGCCCCGCCCCTTTGCCCTTCCCGATGCGGATCAGAGCCAGGACGATCATCATGCTAAACGCTGAGAGAGAGACAGTGGGAGAGAGGGGGAGAGAGAGAGAGAGAGAGACAGTGGGAGAGAGGGGGGAGAGAGAGAGAGAGGGAGTGAGGGGTAGAGAGAGAGAGAGACAGTGGGAGAGAGAGAGAGAGAGAGAGACAGAGAAAGAGAGAGACAGAGAAAGAGAGGGAGGGGAGAGAGAGAGAGAGAGAGAGAGAGAGAGAGAGAGAGACAGAGAGAGACAGAGACAGAGAGAGAGAGAGAGAGAGAGAGAGACACAGAAGAGAGAGACAGAGAGAAAGAGAGAGAGATGAGGAGAGCCATAGAGATGGAGATACAGAAAGAGGGTGAGAGGAAGAGACGGGACAGAGACATGGAGTGGGAGGGAAAGGCGAGGGGGGCAGGGAAATGGTTAACCGTGGATTAACTTGGCCGCAGCGTGGGATCATACATCAAATATTGCCATTTTCACTAATGGAGCCAAACAAAGAGCGGTAATGAGGGTTACCCACGACAACGCCTGGTGCTGCTGCATTATGTATTCAGGTTCAAAGGCCATATTATGAGCTTTAAAGGGGATTTCAACTGGATTTCTTTCAACACTTGCAGCTCAGCATTGCGCGGGCGTGGAACGGTGTCACATTAGAGCCAGGCGAGTTAACGGTTCAGCGGTGTTGACTCACGCCGATGCGTTTGCACTTGGACAGGACGCAAGGTCCTTCCTTCCGTCACAGACCTCCATTTTGTGCTAATCTCTGAACAATTAATGTCGATGCCGAGATCACTGGGACCATAACAGAGCGCTGAATTTGCCAAGCCGGGCAGATAAAAGCCCTCGCAAAACACCCCATTGACTTTAAGGCCACCTTCCCGTTCATTCCGGCCCAAAGGGGACCGCGACGCACGCACACCAATCCACCCGAGGGGGGCTAATAACGTCTCACTTTCACACCGTACCTTGAAAAGGTTGGTTTGCGCCCCCCGTGCCTACTCGAACAGCGCGTTCATTACTGCAGTGTCTTCTCACGACCTGTGCAGGCAATGGCAACGCGTGCTGCGCGGAGCAGGTTGGATTAATCCAAATCCACTAGGCGGCGGGGGTGTGGCACGAGCTTGGCACAACAGCGAATCACAAGGGACGTGAACTCGACGTGTCGGCACGACGACAGCGTCAGAGCTGTCGCTCAAGCTTTGTCTGGCTGCTTCACGTTCACCGTTTCAATTACGAGGCAGATTCACAAGACGCGATTCCGTGTTTCCGAAGCGCTTCGTTAACTTCTCTACGGACAAGCTGTCTGCCGCCCCCGTTTCAGTGAAGGAAGCGCTCTATTGTCGCACCATACCTTTTGAGCAAACACAGACGGGCCACAGGAGGCCACCTGCTCCAAAAGGAGCCATAAGAGACAGGGATGAGGCTCGCGCTAATTGAGTTTCTTGTCTTTTGTCTGGTGGCAGATGGTTTACTACTCCATTTGTGAACGTATAACAATGAGCAGCTGGGCAGGAGTGTGTGCTGTGTCCTGTATGTCCTGTAGTCACACAAGGATCAATCCCTGTAGCCGGACTAAAGTTCTGTAGCCCTGCAGTCAGAGGAGCACTGCACTGCACTGCACTGATACTGCCCTGTAGTTACAGTAAGATGGTAAGATAACATCCTGCAGTTACAATAAGATAACGTCCTGTAGTTACAGTAAGATCATTTCCTGTAGTTACAGTAAGATCACTTCCTGTAGTTTGAGTAAGATGATGTCCTGCAGTTCGAGTAAGATCACATCTTGTAACCAGTGTAGGGAAAGAGGGATAATGTCCTGCAGTTCGAGTAAGATCACATCTTGTAACCAGTGTAGGGAAAGAGGGATAATGTCCTACAGTTCGAGTAAGATCACATCTTGTAACCAGTGTAGGGAAAGAGGGATAATGTCCTACAGTTCGAGTAAGATCACATCTTGTAACCAGTGTAGGGAAAGAGGGATAATGTCCTGCAGTTCGAGTAAGATCACATCTTGTAACCAGTGTAGGACACTGTCATGCAGTCACAAGCATGTGAGGTAATGTCCTTTACTCAGAGTCATTGGGTGACGAGAGACAATTCGCTCCATCCTGTCAGTTATAAATGGCGCGGTTCACACAGGGCGTGTGGCAAGGGGGGGTGGCACCAGAACCACACCTGCCAAAATGCAAAATGCATTCATTACGGAGCCAGCTGGTGAACAGAGGGTCGTACTGGCGATCTGAACGCCGCAATGATTAATCTCTCTTTTTCCGCCATGGGAAAGGCCTATAAACACACACAAGCTAGTTTAATCTGCTTCTATTAACACACACGGGCACGCGTTGAATATCCCCCCGCCCCCCCCTTAATGTATGGCCAGGGCAGGGAAACGATTATCTACAGCACGGGAGCATAACGTCCACCCAGGGGAAGTAATAACGAAAGGAAAACGAAGGCAGAAAAGCAGAATGCGCGCGGGGCTCTTTAAAGAGCGGTCTACGCCCGCAGCATCGCTGAGTGAGATTTCCATCCCCCGATCACAAGGGTCCCCTGTGCATTCTCTAGAACACAGACACAATCAGCCTTGTACGGATTACTGGCCGGGTGTGCGATTGATGTCCAACTGGGCGATTTGTACATGCATCGCACATCACAAACCCCTCACAACACACAGTGCATTTAAATCATGTCCACTGGGCGCGTACAGGTAACTGCCAAGGAAACATGAAGGGTTCTGGCAGCTCTGTCATGGTGCGGGCTGTATTTCCCTGCCATGGTTTAGGTCAGGGGTGCCCAAGTTCGGTCCTGGAGATCTACTAGGCATTCAGGCTTTTGTTTCAGCCCAGCACTAACACACCTAATTCCACTAATCAACTGCTCGTCAAGGCAATGAACGTTCGAATCAGGTGTGTTAGTGAAGGGCTGGAACAAAAGCCTGCACGGCCAGTAGATCTCCAGGACCGAACTTGAGCACCCCTGGTTTAGGTCCACTCAACCGCCTAGAGGGCAAGACAAATGCCAATAAACACAAAACCAGAGTGATTAGAAGAGTGACCACCTTCACCCGATGGTGAAGTAGTGGTGTCTTACAGGATGGCGGCGCTCCATGCCCCATCCACAGGGCACGGGTGGTCACTGAATGGTTTGACGAGCATGAACGGCACGTCCTCCGAGACGGCACCCGCCAAGCCGATGACGGTATCTCCGGCACCCCAGAGCCCCTCTTGTGCGCAGCGAACGTCTTGTCGGCTTCCCTCCCTGGTCGCCGTGGCCAGCGTCGGACGTTGAAACCACTAGACCACGCGGGAGGCCTCCGATTCTGATTCTGATGCGTTAGGAGCCGTGCGCCAAGCAATTCCACACCAGGCGCTACACCCAGCCAGACCTTTTCACACACACCAGAGAACACCCCCCCCAGGCTGAGGGGCGGCTAATGGCCCACAGTCACAGCAGCGGGCCGGACCGGGGACCACATCCTGTTTTTCAGCGAGGGCCGCAATCCATGCCGTTCACAGTAAATAAAACGCAGATGCCCTAGCCAGCTATCCAACTTTACTTTAGGTGCTGGATAGTGCAATCCCGGTCTGAACCTGCGTCGCAAATGTTGCTTTAGCTTATGCGGCGTGCTTTACTGAGGGCGATCAGAGTCCGTAATGTGCTCCCCCGTGGCGTTTGTGATGGCTCTCGTGGTTACTCAAACTGATAGGAGCTGTAATCTTGCTAATATCCAAAAATTAAAAAAAATAAGTAAGTAAGAACTTGAGTGCCGTACGCTTTTTCCACCTTCGCTGTTTGCACTTGCACTGGGATTCAGCCCCCAATTATTTATGAACGATGTGCCACCAAGCAAAGCCACCTACTTACTAACTGTGATCCGGCTGCCCGTCTTAGCGGTGTGTGACCCTTTGTTAGTGTGTTGTGTGATTTATTATACTGTCTCATGACCAGTCAAATGCACACCACTGTAAGGCAAGGTATGCCAATAAACCAGAATTTACCCTGCAGCCTTAGGGATTTAAGTCTACGGAGCATTTGCATAATTCTAACACCATTCGGAACTGCTGTAACACGCTCCTGCTACAAACCCCTAACACCATTACACACTGCTGAGACAAACCCCTAACACCATTACACACTGCTGAGACAAACCCCTAACACCATTACCCACTGCTGAGACAAACCCCTAACACCATTACGCACTGCTAGCACAGACTCCTGAAACAAACCCCTAACACCATTACGCACTGCGAACACACTGCTGAGACAAACCCCTAACATCCTTGGCACTGGTAGCACACGCTCCCGCTACAAGCCCCTAACACCATTACACACTGCTGAGACAAACCCCTAACACCATTACGCACTGCGAACACACTGCTGAGACAAACCCCTAACACCATTACACACTGTGAACACACTGCTGAGACAAACCCCTAACACCATTACACACTGTGAACACACTGCTGAGACAAACCCCTAACATCCTTGGCACTGGTAGCACACGCTCCCGCTACAAGCCCATAACACCATTACCACACACAGGACACGCTCCCAAGACACAAAGCCCAATCCCTTTCACACATCGGAGTGCGTGGAACAAATGTCACGGCCACAAATCACTCACGCCTGGCGTCCATACGCGCCTCTGATTTACGCCGCGTCAGCGCGGATGGAAACGACCTTGCAGGGGGCGCTTAAACTTTTACGGCCCTCCAGGGCGGGATCTTAAACCCATGCGAGCGAAATTTTCTTGAGCGGTAAACAAAGCATTTCCCATTCAGCCAGTCACTCTAAACGCTCCTCGGGCTGACAGCCTCTCAGATAGGTTTTTTTTTTTTTTTTTTTTTCATTTCGGTTTTCTCGTGATCCTTTACCGATTGCAGCCGACGGTAGACGGTACCTGCTGGTGAGGCATCGCGTTTGGAACGAAAATGTCTTGTTTTTGTGTGTGTGAGTGTGTGTGTGTGTGAGTGTGTGTGTGTGTGTGTGTGCGTGCATTCATGCACTACATGAATGCACTCACTACCTAACTCAGGAGGGGCAAAGTCTTTCAGCCCTGAGTCACCTTGGACTGACCATGACATGGTCTTTTTTGGACATACCCTGTGCCGGCCAGAAGAGGATGGGCTCCCCCCCTTTTAGTCTGGTTCCTCCCAAGGTTTCTCCTTGTTTTTCCGAGTTTTTCCTTGCCACTGTTGCCTTTAGGCTTGCTTTTGGGGTCTAGGCCTGGGTTCCCCCTCTGTTAAGCGTTTTGTGACAATTCAATTGTGAAAAGCGCTATACAAATAAATGTGATTTGATTTGATGTGAATGCGCGTGTGCACATATGTATGTGAACAGGAACATTACCGGGGTAAGTAAAATACCCAAGGACAGCAGAGGTTTTCCCCCAATGCTGATGCCCAGTTTAAGGTCATCAGTGGCGGGTGCAACATTGACAGGACAGCTCACAGTGTGTGATTAAGTCGCATGTGAAAGGCGCGTGGGTGAGGTGCACTCAGAAGACCCCTTTAAATATCTAACCCTTTTAAGAGCCAAATTCCACACGGCCTACGCCCACTGCGCCCCAGTGCTGATGTGCAGGATTATTATAATAATCATTAGAATGATCTTTAACTGTTCATTGTTTAAGTTGATGAAAGGAGTTAAGAAGTGAGGTCACAGCCGGTCGTATAGCTGGTGACGCTGGCTGGCACTGCAGTCATGGATATCAGCAAACGCGACAGAGCAGCAGGGCTCTCTCACTCTTTCTCCCTCTCTCGTGGTCTCCATCTCTCTCTTGACTGCCCCATCTTCTCTCTCTCCCCCTCTCCCCATCTCTTTCTCTCTCTGTAGACTGCAGCAAGTCAGCAAGTCTCTCTGTAGACTATGTGCGGTCAACAAGCCAACGTTAGCCAATGTTTGCACACACATTCAAACTGTTTTCTGTTCGCCTTCAATGTTCAGCCAAGTTAGCCACAGAATCAGGTGCAGTACACAAATAAATACAATCAAAAATCAGTGGTTCAGGCAGGAGTTTTAGTATTGATGGCAGTCATGAAACCAACAATGGGCAGAGCTACCATAAGCCACCAATGACACGCTGATTTGAACCAATCATTGCGTCTTTCTGTGGAGAGCACAATCTTTTCATTGGTTCAAACGAGTCAGTGATTGACAGCTCATTGCAGTTCCACCCACTATGGGGTTCAGGAAACATCGTTCTCCAATCACTAGGTTTTTCGCTCCCTTTCATACCAAATCCAGTTTCAAAGAGTACTCCACTCCAGTGTTTCTTTGAACTGCTTCCTCCCATTAAATATTACTGAAATATTGACCGTTAAACAAAGTGACAAACGTAATTCTCCTCGAGTGAAAGAAACAGTGAACAATGGTCCAATGGTTAAGTCTCAACCGGAGTCTTAACCATTAGAGGGCTTTGAGGGCTTTGACACATTTCCCCATCTCATTCCGGTAACAGCGTTGTGCACAGAACCTTAAATCAGCGGCAAGCAGAGGCTGGGACGGGACTTTAGACGAGCACACGACCAGAGGCGAAGCACAATGGAAGAGAGAGATTCCACAGCCCGACCCTGACAGAGTGGTGCTACCGCACGCCGTCTCTTAGAGGAGACACCGCCAGTTAAATTGAACGGCTTCGGTGCCTTGGAGGGAGAATAGGAAGCGAGCTCAAAGTTTCAAAGAGCAATGATTTTTATTTATTCATTTACTTGTTATCGTTCTATTAAATTTGCAAGGAATGCACTCGTCGTCGAGCCTAACCAAAGCACCAACGAGCCGCATGGCAGGGCATGCCGTTGCCCTTTATGAAGGTACACACAAGGACGTCCCGCAGTCAATCGTCTGAAACCCGGGGGCTTTCGAACGGTCCCGTGGTTTTTTCGTTCCGGCCAGTCTGTCGTATCAATTACGGTTATTGAAATCATGTGTTAAAGTGCTTTCAGGATTTTGTCCTTAAACTGACTTTTAGCAGCACGCGGGCCTGGCTCGTTGCCATCTGTTTAATTGAACTCTTAATTTTCCACAAGCGCTTTAGCGTCAGCGACTACGTGTCCGCGCTCTCGGCAGTTAGGACCCCGCGGTGATTTCGCCTGACAGTCTATCAATTAATCAATTAAAAAATGCAACCCCTTTCCACGGGAGTTCGTTGCCACACGGCGAAATCACGGAACACGAAAGCCTTGGTTCTCTCAGAACCGATCTGACCGATTAAACCCCTTAAATGGATGAGTAATCATTCTGTGCCAAGCGTTCTGTATCTATTTATGTCATAATGTGGCTTTAGAGGGTATCGTCTTATCAGCTCATTACTCTTGGGGAATTGCAAATATGGTTAGAACAGAAACCATCATGCTTAGGGAGGCCCCAGCACCGAGTTTGAGAAGTACTAACATACACCTACAAGTAACAGCCTACAAGACACCTACAAGTTACTGAAATAATCCACAAACATAGAATGTTGGGCCACCACGAGCCACCAGAACAGCTTCAATGTGCCCTGGAATAGAATCTACAAGTCTGGAACTCTACTGGGGGATTCAACACATTCTTCCATGAGAAATTCCATCATTTGGTGTTTTGTTGATGGCGTTGAAAAACTGTCTCAGGCGCCACCCCAGAATCTCCCATAAGTGTTCAATTGGGTTAAGATCTGCTGAGACGGCCATGGCATATGGTTTACATCGTTTTCATGCTCATCAAACCATTCAGTGGCCACTCGTGCCCTGTGGATGGGGACAATGTCATCCTGGAAGAGACCACTCTAATCAGGATAGAAATGCTTCAACTTAGGATCAAGGTGATCACTCAGAACAGCTTTGTATTTATTAGCATTTACCTTGCCCTGTAAGGAGTTGAGTGGATCTAAACCATGGCAGGAAAATACACCCCACACCATAACAGAGCCACCAGAACCACCCTTCACTTAGTCAAGTGTTTCCTTTATTTTGGCAGTTACCTGTACATGCCCAGTGGATGTGAGCAGGATGCGATTTAAATACAGTGTATATTTTGAGGAGGATGTGTGATGTACGGTGCGTGTACAAATCGCTCAGTCGGACACATCAATCGCAGTTACAGTTTTTGAGGAAGGCTGAGCTGAAACACGTTAGCGGGATTCTCACAGCGAATTTTTTAATACTTTTGATACGTAACCATGCGAATCGTCCCAGCTGTTACTGTGTGAGCGCTGCCTCTTTCCCACTTCTTACATTGTCAAGAGGCGGGGGGAATCCGCTGACACCCCTACACTCTCGTTAACGTCACATGCTGCATTTGGCATTCAGAGCCAAAATGGCTGCCGTCCATCACCTGGGTGGGTGCCACGCGCCGGTGGTGACCGAGGTGAGTTTCCCTCCCTTCGCCCCTGTTACCGCTCTTCAGCCTTTCTGAGGAAACGGTGAATAACAAACTTCTGCAGAGGGGAGCTCGACTGAGAAGTAGAGAGTGGAGTAGAGAGGCTTCCTCTTGCGATATTTCCCAAAACACGATCACTCAGGGGCACTTAGGAAGCAGCGTGTCACTGCGACTATAATTACCAGGGTGCAGGGCAATGGCTTTTAATCAGACAAGCTTGTTTAAACTTCGAGTCTTGGCGCACAGCGGGCCAGTGGAATCCGTTTTGCACGCTGCTCCCTCCCTCTCTTACTCACGGCTGCGTGACAGCGCCAGCGCGATAAGACAAAACTCATTAAAATCAAATGGGAAGGAGCTTTGGCCGGAGAAGAGTTGGGAGCGACGATTCTGAAAAGGGAGAGTCGGGGCAGCCAGGTTTCACCGTGTATAACGCATTCCGGCCGCATGCCACATGCCAAAACCCACTATGACAACAATTAACACACGTGGAACTGCATTACAGGACTCTGGCTCGGACTCAGTTTGCCAATGTCAGTCCTCCATAACCTGTCGACACGTGACACGGGGGGGGCTGTGTCTTACATGTCATCAGGTCTGAGGAGGTGAGCACGTGATACTGCCCCCCAGTGTGGAGGAAGTGGAAGTGCCAGTGTTAGCGGGATAGCTGGAGTGCCTTTCCGACAGGCAGAAAAGGGGTGAAACCATCAGGTTAAGACAAAAGGGTTAAGAGAGTCAAAGCTAATGTGCTGGAAAAAACGTTAAGGTTAAAGGGTTAAGGTTAAGACAGTCTGCTACATTTCATCATTTTTTTCTAAAACGCTTTAGCCAATAGCCTCTATGGTTTAAGCCAAAATTAAACAAATGTTGTGAAAAGGTGAATGAAATAGTTTTACTGTGACGCACGTAAGGGTGTCTCCAGAAAGGGGGTCGGTGAGCTCCGTCTCAAAGGAGGCGGATCATCGCCGGCCTCAGAGAGTAGTTTGCCCCACAGAGACGGGCGGTGAGTTTGTGGGGAGGGTTAATTGAAATAAAAGAGGGTATAATTGGCTTCAAAATTGGGGAGAAAAGAAACGGGGAAAATCTGAAATAAAATGGAAAAAATTAATTTTAAAAACCTCACATTGACATTTAAAAGGTTAAGGAGATCACCCAGAAGTGGGATCATAACTACGTCTACTGCACTTCCTGGGTTTCAATGCCAATGTGCACAAATTACTGATAAACGTTCCAAGTATAAATTCCCCCAGATTTGTCTCGCTTTTTTTAAAGCTTTATATCCATTGCATGGCTGCTTCTGAACCCGATTAAAATCAGCACTTCAGCGAGACAACCGTGTTTCTGCTCCGTTTGTCCTCCCTAAACGGGCACTCGTTCTTTCTACCGCTCATCAATATTAATGAGGCTGTGTTTTCCGTGCTAATTAGCAGGTGATTGCATGCTGATTAGGGCAAACTAAATGATTACATGCTACCGTGTACACTAAGCTTCCTGGTGTAATGAGATTATTCATACTTATGCAAATTTTAATGTGTGTAATTTTTAGGAGAGGAACAACATTCCAAAGATGCATTGGAGCCGAGTGCTGCCTCTGTTGTTAAAAGCCGGAAGGACGTTTTTTCGGGCGCATTAGCTTTTGTTTTCCCTACATGTCACTCCGATGCACGCTCAGAAGAATAAGTACACTTCCACAAAATCCCTCCTGCAAAAGACCCATTCTTTTAAAAGACACGTTAGTCTAGAGTAGGGCTACTCAAATCATGGTCCTCGTGGGCCGAGTACTGCTGTTTTTCCACCCTCCCTTTACCTGGGAGTCAGGTGTGAGGACACTCTGGCCAATCAATTGCACTAATTGTTCAATTACCTACCTGAGGGAAAACAAAACCAGGACCAAATTTGGATTCATGACCCAGATTTTTAGCAACCCTGGTCTAGTGTTTCCCTCCTAACAGTGAGCGCTCCTTCACTGGCCAACAATGATCTACAAAAATAAATCAGGGATGTGATTTTTTTTTTCCTGGTTAATCAGGAAATGTTTATTTTCAGACCATAGATATCTTGTGGACATGTGTATGTCATAAGCATACACATTAAGAAATGTCGCACTCTTTGACAGCTGATAGCAGGAGAGAATGTTCAGCAAATAAAGCCAAATAGGCAGAGATATTTAGCACCAGAAAATCTGCATTTCCTGAATAACCAGGAAAAATCACATACCTGATAAATACAAACAATAAATACAAACAGGAACATTCCCATCCATAGTAGTACGAGGAATTAGACCCTGGATTGCTCACTCCCATTCCTGAAAAACTGGCCTGGGACAAGTTCAAGCTGACCCAGGCTCAATCACTGTCATTCAGAGAACCTGACAGGGAGCAGTTCAAGGAGACCAGTTCAAGGAGACCAGTTCAAGGTCACCCAGGGTCAGTCACCCTTATTCAGAGAACCTGAACAACAAAAGAGTAACAAATATCCTTCTTAAGAATCCATGCTGACTGTGCCCTAAAATTCCATTTGAACTACCCTTATGACGGACACTAATATTTTGCACTCAAGGTTAGACACACTAACTGGCCTGTAATTCTGCCAATCAGATTAGTCCCCCCTCGGCTGTATTCCTATCCCCTCTGAGCACTTTAGTCATGAGCCAATGCTGTAGTGAGGCCCACAATGGTGACACACAGTCCATCACAGGAGGGATACGTCCCTGCATGTACCTGATTCCTGTGTGCACTGGAGAGAGACGGACGAGGTGCACGTCTTTACGGAGGGGGGGGGGTGTTGAAGACATGATTCAGTGCTGTTGTGATTTTAATGACGGCGACGGTCTATTTTTGTCTGTCAGCCCGTGAGTGACGGCCGAATCAGAGCCGGGCCGGGCTGTCAGGGCTGTCGGGGGCTGAGGGATGAGGATCGGGGACCTGGAGGACGGTGTGGGATGATGGACGAACCAGCCTGCGGTCCGGCCGCAGGGAGGGACGGACGGACGGACAGACGGACGGCACGGGGCCCGGGTACGGGACTGGAGGACATAGCACTTTGAACAGGGCGTGCGGTTTTTGCCGCAGGATAAAATTCCTAACCGTGCTGCGGCAAGGAGCACAACACGGAGGAGAGACGTGCAAGAAAGCTAATTAACAAACACTGATGGATTTGACCAATGTGACGAAATGAGGGTCAATCAAGCTAGAGAGGGTCTTTTCCATTAAGAGAGTGCAAATTTAGCTGTTCTTTTTTTATCCTTGTTTGGTAAAATGTGGGGTGGGTTGGGGGGGGTTATTCGTTCAAAATGAGCCCATGGCTCAAGAATAAAAGCCCCCCTCTCCCTCTCCTCAAGGTGTTTCCAGATGCATGGGACATGTGGGGGGGCACCAGGGGCACACAGGGGTATACTGAAATAAACAACCAGCCCAATTCGCTGCAATCCAAGTTGATCCAATTACTGGCCTGACAGAGGACTGCAAATTGCTTCACACTTTTATTTCTTATTTGAGCCTGCAAGTGTCTCAGAACAGCACAGCAAAATCCTTTTGGTCCCACGAGTGTAAGTGTGTATGCGTGCGCGCACGTGAGTGTATTACACATCAGGCATTTATGCCCGGTGTCAGCGCATGCGCACGCGTGTTTGGTGTGTGTGTGTGCGTGTGTGTGTGTGTGTGTTTGTGGGGTGATTCTTACCTACCCACCTCATGACTGAGGTGAGGATCTGCAGATATTTGGTCTTCTGTGCGCTGAAGAAAGTGAAGGGGCCCAGCAACAGGGTGAAGATGCTCTGAGAGAGAGAAAGAACAGATACGCTACATATCACGACACAGTTCACCTGCTGGAGAACAGAGATGCTACATATCACGACACAGTTCACCTGCTGGAGAACAGAGACGCTACATATCATGACACAGTTCACCTGTGGGATAACAGAGACGCTACATATCACGACACAGTTCACCTGCGGGAGAACAGAGACGCTACATATCACGACACAGTTCACCTGTGGGAGAACAGAGATGCTACATATCACGACACAGTTCACCTGGGGCAGAACAGACACATTACATATCACGACACATTTCACCTGGGGGAGAACAGAGACGGCACTTTATACCGTAATACAATTCACCTGCGAGTGCTGTCACTGAATCCCACTCCAGCTGAACTAATTACAGTGGTTTCTCTGTGACTCTGAATGTGGGTGGGACTGACTTGTGGCCATAGACTCAGATACAGCTGGGTAAAGGTGGTTAAAAAAATTACTAAATAAATAAAGATGTAAAACTGTAAATAACATTGGTTCCCTCGCAGTCTGCCCTGAACACAGAGCAGGGGGGACAGCGTTTGCCATGCCTCCTCCTCCGCGTTTACCGTCCCTTCTTCTGATGCATTTATTCATTTAATTCCACACGGGAGTCGCTCCCCTGATCTCTTCATTTCCCCCCGTCCCCTGCGGTTCACGGATCTGACAGGCCTTCTCCCGGCTCTGGGAAACTGCTTACGTTTCACGCTGCATGTAATAAACGCTCCGACAGAGGGAACAAATCTTATCATAGATAAAAAATTCCATGAGTCAATTTTCTTTCTTCCTGGAGTAATGCAGATAATTGTGTTTCCCAACAGAGGGGGAGGGGGCGGGCAGACGATGGATAGGACCCGTCCCACTTCTGACGGCGGGAGCGCTCAGACGCATCTGCCAGGACTAGACCCTTTCAGCGGTTTAACTTCCGCCCCGACTGCACACACACGGGGAAACGTAGTGCGCCGCGAGTCGGAAGTGAGATTTCGGCATGGGCGAAAAGGCGGTTCAATGTGAGAAAATAAGGATGAGTTTCTGGTAGTTTCCATTTCTCGTGAAAATAAATCGACTAACATTTTTGCCAGAGCCTAAAAAAACCTCCCCCCCCCCCACCAAAAACCCCCATCAGGAGTAAGCTCCATCCGGCCTCAATACAGGTGCCAATGTGGGCTTACAGTGATGTCACATCCTGTCCATACCGATTACTCAAGTCAGCTTCCTCCACGGGCGGAGCCAGTGCCACACCTGTGGAGATAGGGAGCAGGCGAGGCCCGGCCCATAATAAACTTGATCTACCTCTCAAACCAGCCCCGGACGTTATAATCCATAACAGAACGGAAACCCTGACAGCAAGACTCACTCACGTCAGATCTAATGGCTCACCGCATCTCTAAAACACCCGACCGACACATTTTATTTTAGAGTGCATTTTATATTGAGACTGAATCATAAGAGCCGATGAGCCAGACCTGAAACCGGTCAGGCTGCAAAACACAGAACATTTGGGAAACATTGGAGAGCCGGGGAAACACAGAACAGTATTTGATCTGCACATATTGCACTGACTTCTGTGTGTGCGCGTGTTTAAATTCAGTTTTAAATTCTGTACTCTGGGGCCAGTGAGGAACACAGGCGATTGGAGCATTAACTTTATGTATTAACGGTTGACCCGCAGAAAGACATTCCTAATCCTCATTTGATTAATTCTCCTCTCTGTTTGTCCTATGCAGGGGGTCAGCCTAACCCCGTGTAACACTGAGGGCCGATGACTCCCACTTACGACGGGAGACAAGACACACGGCGGACCGCATGTGAGAGACAGCACCCCCGCAGGCCGGGTACGGCACCTCAGGCTTACACATGCAGTATTTCAGTGGTGGTAGAGTGGGGGGGGAATAAATACACCAAACTGTATACGCAAGTGGATAAATACTTAAAACGGATTTCATATCCAACACCACCAAAGGTAAACATCATCCCCAGGGGCATGCTGGGAGATGGAGAGGATTGCCCCATCTGGCCCAAAGGCCTGGACAACGGAAAAACGGCATTTCCAACGGCGTCGGCTCTCCGATCCACCCCCTTTCGGTCACCCCCCGTAAATCTGCGCTCCCGAGAGGCGCTCTGGACGGAGCTACCGGGAAAACACACCCCCCCCCCCCCCCCGCCCCCTTTCCGTTCAGCCCACGGGCATGTGGCTTACCGATGAAATATGACGAAAAACACAATTACAAAAAGGTCAGCAAACTTCTCCCTCTTGGTAGCCACTGAAAAACTACCGCCGCTACAAAGCGTGAGAGGTTTATTCTCATTAATTTACGGCCGATTTCCACACCGTGGGCACACAGGCCGTAAAGTTCTCTCCGGCACGCCGGCGCAGTCTTCTCTGCGCGTCCTTCAGCTCCCTCGCAGAGAAGGGGAATGTCACACGCGCGCACGGACAGCGGCGGTATTTCACGAAGACGGACATCTGAGATAGGAGCAGGTCCTTTCGGCCAATCAAGAGCGTCAGAAGCATCACCTCAGGTGTCCTCGCGTCGAGTGAACGGACGCCCTCCCCGGTTCCCTTTCCCGCCTTGCCAAGCACGGAATTACACAGGAAAACCGACTTTAGGGTAGGATAATTATCCTCAAATTGGGACCCGTGACAAATTATCGGCCGCGATGCTTCGTCGCGCGCCATTCGACGGGGAATACAAACTCGGGCCAGAAGTCACGAAGCAGAACCGTTCTGACTTTCTGGAAAATGGAGAAAACGCTCTTTTCCAGCGGGGGGAAGCGTTCGCCCGTCGGCAGCGTTGTCCTTCGCTTTAACCCCCGGCGCCCAGACGAGACGCCTGCCGATTTGGGAGCGCGGCGGTTCAGGGGCCCCCGTGCTCTGCAGCGTTCCTCGTATTTCCCTCGCCGCGCCCTCATGTTTCCACCACTTCCCCGGGCCAGGCCGGGACGCTCGCGATCTATAAATACAGGATCTGCTTGCAGAACATGCAGGCCCTCCGGCTGATGACTGTGGCTATAACCAGACTATTAATCCATTTATCGAATTTCCCTCACGGAGGAGAGAAAGAGAAATGGGGGGGGGAGAGAAAGAGAGAGTGATGGAGAGCGAGAGAGAGAGCGCGGGAGATGAATGGGGATAGAGGTTTTCGTGTAATGTTCTCTGAAAACAGAATGCACCGCGGCAAACTACCAGACCGCGGTGTGGATATTAAGGGGAAGAAAAATAAGACTCCGTGAGCGTAAGCGGGTGTCGGAGAATGACCGTCACAGGCAGACGGAGGACTGCCGGGAGAGGACACCCTGTACTCAAACAGAGATGCACTTTATTTATTATATTTCAAATTTCTATTTTTTCCAGTTTTTCTCCCAATTTGGTTGCCAATTATACCCTCTATTTATCTCAATTCACCCTCCCCCACAAGTCCGCCGCCCGTCCTCCCGGTAATGAGCCAATTTTTCCCGGGCCAACAGATCCGCCTCCTCCGAGATGGAACCCGACCACAGACGCCCTTTCGCTCCTCGACAAACTTGTGCCGGCTCACCCCCTCCCCCTCCCCCTGGGGCGGACAGCCAAATGCCAGACCCGATCGGGGCTGACGACCAGGGCCGGTCTGGCAGAGACGGTTTTGAACCTCGTCCCTGATAGGCAGCGCACACTCGTATCGGACCAGCCAAGATGCGGTGCGTTAGACCGCTACACTATCCACCACCCCGAGCTGCACTTTCTAATCGGGTGTGGAAAATGAGGGAAAAAAAAGAGTTTATTTTAATATAAAAATACTTTATTTAGCAAAATGAAAAAACCTTGAGGAGGCGACAGAGGGACTGCTAAAGCTCACGTAAATACGCCACGTGCCATTGTGGTTCTGTATGGCTCAGAAGGTAGAGCATGGCGCTGATGACGCTTAGGTTGTGGGTTCGATTCCCATTCGGACCACATATGCTGAAAAATGTATGCATTCACTACTGCAAGTCACTTTGGATAAAGGCATCTGCTAAATGGCATATATTATACATTGTCACTATTTATATTATTGTGATTACAGTTAACATTATACAGGTAACTGCCAAAATCAAGGCAGCACTTGGGACGCTCAAGCGGGACAAAACCTGCGCCGCACGCTCGCGGTACCGCGCCCGTCTAAATGATCCCTCACTCAAGCGTTGCCTTTATTTTGGCAGTTACCTGCGCACGTCTCCAATATTTTTTCCCTTTCACCTCAAATGTACCTCTCTCGGTCTTTATACTTCACTGCCGATAGTAAAGCTTTGGCAATATTTTGTGCGCAAGTGCAGAGTATATCATACCGATAAAGCGGGGACAGCAAGAGGGATGGAGACAGATGAAAGAGTTTAAGACGGGAAGGGATTGAAAGAGGGAGGTGGGGGAGAGAGGGAGAGGGGAGCGGAGAGTTTTCGGCGCCTCTGTCTGGATGAGTGAGGGCCCGCCCTCGGCCTCGTTAATCACCGCGAGACAATCAGCCAGGCGCAATTAAAAGAAAGCTACATTCGTTATTAAATCAGCGGATACACAAACACAAAATATTGCCTCTCCCCAAATAATGCTGCAAGCGCTCAGCCTAAACTCCATCAATAAAGAAATTAAATCCATTAAGTGGCGGGGCTACATTTTGTTGGCGAGTCGATCCGTTCTGACAAACTGCAAGGAACCTTTTTTGTTGTTGTTTTTTTTGTTTTTGTTTTGAGAAGCGACTTGTTGACGCTGAAGTCAAAACACAATGCGTCAAAGCGAGCCCTGTGTTATGGGTGCACTCTCGGGCCTCGGTGAAGCAAGAGTGATGCAATGATCGGCAGGATTAGTGCACAATGCGGGCTGACGTGACGATACAGCTGCCCCGGCGCAACGACGCGTTTCCCGAGGGAGGCTCAGCAGAGGTGAATCTCGCTCGCGCACAAAAACAACCAGAGTGTATTTATCAGCTGAGCCAGGATCCAAACAGCATCCTTTGAGCTTCTGCCATCTTTCTCCCCTCCGTGCCCAGAGTTTGTTTGGCTCTAAGTCCCGACAACAACAAAAGCATTAGCGCGTTCGGTATCGCTGTCGGCCGTCGCTGTACCCTGGCCACCTTCTGGGAGGATTGCCATAATGGAAAATCCAACTTCAATTAGCCTATTTTGCCACGTCGCTCAAAAACGGGACCGCTCCCCTTTAAGGCGACGGGTCCCCTTTAAGGAGAGCGTGCCCCCTTTAAGTAGACCGCGCAAGATAAACCAGGGGCTGTTCCTTTTTACAGCGCTGGCTGCTCATGGCAGATTTATGACGGACGGGGGCATTTCGCTGCAGGGGGGGAATAAAGAATGGCGATTTGCCTCTTATTTAATAGGCTGACAGGCGTCTCTCGCTCCCAGCCTCATTAAATTCGGGGGGGGGTGCGCTGAGGCAACCGTCCTGCTAAATTAGGGCCATGATGGACCTCGTGAAAAACGCTAAATAAGTCACGCTGAGATCAGGGGAGGGAGCCATTTATAAGCGCACGCCACGCCGAGGCCTAATTGAAAAGGACACATGGCTTCGGAGGGACGCGGGAGAGCGACTGCCTCCTCTTGAAAAAAAAAAAAAAAAAAAGGTTGCGCCGGACACCTGGGCGTCTCCCTTTCCGAGGGGTTTACCGTGGAAACGCAGACCGGTCTCGGCGTGTCCTTAACTAGCAGTACAGAGCCCCCACAGAACAGAATTCAGCACCAATAAGCCTGGCATTTATCTCAAGGTCACCGTTTGTAAACCCAGACGACTTCCCTAGGAGAGACAGAGAGCCAGGGAGGGCGAGTCAGATTCGGAGGCTGGGAGTCAGGGGGGAGTCTCAGAGAGCGTCGCGAGTCGGGGGGAGGAGAGAAAGCGAGAGAGTCAGAGTTGGGGGAAGAGGATCTTTTCATGCGAGTCACGTCCGGCTCCAGACACCCTACAGAGCAGGGCGATGACATCACTAGGCCATGTCCTTGTGCCATTAAACCAGATTTTTTTTCTCGTTTACAACGAGGGAAACAATATTGCACTCTGCAATGAGCATGCATGCTTAATTTTCAGCCTCAAGCAAGGCTGGATCTTTAATAACGCTTCTGAGCATTCAAATTCCTGTGTTCTCTTAAAAAATAACGATTCACAAAAACATGTAGGAATGAAAGGAGAAATGCATGTCAACGTGTATATATATATATATATATTTTTTAATATTATATATTTATCCAAAAGATTTCATACATTTTATAATAAATTCTAAACACTATAGTGTAATACATGAATACAATCGCATTAATGAGATTTAGATTTTCAGATATACCTGAAATATAAATAACATGCAATTAGATATCCAAACCAATGCACCAAAAAATATGTTTAAAATTATTATTATATATTTTTTTAAACACACACACAAATTGTGCAGTGTAAAACATGAGCTGCAATCATATAAACCAGAACAAAATAATTAAGCACTTCTGACTGCCTTTTTTTGGGCCTTCAAATGACCATTTCAGCATAGAATCAGGCTCTGTAAACGTACTGTGTTCGAGGCTAACGCTGAAACATTCAAATGAAGAGTCCGCCATTAGCATTATAATCAAATGGCTCCGCTCACAGCGAGAGGCATAAATATGAAATATTACTGATATAATTGGTGGTAAATGATCCGGCCCTGTCCCCTTTATCAGAGCACAATGGGGACAATGGGTACGAGCGCGGGAGCTGGGTATGAGCGAGCTGGGTATGAGCGCAGGAGCGGGGTATGAGCGCAGGAGCACTTTCTCACACTCACACACACACAGACACAGACACAGACACCTCTCCCAGTGGAGGTCACGCACACACTCACTCACTCACACACGCACGCGCACACACACGCAACGCACGCACGCCCACAAACACACCTCTCCCAGTGGCGCAGTGGCATTGGGCGATTAATCGTGGACATGTTTCCAATATCCCTGATGAACTCAGATTTACTACAGTGAGTAACGAGATTGCAGACACTGCGCCATTCAGGTTGCGGGTCACAGGGGAGCCTGTGAAAACCCTGAGCATATAGCACGCCTGTCACCGGCCGCGATGCGCGCACGCCTGTCACCGGCCGCGCTGCGCGCAAGTCGTTCTTAAGCCGACGCGCGACGTCCTTTTCGGGATAAGAAACTGACAAATATCCGCTACAGACATGAGCCACGGTGCCTGTCATTTTCCCAGCAAAAAAAAAAATACACGAGGCCCAATCATTTAAGAGCCCTTTACTTAAACGTGCGCACCGCCGAGCGAAAGGGGGTCTGTAGCCCCTCCTAACGGAGGTGTTGGTCATCTCGCCCTCGTGAGGGCGGCTGATTAATGCGGAATCCGACGCGTGATTTATTGAAGCGTGGCCGGGGAGCCACGATTTTTTAATAAAATACTGCAAAAAGAAAAGAAGAAGAAAAAAGAAGTCGGTCTAAACCCACGAGGGGAGGAAATGAGCAGCGGAGGGGCCCGGCCCACGCCCCTCGGTCACCTTTCAGAACTGGCGAAATTAAACTGGCGAAAAAGGCCAAGGGGGCAGGTGCCCCGCCCGTCCCCCAAACGCACACACAGGGGGGGACGGCGGTAAATAACTCGGAAGGCTCCATAACCGCCCTCCCTCCCTCCCTCCCTCCCTCCCTCACTCCCTCACAGCGCGCGAGGGAACCGCAGTAAATAACTCCCGGGAGGCTCCCTTCCCTTCGGCTCCTGAAGGAAAAAGGTTGTTTGTTTGAGCCGGGCGGAAATTAAAACAAATAAAGATCAGGGGCGGCCGTCGTTATGGTAAATAACAATAGTGGTGATGATAATGGCGCTGGGCAGGCAGGTGACCTGAGGGACGGGGGCACCGGGGCGGAGATAAACACCCGAGCAGCGGTCGAGGAATTCAAACGTGAAACCTTGTTTCGTGAGCCACTGGGTTGCTCCTTTCCATTAGAAAGGCGCGGCCGAATCCGACATGGACACTAAGTGACCCTGCTGCCTCCCTCTTTCCCACTCTCCCCTCTGGAGTGACGCGTGGGACACGCAAAGGCCATTTTGGGGGGCTTTGCATTTTTTGGGGGTTGTATTTACATTTGAGAGGTGCTAAGTAAAGATCTTTCAAAACTGAGTCTCTCTTTCTCTCGACTTCTCTCGCCCCCTCTTGATCTGCGCGCTCCAGGAGCAGGAGGTTCACTTCACGCCCGGCCTGGCGGAGCGGGAGGACGCGGGGGACCGCGAGACAGTGACAGGGTCGCTGTGCCTCCGCCTCCTGTCCGAGCGTGACACTCTGATGCGGCGCTGATGGAGCTGCACTCACCAAGAACACCCTGTACGCGTCTTTCCTCTTCACAGAGCCCCAGCACGAGTCCGTGTCGTTGTACTTCACATTGCCCGCACTGCAGGAGTGATTCCCACTGCACAGACAACAGAGACAGAGACAGAGAGAGGAGTTAGAGACAGAGACAGAGAGAGAGAGAGAGAGAGAGAGAGACAGAGACAGAGACGGAGACGGAGAGAGGAGTTAGAGAGACAGAGACAGAGAGAGAGACAGAGAGAGGAGTTAGAGACAGAGACAGAGACAGAGACAGAGAGACAGAGACAGAGACAGAGACAGAGAGGCAGAGACAGAGAGGCAGAGACAGAGAGAGGCAGAGACAGAGAGAGAGAGAGAGAGAGAGAGAATTGAGGTAGAGACAGAGAGATAGTGACAGAGACAGAGAGAGAGAGAGAGAGAGAGAGAGAGAGTGAGAGACAGAGTGAGAGACAGAGTGAGAGACAGAGTGAGACAAAGTGAGACAAAGTGAGAGTGAGACAAAGTGAGAGTGAGACAAAGTGAGTGAGAGTGAGACCGAGTGAGAGTGAGAGAGTGAGAGTGAGAGAGAGAGACAGAGACTCTGAGGGTCTCCCTCCTGTGCGACGGCGAGGGGGATTGTCACAGAACTGGTCATGGGTGACAGGTCAACAGGGACAAGTGGAGATTGGGGGAGGGGGCAGAGGGAAGGGGCCAAGCCCAAATGCAACCACGCAGCATAAAGAGAGACAGAAGTTTGAGACGCCCAGGGTGAGCGATGCCCATGAATATTTCATTGCAGTTTTAATGAAATGGTTTCTCACTGTGCTCCGGCCACTCACCAAGCTACCTCCATCAGGGAGATGGGCACGGCGGCTGCGTAGATGGCCAGGTCTCCATACAGGTAAATGATGATGCAAATGTAGAACATGTTCACGCCCACTGCAAGACACAGAACAAACACAGGGACGCAGTCACACACAGAGGTCAAACTGCAGCCGAATGTCATCCTGTCTAATGTGCCTCCAAACAGGCTGAAGAACATTCAGATCGGGGATCATCTGCAATCTAAGGCAATGAAAAATGCATCTCTCCGAAGGAAGGCACAAAACCAGCCAGGCGACGCATCGACATTATGAAGATTAAGGATTGCAGAGAATGGGCTAAATTGTGTTGCCCTGGGGTCCAAAACCCAGTCTGACAGAATGAATCACGCTAATGTTTCCAGACAGTCTGTTAGCTCGCAACTGAAGCCAGAAAAGTAAGGGTCTGGGATAAAACCTTAAGTGGAGTGAGTTACGGCTGATCCCAGAACAGTGATGGCTGGGGCAGGAGCTTCACCAGCATTGGCGTTTAGCTGATCCAAGATCAGGAAGGACTGGACTTCGGACCCACACAACGTCGCAGTAGAACTGATCGCGGAACAGTAACAGCTGCGCCAGAAACTTAGCCAGTGTTTCTGTACAGCTGATCCCAGAACAGTAAGAGCTTAACGCGACAAGTCATCCTTCCCATCGTAACGTGGCCTTCCCAGGACTGATCCCTCCATCTGGCCCCCCGGTGCCACGGCAACAACCGTGCTACCTCAAACCACTCTGGCAGCTGACTATTAATCACACCAATTAAGAAAGTCATCATGGAGTGAAAAAAATCCACTTATCTCCCCTCTCTCTTCCTTATTGCTGCCCCAATCTCTATCCCTCCTGCTCTTCCTCACCCCCCCCCACCTCCCTCCCTCCCTCCATCTCATCTCCCCCTCCCTCTCCAACACTCCGGTGTGGAGCGTACGGAGCGCTTTAGAGTAGACCGATGGCCACGCAGGCCCAGACGGAATCCATTACATTACATTACATTACAGGCATTTAGCAGACGCTCTTATCCAGAGCATTTTCACATTTCTTTACATACAATCCATTTATACAGCTGGATATTTACTGAAGCAATTCAGGTTAAGTACCTTGCTCAAGGGTACAACGGCAGTGCCCCCACCTGCGATCGAACCTGCAACCCTTTGCGTTACAAGCCCAGTTCCTTAACGATTATGCGAACACTGTCGCCCATCACGCACTTGAGCTGTGGCTCCTGTTGCCCCCCGCTGTCACTCAAGCATTACTGCCAGGACATTAGCGGGGGAGTCCATTAAAGGCCAATAAAGGGGGTTTGGGGGGGGGTTACACTTTACTGGGTGAATTATTCCTCTCCTACCCGTGGGAAGGGATCTTCACTTCCTGCTTTCCCCAGCCTGGTTTCTGAGGGGGACCAGGGCGAGGGGGCACTTTGTTATCAATCCCTCTGTGGTTCGTTTCATTTCACTGCAGCGTTGCTTTAAGTCATCTTCATATTTTCCATATACTCCTCGTGTCCACAGGGTCCAAAATGACCCACCTCGCCGCACCTCTATGATAAAGCCTCTTAATTGAATTTTAAACCCCTATTTTGCATGAAGAAACAACCTGTCAGTCATCAACAACTTGGTGAATAACTGTGTTTTTCCTGCTTCACAGTGCAGAGAGACTGTATTTATTCAGTGCACACCACTCATCTAACCACTTTACTAACACACATCATAATTGATTTATTTTGCTGTGACAATATTTGTACCCTGATGGTGTACAGCTTTTATAAAAATATTAAAAAGGGCAATGTTTAACTTTTTCTAATGGTAGGGTCACTCCAGGAGAAATTGAATGTCATGCTGAAAAAAAAAAAAATTGTGGATTTTCACTGCTGTTAAATTCAGAAAAGGGTATTTTCTCCACACAAGGGTTAATCTGGCTCTACGCCAGAATGTTTCAGAGTGTGTGTGTGTGTGTGTGTGTGTGTGCGCGCGTGCTGCGTGTACAGATATCTGTATCAAACAAGGAAACCCTGACCTTGGAAGTAAACTTCAGTCACAATCGAGATCCACACCACTGCACTACATGAAGAAGGCTGTAGTTACGTGCCCTGCTACTCCGCCGTCCAATCAGAGTTGTCCTAAAATAATCACCCCGCCCCGCCCCCCGGTCCCCGTTAGCGGTAAGTCCGTTAGAGGTTTTTCCACACGCGTCTCCGTGTCCCCTCGCTGCAGACAAGCCTGTTAGCGTCGGCGGCAGACGGAGCGGAGCGGACAGTCGGGTGGCCGCGTGACAAACCGCGCCGCTGAGCCCTTCAATAACCTGTGACCGCTCTGACAAAACGCCAATGGCCTGTGACCGCCGCGAGCCTGGGCGATGCAGCCGTAGGGCGATGGCCCGTGACCGCCGAGCCGAGTCCTTCAGCGGGGGGGGGGGGTCGCGCCAGATGCCAGCGGCGGCAAAGGGAGAGAGGAAACGTTTCCAAAGGGTTAACCGCTTGACTGACTGGAGCACTGTGAACAATGCGTCGGCCTCCGTAGCGCGGGTTAATCGCTCGCTCCGTTCTGCCGGTCTCTCTCTAGCACGGCAGGACCCTGTGGGGAGGCGCGGCGGAAGTTCAGGAGCCCCGGTGAGGGGTCTCCGGTCCGCGGGCAGCCCGCGCTGCACTTCCGAGGACGGTCGCGCCGATCGATCGATCGGCGCGTCTCTCTCTCTCTCTCTGTCCGCTGACAGCGAAGTCCGGGATCGCTCGGACGATCGTCGCCATGGTGACCCCCCCCTCCCCTCCTCCCCGCTCATTAGCATTCTCCGCCCATCCCCCCCCGTCCTCCAGAGGACACGCTCAGGTGAGGTGATTCAGGTATTAAAAAGGAAAAAGTGAGCGCGGTGACGAGGGCCGCGCGTCGAAGATCCCAAGGTCACGCGGCGGAGGAGGGGGCGGCGCCCGCGGGACCCCGTCTCCTCCTGTGACTGACAGCGTCCGAGGCGCTCATCAAACACTCGAAAAGAACCCGTTACGCAAAGAGCCCACTTCACGCCGTGGAGAGGGGAGGACTCAAACGCAGTGCCTCGCTCTGCTCCTCTCCTCTCCCCTCTCCTCTCCTCTCCCCTCCCCTCCTCATGACTTTAGACAAAGTCGTCTTCTAATCAACTTGCGGATGGTGGCAGGGAAGGTTACGGGCCCGCCGCTCTGTGCTGCCGATAATCCCGCCCCATCAAAATTCTTGTCAGTTCCACTGGGCCGCTCCCCGTGGCCTAGATCCAAACCCACGCTGGCTGGGAGGAGAATGCACTCTACGCTCCTATAACTACTCCATTAGAACTATAGAACCACCATCTATAGTGCAACTACCCCTATTCCTATAGAACCACCATCTATAGTGCAACTACCCCTATTCCTATAGAACCACCATCTATAGTGCAACTACCCCTATTCCTATAGAACCACCATCTATAGAGCAACTACCCCTATTCCTATAGAACCACCATCATCTACCCCTAGAGAACCACCATCTACCCCTATTCCTATAGAACCACCATCTATAGAGCAACTACCCCTATTCCTATAAAACCACCATCTATAGAGCAACTACCCCTATTCCTATAGAACAACCATCTATAGAGCAACTACCCCTTCCCCTATAGAACCGCCATCTATAGTACAACTACCCCTATCCCCCCCATCCCTACAGAACCACCATCTATAGAGAAACTACCCCTATCCCTATAGAACCACCATCTATAGAGCAATCCCTATAGAACCACCATCTATAGAGCAACTCCACTACTCCTATAGAACCACCATCTATAGAGCAACTACCCCTACCCCTATAGAACCGCCATATATAGTACAACTACTCCTATAGAACAACCATCTATAGTACAACTACCCCTATCCCTATATAACCACCATCTACAGTAAAACTACCCTATCCACACGATATGTGCATTGTGCCTACTTTTTGTCTAGCAGGGGGAGGAAGAGTAACACCCTGTGGCAGAACCAAGCTGTAAAATGCACCATCTCAGGGTTCAGAGACGTTTCGCCAGCGCTCTCAGGTCAGTGCACTTTGCCCAGCCCCGCCGGTTCCAGGCCACCGCTGATCTGGGGTCAGCGAGTTCCTCCCGCAGGCTGGCCTGCTGCGAGAGGCCCGCCGAGCCAATCACCTGTTAACTGGAGCAAATCGGCGCCTTTCTCTCCTCCGCGCCTCAGGATGACAACCGGCCCCGTTTTCCTCCTGCTATCGTCGAACTCATTTTCAAACACTTAAAACGCTGGCCTCTACTCTCCCCAAAGAGTGAGGTCTTATTGATCAACCACTCCACTTAGCCAACCCTCATCAAGTAGCAGAGAGAAACTATCTGGACAGATAAATAATGGCGTTATCCGTTATCTCCAGAGGCCGTGCGGCACCCGGGTCCCAAACCTGCAGGAACCCTGCCACTCTAAATCCCCTCCGATTAGAGGCGCAGGGCAGAGCTCCGACGGAGCACCACACTGGCTCTCATCTCAGCCAGCGGATCGATACCTGCTGCCGCTTCCCTCCACCTACGGCGGGGACAGACACCTGAAAGGTGGCGAGCGCTTCGGCTTTAATGAGATCAGGGGCTCCGCTCCACGGCTCCGGCGCGTGGCCCGAGAGCTCCACCTAGTGGCCGGGAAGATTAATCACACGGGAGATAAAAAGATGCCCCGCCGCGCGCTACAGAATATTGTTGTTTTTCTTGCATTTGCCGAAGTGACAAGAGCGATGCAGCTAAAGTATTAGAATAAATGAAACTGGCGCCCTGGGCACCGCTGTGCAGCAGGTTGGGGAGGTGGGGGGGGGCGAGTTTTGACGTGACGGAGGAGGCGGGAAGGTTATTGGATTTATGGTTCAAGGTTGAGCACGGTTCTGCTTTCGGAGCGTCATTAGAGCATCAGTCTTCCACTCGAAGAGAGCGAGCTCATGACTCACTCCGGTTCACCTCGCTGCCACAGTGACAGGAGCTGAAGCAGGAGATTCCCAAACGGCGCCCCTTTGAAATGTGTACAATTACCCCGCGTTTGAGCTCAGCGGTCCTGACCGCACCCTCGTCCCCTAAAGGAGACCACGCCATAACCGACACGCGGTGACCGCTCTGTGGCCTGGCTGTGCAGGATCGGTTTAGCCGGTTCTTTCATCGCGAAAGGAATGCTAAGCATACTTCTCTGCGATAGGCAGCTGGTAACAAGACGAGTACAGCGGGTTTTACAGCGACCGAAGGCATGCACATAAAACAGCTGGAATTGCAACACTTCAAGACCAACCTTGAAAGTGAGGCTGGAGGAATTTGCTCCTATAAACAGGTCCTCATTTAAATAAACCACACCTGCGGAAGGCAGAGGGCCAATCATCACCAATGATCAGAGCATTAGTATGCATTTACGACACACGGATTGGCTTTTCAGCCTTGCAATAGAATATTAATGAGGAACTAGGACCTCCCACCCAACAGTTATTTGTCAGACCGGCCTAACAGCACCATCTATATGAGGTGGTTTTATGCCTTCACTTGCACTTAAGAAAAACAAAGAATGAAAATTAAGTTATTGTATTTTTGTGATATTTTATTACCATTACTGCGGTTTGACACATTTTGCTTTGTCATCTCATTGCTCGTTAAAACATTCGGCAAGGCAAGTGTCCATTTGTTGAATCATTAAAGCAAGTTGGAATTGATAAAAGCAAAATGCCAGATACATTAGTGTTCCATATATTTGGAACCTTTTAAGGGGTTATAATTATTCCCTGACCGCCTTTTAGGGGGTCAGGGAATCAGTCTTACATTGGCTCCAATGGTTTTCTGGTTTTTTGATTCCCTCTGGAAAATGCCAATTGTGAAGCGCTGTGTGACAACCTGTTTGTAAATGGCGCTATACAAAAATAAAGATTGATTGATTGATTGATTGATATATTTCTGCTTAGAGTCAAAACTGATTTCATTCTCAATGCAATGGCCACAAGAAGGAGAAGGACAACTAACATGCATTTTATTTATAATGGCTCTTCAAAATCTGCCTTTTTTGCATTTTGCGTTCACGGTGCGGGAATATGATGTGGATCTCACCTTTGTTAAAGAACATGGAGGCCATCTGTCCCATCTCCACCCTCTCCACGATGTCGAAGTGGTCGCCCGGCGACCCGCCTCTCTCTGAATCGAAAGAGCAAGAGAAGACCTTGTCCACTAAACCCACAAGAGGCAAGGCAAACACTTACTCGTGACGAGGATCAATATTCCTCTGCCATTAGCAAAGCTGATTATACACAGAACACAGCAATTTTACTAATGATTGCGATCCACACTTTTCGTGAGAACACAGAACTTTAGATCGCAAAACAAAAAGTAATACTATGAAGTGATATACCTCAATCGCGGACAAATTCATTGATTGTAATGTGACTATGGGCATTTTGAAGGCGAAACATCCCTTTTTTCCAAGGGTGCTTCGTCTTTGCGGGAAGTGGGGTTACGGGAGCGCAAATCACTCACGGATGGACAAAATAGGGCGAGCCTCCAAAGGCTCCGATCGTCCCCGAATGATGACCTCATCGTCGGAATAATCAGAGGGGGACTCGTTGTCATTCACCTGTGTTCAGAGGAGAAAGGGACAGGTAAATCGCTGTATTACTGCACTGATCTCTTGCGCGAACTACGATTGTTCCCACCACGCATTTATGCACATCTTGTAAGTCGCTCTGGATACGAGCATCTGCTAAATGCTTAAAATGAAAATGACAAAAAGAAATGTAAATAGGACTTCTGGTGCTAACAAAGGGAACAGCAACCCACTGTTTCCCTGTTCTATAAATTCGCTAACGATGACTTCAGTAGGGCGGCAGTGTTAGTGTAATGGTTAGGGAACTGGGCTTGTAACTCAGAGGTTGCTGGTTCAATTCCCAGGTGGGGGCACTGTTGTTGTACCCTTATGCAAGGTACTTAACCTGAATTGCTTCAGTAAAAATATCCAGTTGTATAAATGGATTGTATGTAAAGAAATGTCAATTGTGTAAGTCGCTCTGGATAAGAGCGTCTGCTAAATGCCTAAAATGTAAAAATGTAAATGCAGTAACACCGCAACAGGTTTTTCAGCTTTATAACAGGACTAACGTTGACTTTGAGAGCAACATGCCGTTCCCATTCTATAACTCTGTGCTAACTCAAACACTCGGTAATGACAGGCCCTCTTCCAACTATGTGATAACGGAAACATTGAGAGCAGCGGCATGCCATTCGCCAGTTCTGCAACCATGCGATAACGCCACCGTTGAGAGCAATGACATGCCAATACCCCTGTTCTGTAACCCACCCTCCAGGAGTGTCTCTGCCTTTACAAGTCATTAATTAGCTTTTATCTGATCTGCATGTGTGGACGAGGAAAGCAGAGCTGTGATGGGCTGGGAGAAATGAAAAGGTCTTGCCCTCTCAGAGAGAAGAGGGAGGGAGGGAGGGAGGGAGGGAGGGGAGGGGGATGGAGAGAGAGGAATAGAGAAGAGGGATAGAGGGAGGAGATGGAGAGAGAATGAGGGAGGGAGGGGGGCAGGGAGAGAGAGAGAAAGAGAGGAATAAAGCGGAGGGAGAAAGAGAGAGGGAGGGAGGGAGAGGGAGAGAGAATGAGGGAGGGAGGCTGGGAGGGAGGGAGACAGAGAGAAAGAGAGAGAGAGAGAGAGAGAGAGAGAGAGAGAGAGAGAGAGAGAAATAGAGGCCCTCATAACTCCTCATCTGTGGTGAGAGCCAGAGATCTGTTTCAATTCGAGTTCAATTACAGTCGACATTGAGGGTGTCAAGAGCCGGGCAGAATCCACAGCACAGCGCATTCAGACAGAGAGACAAGGACTCGGCACCAAAAATAAAGATCCATCTATCCCCCCAGCCCCCGAGGCTCAAAAACAGATCCAGAGTCAGTCTCCTTCAGACCTGCGTGCTCAGCTGAGATGACCTTTCAGCTGCTGGGTGCCGCTTCAAGTGGTGGTGAGGTGCATCTTACAAAAAGCCTTTCATTAAGTGCAGGGAAATTTAAATGAGAACTGAACAGAGATCATTCCAGGGCTGTGATTACTTTTCTGACCCTCCAGTGGTATAAAAACTCTGAGGGTGCATGTGTTAGGGGGCACCCCAGCAAATGGACGGAGGATGTTGCAACAGTCGGACAGGCCTATAGTAGAGTGTGCATTTAAAATTGGGGAGAACAGGGGGGGGGATGATTGTGTGAATCTAATGATGATTTACTACGTTTTTTCAAACTTAGTAAACATGCTATTGTTTCCCCAAATAATATGAATATATTTACACGATACATACACATTTTTCTCCCAACCCTCTAACATAGGGGTTCCCAAAAACTGTGTCAGGACCCACTGTTGGCCCATGGGAGGGGTTGAGGACATACAAAAATATGATACTGTTTACAACACACTTCCCATTGACATTCACACAAGTCACTATAAAAACTGCAGGCGTTACCTTCACTCTACCTGTTACAGTGCACATGCAGTGGTTTTGTCACGCTAAAACTGCATTACAGGCATTTAGCAGACGCTCTTATCCAGAGCGACTTACAGTTGACATTTCTTTACAATCCATTTATACAGCTGGATATTTACTGAAGCAATTCAGGTTAAGTACCTTGCTCAAGGGTAAAACGGCAGTGCCCCACCTGGGGATTGAACCTGCAACCTTAACGCTACAAGCCCAGCTCCCTAACCATTATACCACACTGCCTGCACATTTGACATTTCACGCTACATTACAAGGGGCTCGGTCACAGACGCCGTATTCACTCAGCAGGTGGGTTGTGAGCTCTAGCTGTGGAGCCAGCGCTCAGACAGGAAGTTGCTGCGACACCGGTGGCGCTCACCTCTTCCTGTTCCCGCCTCTTCCACCGCAGCTGTGCGTTGGCGGACGCCATGGCCTCGATCACGAAGGTGGTGGTCATGTAGCTGAGGGGGGGGACGGACAGAGAGGAGTCATTACATTACATTACAGGCATTTAGCAGACGCTCTTATCCAAAGCGACTTACAGTTTACATTTCTTTACAATCCATTTATACAGCTGGATATTAACTTAATCAATTCATTGCTACCTCTAAATTGTGGCTACATGTTTACCTACAGGGTCCTAGTTTAACTATGTGGTTGCTCCTAGCACCCAGAAATTGTACTTCAAGGGTGGCTTTCAGCTAAACTGTTCTTGACTACGGTTAACAACGCTCTGGATAAGTGCATCCCAAATGCCTGTAATGTAATGTAATGTAATGTAATTCAGGAACCTTGCTCAAACAACGGCAGTGTCCCAGTTGAACAAGCCCAGTTACAAGCCCAGCTCCCTAACCATTAGGGTCAAAGTCAGAGAGAGCACCACGCCTGGGAGACACCGTGCGCGGGCGCAGTCAGAAACGAGCTCCAACACCCGGGCACCGTTGCACAACGGCACATTGCTACACTCCCCCAACACCTTCCGTTGGACAATGGCACACAGCTGCAAATAAGCTGCGATCAATACAATCATTGAGCATTCCATGCTGGAAGAAAATAAAATTAGGGACCGGTTTGCCTCAATTTCCGTTCATAAAGGGCGTTCTATAGAAGTTGTAACGTGCTGGTGTTAATGGAGGCACGGTCAGCGGCAGTGAAAAGACTCAAAGTGGGAACGCTCGTGCAAAACAGGAACTCAGTGGGTGAACGTGAACTGAAAATGTGGCACTCTGTGAAAGTGTAGCCTACGCAAAGAACTATGCAAATAACAAACGTCGAGTGACTCACAATGAAGACGTGTGACTAGACCTGGGAAATCACATGAAATGTGACGCTAGGATACGACAAAAAATAATATGAAGTGATATAATGTGACGCTGTGAAACAAGCATTTTACGATGACTGGGAGACTCGTATTATTAAACCATTACCATGACGTTGGAAAAGGAATTGTCTAAAATGGGTTAGCTTTTAACATGCCCAGCTAAACAAATCAATTGCCACCCATTCCAAATTAGAACTGTTAGTACCTGTACTAAACCCATTTCTGCAACACTAAATGAGAGGACAGGAGGGATAACCTGAGATTCTGTGGCGATGAGCTCCCCCTAGAGGTTATAATAGTTGCTGCAGGGAGCAGGTAGGAGGAAAAAGAGATCGAGGTGGACACAATGAACAGACACTTACCTCATGAAGGCCAGGAATAATATGAGGGTGAGGCTGACCACCCAGCCGGCTGTAGCAAAGGCCTTGGGCATAGTCAGGGCCCCAGTGCCGACTATCAGATTAAACATGTACACCAGGCCCACCTGGAGAGAGAGAGTGAGAGAGAGGGAGAGGTAGAGAGATAGACACAGACACACACACAGCTGAAGGTCAGTAAGGCAGAACATTCCTGGCCTCACTGCAGTGTGATAGAGATCAGCTAGGGGTCAGAGATCCGCAGAGCCCAGGTTCTACAGACCCACAGCTGTGTGTGTGTGTGTCAGTGTGTGTGTGTGTGTGTGTGTGTGTGTGTGTGACACCTACAGCTAAGTAGAGGCAGTAAAAACACAGCCACCCATACTGTTCTTTATGTACCAAGACAGGACACCCGTTGAAATAACTGTCCTGCCATTTGAATTTTATAACACCCACATGTGACTAGTCAAGAGCACGTGTCATGTGTAGTTTATGATCAATCAAACTCAAACTCCCATGAACCACTTTGCTTTTGTGCAACTGTCAGAGAGGGCACTCCTTAAGGTTCTGTGTAGAGCCCAGTGATAACCAGGTGGGATCAGTTTGGCTCCACAGGAGGAGCTCCCGGTTAATGGGGGCACATGTGCAATGCTTTGAACGACGACTTTAATAACTAGAATCTCCAGTGGAAATCACCACCAAAAACCTCTGTGTCATCTTGGCATGAACATTTCTGTCACAGTCAAAACCTAACCCGCCTGTAAGACTTCAACAAGGACTAAAAGTGTCATAATCCAAGGCACTCCTTTATGTAATTAACTAAATGCCTTTATTTATTCTGGAATATGTTTTGTAAAGGGAACTACCTACATAGTAGCCACAAGACATAGTTCACAATAACCTAAGCTGCTCGTCTTCCAGGATAAACTGGAATGACTGTTCTTACCATGTATTAATGCACGTCTTCTAAGTCGCTCTGGATAAGAGCGTCTGCTAAAAGCTTAAAATGTAAATGGATAAACTGGCTGCAGGACATCCGTGACACTAAACTCATTACAGCCTTCAACTAAACTCGACACCACAGCCTCACAAGTCAACTGCAGATCGAAGCTCCCATTCCCATCTGTGGCCCGACTGAGGCAGCTTCGCGTAGAGGACCATCCCTCGGGCGGGAGGCCTGTCTGTCTGGCGGTTACCCCCGTCCATCTCCCTAACGCTCTAGTACAGATCGGAGTGCAGATCTCGTAGCGTTCCAGTATCAGCGCGGACGCTCCGACCGCCAGGCCACTGAGCAAGCAGAAACGCGTGTGAAGAGCGACCCCGTTGCGCTGATGTCAGCAGCCGCTGTGACTTTAGACCCAGCTGACGGGCCCCAGCGCACGCACTGCCACGGAGGAGCACGGGCCATGCAATGTGCACACTTCCTCTTTCTAGTGAACGGAGAAAGGGGAAGAATATCGCCAGAGGTGCCTCGGCCCTTTCACAGTTAATGTTTAACCAGCGTCACGGTCTGTCCTCGTGGAGACAATCCCCTCCTTAAAAAGACACTGGCTAAAAAAGGGCTGGGAGGGTAGTGTAATGGCTAGGGAGATGGGCTTATAACTCAGAGGTTGCAGGTTCAAATCCAAGGTGGGGCACTGCTGTTGTACCCTTGAGCAAGTTACTTAACCTGAATTGCTTCAGTAAAATATCCAGCTGTATAAATGGATTGTATGTAAAGAAATGTAAATTGTGTAAGTCGCTCTGGATAAGAGCGTCTGCTAAATGCCTAAAATGTAAAATGACACACAGTGCTCCCTATGACACAAAACAGAAGTGAGGCGCCGCCTTAAAGTATGCATCGTTACATTTTTGTTTTTTGAGTTTGAGGAAAGATGGACTTCCAACTTCAGACATGGGAAGCTCGTCTACCAGGCCGTGAGCTTTGTCTAAAGAATTCAACTTTAAATGTATTTATAGAGCAAGTGAATTTACTTGTTGGTAGTTTAATTGCTAGTTTCAGCCTTTGCAAATGGAATAATCCTTACCTACTCCCAGTTTGGCAGTTTCGTGGTCAGCAATAAAGATGTTTAAGCCAATATGGGTTGGGCAGCGTAATGGGGTGTGTGTCAATAGAAACATTAGGCGCTGTGCAAGTTTTGTGTGTGATAATTCGTTTCCGTTTTCGTCCACGGAGACTACCTTTTAACTGAAACACGGGCGTTGTGTGCTAGATCGGTGACGTTATTAATGGGCCCGTATGAACAGATGGGGTATTGATCGCATATCTGCCCTATTACCCAAGACTGTTTTGTGGATGGGCGGCACGGTGGTGCAGTGGATAGCACTGTCGCCTCACAGCAAGAAGGTCTCGGGTTCGAATCCAGGCCGGGGGCCTTTCTGTGCGGAGTTTGCATGTTCTCCCCGTGTCCGCGTGGGTTTCCTCCGGGTACTCCGGTTTCCTCCCACAGTCCAAAGACATGCACGTTAGGCTAATTGGAGAGTCTAAATTGCCCGTAGGTATGAGTGTGTGAGTGTGTGAGTGAATGGTGTGTGTGCCCTGCGATGGATTGGCGACCTGTCCAGGGTGTATTCCTGCCTCTCGCCCGGAACGCATGCTGGGATAGGCTCCAGCCCCCCCCCACGACCCTGACCAGGAATAAGCGGCTTAGATAATGGATGGATGGATGTTTTGTGGATGTTCTGTATTTCACATCACTCAAATCATTCAATAAACTTTTTTTTTTTTTATTCATAAATATATGGATGAATATTTGCATACTGGTTTCTACCATGTAAAATACTGCACATTCAGTACAATAAAATGTAGGTTACATAATTGGCCGGTGGATCATGGGGCAGTGCCCTGAGCGATTGCACAGGTTGGATATGAATACACAGGAGAGGAGGGACCTTACAACCAGGAATAATAAGGAACAAGGCAGTGTGGTATAATGGTTAGGGAACTGGGTTTGTAACGTTAAGGTTGTAACGTACACTGCCGTTGAACCCTTGAGCAAGGTACTTAACCTGAATTGCTTCAGTTAATATCCAGCTGTATAAATGGATTGTAAAGAAATGTAAACTGTAAGTCACTCTGTCACAAAGTAAAAAAGCTCATGGCCATAATGAACCAAACCATTGGCGGAAGGTGTGTAAGGCTGGGAAAAGCTTAGCCTTCCCCTGGTCACGGGCATGGGGATTTATATACATGTATACAATTAAATACAAATATATAAACAATTAAATACAAATGCTAGCGATACAGGATTCAAGGTGGAGTTAGCTCACTCAATCCACTGCCTACTCCGGAGGTAACTAAGCTGGCCACCTGCCGCCAATTGCTGCATGGTTATTAGGCTACTAACGTTAGTTAGCTAGCTAGTTTAGTGCCCCAGTCTCATCCAACAACTCGTTGTCCTGTCAGTGAAGCGGCAGTCAACAACCTAGCCATGTTACCCTGGAAGCTGAAGGCTTCATCGTGGATTCACAGAGCCATTCTGGACACACACTCTCTGTTAATGTCAATAAAAAGTGCTATAAATTGTGAGAATGAATAAGCAAGCCTTACATTACACCTGGCATCGCATTGAATAAGTAGCCTACACTGGTGAAACGTTAGAGAAAGTTCATTCTTTTATTTTACTGAAGATTTGCACAGGCACAAAACTCTGACAACTTGACCGACTTGACTGACTTGACTTACTTCAACCAGTGGGGTTTGACAGTACGAGGCAAACGTGACGTTGTGTAGATATTCAACTCACTTTTAGTGAGAATGAATGCAGAGAATGTGCAGGGGCCTAGACTCCATAGCTTCCCTGTGCTATGGAGCTATGGCTTAAAATTGCTTTAAAATACCGGTATTAAAGACACAGATACTGTACTTACATATGGAGAATAGGGCTCCCCCGTATCCGTAATACCACCGGCCATGCTGGACCCGGTCTGTGCTGACGTCAGCTGCTACGCCTCAAAACCTACAATACAAAAACAAAAACATTTGTCATACAAAACTGACACTGTTGACACAAGTATGTGATTGCGTTTCCATTTCTTTCTCTTTTTATTTTATTTTATTTTTTTATACTTATTCCAAACGAGCAACACTTTACATGTAACATTACATTCGGTGCCAACGACTGCAAAAGTTAAGCGTCGTAGTGCAAAGCACATGGGCCGTTGGCGAATTAGCGAAGTTAGGTGATGAGTACCTGTTGGTACTGCGAATCGCAGGCATGCAGACAGACCCAGCCAAATGCAATACCTTCTATTGAAGTTCCCTTAACCTCTTGCAGGTAAAAGGTAAGGGAGCAAGGCTCGCAAAAATAAATAGCTCAGATGTACTGCAACAGCTATGAGTGTCGCGCTAATGTCTAAACGCTGTTAGCCTTCCTCTGAGCGCAATGCAATGCAGTGACACTCATTGAGCAATAACATTGATTTTCAGTTAGCCTAGCGAACAATTTCGCCTACTATTTCCTATCGCACATTCATAAGTGGCTTTTAAATGTTGATAGCAGGGAATACTTTAAACAAAGGCATGCATTGGGAGCACTTACTTTGTTGGAAGTCATTAACGTTAATTGTTGCTAATTTTGTTTAAGTTTAGTCAAATTAGTATATATAACAATATATAACGAGTATAATAAGTGGTTTATCACAACCTTGGCACTTGCCCAGCACTACTACCTAACCGTTAGCTTATGTCGGTTCCAACACAAAAGAAAACAACCAAGTTGGCGAACAGAGCTAGTTCGTAAGTGTTCGTAAGCGAACTGGAAACACAACTGCCCGGTTTCCCAACAATGGCTGGCGGAACAATTTCCCCAGAACAATTTATGAAGCAGCTATGGCTAACATAACCACGACGGTTAGTTACGTTAAAGTTTGCCAGTCCGTTGACTCAAACGATGTGCTACCGTTAGTCGGCTGGCAAGCTAGTCCACGACTTACCTGGTCGAGCCGAATTCACTGTTGACAGCTAGCCAATTTAAATTGGCCCTCAGAATGCTTAAACTCTCCACCTTGTTTTTTGGAGTTCACTGGTTAACTAGCTAAGCTAGCGACATACAGCCGTAAACGTAGGAACACTGGCCAGAGAGCCAATGTTAACCAAAACGGCAACTCTATCTCATATTCTAACCATTATTTTGCTGTCGTTTCACAGACCACAACAGCTCGGCATGAAGTGACGTCCCTTCACCGCACTGCGCATGCGTTGAAATAAAAAAAGAGTCATGGGACCCCAAAGGTGGTATAACGATGAAAAGATATACAACTCTATTTCTTGGTCCAGCTCCGTGTTGTTTAGGGAGTGAACGGAGCGAATGGAGCTTGTGGTTTCAACACGATTCGCTTGAGTTTTAAGCAGTTCACTTCCTTTACGCACGTCTGAAATGAATTGATAGCTCACATAAAAAATGTGACAACTGAAGAATAAACATGGGAACGGCTTGTGGTTAGTGAATCTAACTGTCAATTCAGTTGGCTTTCTTTGTTTGTAGTGTCACCTAACAATTTTAGCGTCTTGAAGACTCCGACAAAAAACAGGTTACAGCTGTTTTGTTCTGACAGATGTTTGCTGCCTAAGGCAAATGCTCATTATCTCTGATATGAATTGTGGGTGATCTGAGACCTGAAATGCATACAACTCTGTCCCTGAAAGGAATAGGAACACAAATATTTAAGAGCTGGTTATTTTTCATATTGAAGGCAAGTTAGGCAACTCATCACAAAAGAAAAAACACTCCCAAAGGAAGTTATTAAGAAGCAAATGTTTATTGTGGGTTTGTTTGTTGTACATTCCATTATTACATTTTTTGCATGGTAAATTAGTAAATTATGCACAACATGGTGAAACTATTGATGGGGGGGCTTAATGGGGATGTACATGACTGCAGGGAGATTTTTTGGAAACAATGTGGGGAATGTCTTAATTCAGCCTCAGGAGGTGTCTTTTGTGGTATTTTGTCTCAAGAAACAGAAAAAGAGAGAGAGAGAGAGAGTGAGAACCAGATGGCGAAGAGATAGTTTCAAGCACAATACTTAACAAGATACAGCACTTCCACCACAAATAAAATGCCTTTTTTTCCTTCCACAAACTGCTAAAGACAAACCGGGTAGGGACAGAGCTAAGCTGTCCACTCCAGGAAGAGGAGAAGCAGGAACAAGCAGACAGAAAAGAAGTAGAGGAAGAAGAAGGCCACGTTTATGCGGCCGGCGATTCTCGCCCATTTTCGGGGCCTTGTCTCTCCCCAGCCCATGGTGTGGGTCGAGTAGTTCCCCCGCAGGGTCCGCAGCTCCTGGACAATAAGCCACAGCACCTGGTATTCGGTCACCCCCTCCCTCGGACAGGCCTGCTCACACGTAGCCGCCCCGCCCGGGCTGCAGACACAGGCAAAACTCGACTTCCCTCTCCCGGCCTCTGGAAGAACAGGGGCATAAAATTCTTTGAGTCACAGGAACAAAAACAGAAACTAGTTCAACCACAAAAGTGATTTATTATTTTCACAGCTAATTAGCGGTTGATTATAACCAGAGGACAATAGGCACACTAGTGGTGCGGAAAAAAAGTAGACATAGGAACTGCCTTTCTTGTTTTAAAATTTGTTTCTAAAAATTACGAATTAAGAATTAAGGTCGGTTGTTACTTTTTTTTAAGTGTGCAGCTTAAACATGTGTTTTTGAGAAGGCGAACATGTGTATTTTTGAAGTTTCATTCAATGTACTCCTGCCACAGCCAGCACCTTTTACACACCGTTGTGCACACACAGGGCCTTATCTTTTCTCTGAACTGTGAAACAACACTCATATGAGTCATGATGGGGTTTAAAATCATGCTGTTTACTCGTGTTCTTTCTGCATTCTGTGTTGTGCTGAACCTCTAATACACATGCAACCCTTTCCGCTGATCCTTCCAAAAGTGCCAGCAAATCTGGTTAAAGGGAAACAATTCAAACCTCAAAGGTAAACATCTCAGAGCTTTAGGTAAATAACCTGAGGGGCCAGGAAGCCACCGCACAATCCCAGCGATAATTTTCAGTCAACAGTTCACATATCTTCAGAGACATATCTGCCTTGCTTCCCATGGGACCAAAGGTTAGAATTGTACTTCTGGGAACAATCAATGCAATTTTCATGCAAGGAATACAGTTTTCATTACCTTCAAATCTTAAAGTAGCATCACGTTTTTACACTCCCAAGCTGCCAGCAAAGCTAGAACCAAAGTCTCCACCAACGACTACGAAACAAAACTGACCCAGCCAAATGTAATACCTTCTATTAAAGTTCCCTTAACCTCTTGTAGGTAAAAGATAAGGGAACAAGGCTCCCAAAGTTAAACAGCTCAGATGTACAGCAACAGCTATGAGGGTCACGCTAATATGTCGAAACACTGTTAGCCTTCCTCAGAGCGCAATGCAATGCACTCGGGGAAGGGTGGTTCTGTGTGACTCAGTAGGTAGAGCATGGCGCTGACGACGCTTAGGTTGTACGTTCAATTCCCACTGGGACCACATATACTGAAAAATGTATGCATCAACTACTGTAAGTTGTTTTGGATAAAAGTGTCTGCTAAATGGCACATATTATATATTATGTCAATCCTCGGTTTGTAAACGGCGATGGTACTCGCTAGGGTGAGAATGGTAGCTGTGTGGATCTCACCTTGCTGGAAGATTCTGTCATCGTTTGGACTCGGCTGTGCGATAGTATCTCTGTCTAGCAGGTACTTCACCAATATGGTCTCCAGCACGCTCATCAACATGAAGGCAAAGATGACGATGCAGTACATAGCTATAGGAGAGCATGCAGAAACCTTGTCAATAGGCGCTGGCTCTGGCGCACCAACTCTCTCCCCCACTCATGACTCCCATGTCTGGATGTATAGAGCAAGATACAGTGAGGGGTATTTATTCAGTGTTGCCACACTTACCTATGCCACAAAATCAAGGAATTTTCATATTCTTTCAAGGTCCCATTCCCCCAAATTCAAGGACCCATAGAAAATTGTACTATGTCACAAGTATTGCAAACCACCAATAAAGCAATATAAAAATGTCCTCAATGTCCCTGAAAATGAATGCTGTCCCAGCAACCCCAATCAAAACACCAACCATTTTTGGTCAAATCTGGATTCTGATCCAGGATCAGTTTCAAAGGAGCGTAAATTATATATAACGTGGGCATTAATCTTTTTTTAGATAATTGCCAAAATCTCTCAACCAAAAATTCAAGCACTTTACAGTATACCTCTGTCAAAATGTTGGCATTTTCATGAACCTTCGTTGATTTTATTTTTTGAGTACTTTCACAGAGTTTGGGAACCCTTTGGGGATTGGAGATGTTACAGAAAACTGTAGTGCCATAACAGGCCCCCAAACACGCCTCACCTATCAGTGGCGTTTGGTCAGAAGTGGAGGGCAAGATGTCATTGAGAATGAGCAGCAGGACAGAGATGGCCAGGAGTACAGTCACTTTGAAGCCCAGCTTCTCCCCACCGGTGTCAGAGATGAGGAAGGACGAGAGATCCATGATGAGAAAGAAGAGAATGGGCAACAGGAAGTGCATCACAATCAATAGGGGCCTCCTCTTAATGGTAATCTGTAGAGACAGAGAGAGAGAGAGAGAGAGAGAGAGAGAGAGAGAGAGAACCCTGGATCACACAAGGCCGTGAGCCACCAGATGGCAAAGAGATAGTGAACAGGATACAACACTTCCACCACAAATAAAATGCCTTTTTTTTCTTCCACAAACTGGAGAAAGAAAAGAGAGGGGGTGTAAAGGTATAAGATAATCCACAATAGATACTCTTGTGGGCTATTTATTTGTGCGAACATGCACTTTCAGAATTAGTGGGTAAATATCCAGTACCTAAGGTGCAAGTACGTGTCTGTGTGTGTTTGTGTGTGTGTGTGTGTGTGTGTGTGTGTGTGTGGGAGGGGGTCTAATATACACTAAAAACAGTTCAGTTCTTACTCTGACTGCATAAGAAAGAATAGAACACCTTCGGAGGGTCAAAGAGAGACGTCAAAGCGCTGAAGTGTTCAGTGTGTACCGTGTACTTGAGCGAGTCCCACTGTAGCCCAATTAAGGATATTTTCTCCCGAGCCACGGTGATGTTGACGAAGTCCCACTCCCCCTGCTTCTGCAGGAACCGCAGCGAGCCACGCGTAAGCCAGGAGGAGTTGGAGGACGGCTGGAGACGCAGGTCGCGATCTGCGCACGGGAGAGGGGCACAAGTCAACATCCGTGGACAGGGGAAAAGAAAAGGCCATCGCAGAAACCGCCAGGTGGAGGGGGGCCTTCTGGGGCTCACCTGTGGGAGAGGGCTATGGTGGAGCTCACCTGTGGGAGAGGGCTATCCTAGAGCTCACCTGTGTAGATGCCGGAGATGAATGTAATGTCACAGCTCTGCGTGTCGAAGGGAAACTTGTACACGTCCATCTTGCAGGTGCTGATCACGCGGAAGCCGTCCTCCAGGGTCACCATGCCGTGGTGAGAGATGTGCAAGTACGGCATCATGAATATCTTGTCCATCTCTTCTATGCTGTGAGCGGACACACTGACACTGTAATCACCGCCAGTTCAATAATCGTCGCGATTATCTGCCGTTTGCCATTATCTTAAGAAGCTCATTTCGCTAATGGAATTAATGTGCCATTTTATACTCGCCCTCAAGACAGAACACAGAAAACTAAAGTGCCATTTAATCGACCCATTGTGATGTCACCAGACCAATTAGTGATTGAGTTAATTTTACCAGCTCATTAGTCTGATGGATTCTGTTGATCAGGGGGAACATTTTCTATCATATATTTCTTAAAAATTGGAAATCTTAGCAGGAAATGTCAGAAGAAATGGGAAAATGTGACAAAACAACCCTTCACGCCCTCTTTTACGATTTTCTTTCTTTCTTCCGAAGTCCAACAGTAGTAATGGGGTAGGGTGGGGTGGGGTGAAGGCTGTGAGCCTACGCTGTAGGACATTGGTTTCAGCATGATTTTATACAAATATGACAGATGTTAAGATTAGTCATACTAATACACCTAGATAAGGCTGTGAGTGTGTGTGTGTGTTTGTGTGTGTGGGGGGAGTTGATGTTCTAGTAATAAGACCCTATAAAACACATACCACAAAGAATCTGAATGGAAAGCTCACGGGCATCAGCAAGCACTATCCCAGCCAGAGTAATTTGACCAAAACGTGTGCAATTACGGTCTGATCAGAGCCAGATTTGCCCAGATCCGACACCTGCCGGGACAGTGCGGACCGGACCGGGCCGGGACTCACTGCTCCATGATGCCGAGATCTGGCCGCCATAGAAACTCCGTGGGAACGGCCACCTGGGAAATTCCACAGAACTCCCCCGGGTTCCAGGAAACCAGCTCGTTGTTCCACCTCTGGACACGTGGGAGGCAGACTAAATCACATTACGACCATTAAAATGAAGAGGCATACTGGTCCAGCAGGATGCTAGCAGTCTCCAGAATGACATCATATTGATCTGAAATATGTCTGAAATATGCTTAAAATGAAACATGCAAGGAGGATTCTCCATCTCTACTACCATCAGCCGTGAAAGAGGGCTGGAGCTGGCCCCGGGGTGGAAAATGATAAATAGGCCTTCTGTGCTGGCGACTGCAACAGGGGTTCCCAAGATTTTTCAGCTCAAAGCCCCCATAAATGCAGATGAGGACCTCCAACTTTCTCTGATCACCTTTTTTTTTAAAGCTAATATTTAATATGTTGATTCATAGACGGTGGAGCAAATGAGCAAACTTGACTAAAACAATTTGACTTCGAAACGGAGGCCAAATTCAGCATGTGTACTCTGTACTTAGATAAGAAACAAAACATTCATGTGTCTTACATGCCAGTGCTATACGCCTGGGACTCCTTTGTGGACTCCAGTTTGGGAACCCATGAATTAGATCACATGCTATTGCATGTCGTTACAGGGAACAGGAATGTTCTTGTCTGCAAATGATATACTCTTCAATTAGGCTACCGCTTCCTGTAGAAAACAATAACTTACCAGGTACACCCAGATAAAAGGCGTGAAGGTCTGGGTTTTTTCAATCTGCAAATAAACACAAATCCGCCATTTAAAGCTGTAGATAACTCGACGCACCACTGAACTTCCTGACCTCTTCTGGCTAGCATTGTTGTGTCACTTAGCATACTTATCCACAGCAAAAGGCACAAAGCATGCAATACAGACAAAATAAAATTTAAAAAATAACATTTCAATGTGTCCGACGTCAAAAGCATATTATACATTTGAATGGAAAGGGATACAGTGAATTTGCAATGGCCTTTATTTATGCAGTGGCATTATGCATTCAATACTGTCAAAAGACCACACGGGGGCGCAGTATAGCCACAGAAAGGTCAGACGCTGTAGGAAACGGAGCGCACGCACCACTTGTAGGATGGCGTATAGATACATATCCAGGTGTACAACAGTGGGGCGTCTCCAGTCAGTCCCGGGCCGCGTCGATGTGAATATCTCGTTGTTCCTGGTCAGATTCAGATAATCTAGGATATCCTGGTAGCGACACACTTCCAGAGGAGAAACCTCGCCTGCGAAAGCAGAACCCGTTTTAAACTAAACCAGTGAAGTACGCACTGATAAATGCAGAGTACGGAGTGATATATTCAAATTCGATTACCTCTCTATTGAAATTCCATCAATTTTATTTTTTCAAATCCATTCTCTACATTCAGTTCCAATTCAATTCCTTTCAATTCCAATTTTGAGTAAATTCAGCAAACACAATTCCAAATTGATATTCTCCCCAAAACAATTCCTTAAATTGAATTCCTTTAGCCGAGATCAACACAATGTCCTTCATTAAATTCTATTAAATCCCTTAGGCATCCCTCAAACTATGCAATAATTTAAATTAAAGGGCAAATAACGTTTTGAATAGAACAAATAATTCTCTCGTATGTAATTTGTATTACTTCATTTGCTTCATTAATGAACATAGGTAGCACAAACTAACAAAACGAATTGATGAAACAAACGTTATTTTACTTATAAAATGAAATACCATCTATACTGGACATACATAATAAAAGCGGAGATCATTCAATACAAATCTAGCAGTCAATTTTAGTAGGCTACAAAGTGCATCATCATTATTTTAAATAGGTCTATGCCATAAAGTATGAGATGTTCACAATTCTAATTCAATTCGAGTTCAAAATGTCTGAACTCCAATTCAATAACAATGTTTAAATCTACATTTAAATTTTTACCATACAATTAAACTCCAATTCAAAATGTCTAAATTGCAATTCAAAACCAATTTCATTGCTTGGAAATTCTTGTAATTCCAATTCATGATCAATTCCCCACAATGAGATTTGAATAGTCCCCTGAATGACAATATAAACCGGAATTGATCCCAATCCTACCTAACATCAATTAATAAAAGCATTCGCAAGGTAAAATGAAGGAAACAACTTAAGCTCGGAATTACCGGCCAGAGCGAGTAAGCACGCGAGCCACAGTGTCTTCATGGTTAGGGCGAGGGCGCGCGCGTGTCCCACAGAAGAGCGGAGACGCGGAGCACAGGCGGCGGTGATCACCGATGAGCGAGACCACGTTCATATAGCGCTCGTGAAATTGTTGACAAACGCCCAGAGCTTCGGTTGCACAGGAAACAGATTGCTCCCCTAAGACTCCGAGCCAAATAGATATTGATCTGTCGGACGGAAATGAAAATAATACTTTCTCATCTTGATCCGTTCTAGAGCCACAATTGGGTTTGGGAGAAGAAGGCGGTAGTTCGTTAATTGTTTTAGAGTACAGTACTTGTATTGACGGACAGGCCCTTCAGACATCTGAATTGAACACAGCAGCCAGGAAATACATTGCACGGTTTGAGATCGGAGATGCAGCAATATAAAAACAGTATCCACAAGACACACCTGTTTTCTTGTGGTTATGCTGCAAGTCTTTTCCCAATTAATTATAACACAAACCCTCAAGAGTTGGGGACTGCAGTGTTTATGTTGTCAGATAACAGCAAGCCTAGACTACATAGTTCATAACTCCAGGGTACACATTTGAAAGTGTCACCCTACTGCAAGGGTGGGCAATTACGGTCCTGGAGGGCTGCAGGCTTTTGTTTCCACCAATTACCATCAATGCACTAATTAGCTGTAAGGATTAATGCCGGTTCACTCTCAGATTAGATTACAGTAAACATTTCATACAGGGACAGAAGAAGTCTTCAGCTGTCATTCATGAGCTTAACAGAAAACGTAGCAAAAATGTCAGATCACGCAAATGATTGGGCTAATTAAATAATGAAGAGCAGAAATTGGCATTAAATCCAGGAACAGATACAGCCCTCTTTGCCCACCCCTGCCCTACTGGGTAAAAAGTAGGAGGGGAGGGGGACACTGTGTCAGTCAGGTCGTGAAATATAGAGGATAGAGTTAATATTCAAATGTGTATGTATCTGTATAGTAACTATTACTGCTTGTTCAGAAGACGCCAGGGTAAAGTGTTTTATATGTACAGTATATTTGGTATTGACTGTTAAAATGTCATTCATATTCTTCAATATTCATATACCTCAATATTCATAACATTTTATGATTCTATTCACATAAAATAATCTCTAGGTTTTGAGCATTTGAGCATAAGGCCTGGGGAGAGTGCAGGACTGTTATGCTGACATCTCATGTCCAATGTATGTCCTGAAAGTGAACTTAGAGCGGCAAACGTAATAATCATGCTCTGAGCGGCCATGCGTGGGAGAGGGAGGGAGAGCTGTGTCAGTCTGCTCAGAGCAGACAGACAATGATGGCGGCAGCAGTCAACAAGTGCCTTGTTAGATCAAACTAATTCTCCAATACTATGATGTTACAGTCAAAACCAGACCACCATCAGCCCGATATTGCATATGCGACACTGTTTGCCACTACAATACACAGGAACAGTGCGTGCCATATAGGCTACAATTACACTGAAATGAAGGGGAGCGATGAAACGGTGTCGGTTTTCAAAAGCTCACTCTGGGGAATGAGAGGGCCGCACAAGCGGGCTCATTTTCTGAAAGCACATTACAACATCATGGATTATTACCGCAAAAAATGAATTATTAACTTAATTACCTCTGAAAAACAGATGCTCTAGGCTGTCAAGGTTTAATGGATTTTATCGTCAACATGAACACTCCGCATGGGAAATCAACCTCACAATGCAACACAGGGTTAGCAGAAAATCTGAGGATGTAAAGGCGTTTGTGACATTACCCTTCGCCATTCATGTCGGCAAACGGAGATGCTAACTGCAGATGACCCAGCAATGTCCTTCTTCCAAGCAAAAAATGAGGTTTTTCCCAACACAACACACTCTGGCATTCATACGAGCTGACTTCTCAGCTACTTAGCTTTGAGCTTCTAATTGATTACTGATTGAGATTTGCAAGCATCTCAAGCATATTTCCTGTTCGTTCTTTGTTGCAGATATGGCTGGTTGGAAATGTTTTTCTTCTAAATATAAGGACACTAATAAATGTGTTTCTGTATGTTCAATGGGGCCTAGAAAAATTAATTCAGCATTTCATTATGATTAACTAAGACAGCTGCCCCAGCTGTGTTCAATGGGAAGACATTAACAAAAGCATGGTGAATAAACAACTTATATTTATACTACACTCCAATGACACGTTTCTTTCATAAAGGACGTGTAGCTCGTTAAATGCAGCGATGCCAAATCAGAGTTCGATCGGCAGCCCAGTCAGATTTAATTAATTTCAGAGCTCGGCTGGAATGAACATCAGCATGCACAGTGTGTCCACAGGACCCGGGTTGGGAAACAATGAACTTAGTAGACTACACTCGTCAGAGAGTTCAACTGAAAAATGAAAAACAACCAAGAGAGGACTTAACTGTACAACACCTTAATATGGAGGCCTGAACTATGCAGGCCTCCGTAACAAACCCTGAGGCTCCGCCCCTTCCCGAAGGACACCTGCATTGTGCCTGTAAGCCAGGGGTGCTCAAGTTCGGTCCTGGAGATCTACTGGGTGTGCAGGCTTTTGTTCCAGCCCTTCATTAACACACCTGATTCCACTAATCAACTGCTCGTCAAGGCAATGAATGTTCAAATCAGGTGTGTTAGTGAAGGGCTGGAACAAAAGCCTGCACACCCAGTAGATCTCCAGGACCGAACTTGGGCACCCCTGCTGTAAGCAATGTGAGAGAGACACAAAACCTGTGACCCAACAGTGTAGGAAAACAGAGATTCTCTACAGCCAGCTCGCTCCTGGTATGGTCCCCGCAGTTCTGAGACGCTCCCGAGGGCTCGGACTGCTCGGGAACCGGCGACAACGGCCCATGAGACGAGTTCGTATCTTTGGCACGGAGGTCGCTCTGCGTCGTTCCAGATGCTCCCTGCGCGGGCTGGGCCGGCTGCCGTCAGAGCGGGCGGCCCCTGTCAGTGCGAGTAGTCGGTGGGCAGCCGGAAGCCCTTGAAGGTGTAGAAGGAGATGTCCCCGTGGTCCACCACCGCGAAGGTCACAGGGACGTCGCCGCTCTGGAGGGCCAGCAGCTTCAGGACCCGGAGGTCAGGCACGGGGCCGTCAAAGCTGGGGTACAACACCACCCTCGTTACCATCGGCGCTGACGGACATCCGCCGTTTATCATGCTGGACGCTGCCATGTTATTATAGACACTGCTATCAAGACGTAAACAACGATGGCTGGTTTCTGCAGGTTGCATGATAAAGGGGTTCCGTGTGGCTCAGTAGGTAGAGCGTGGTGCTGACAACGCTTAGGTTGCGGGTTCCATTCCCACTGGGGCCACATATACTGTGTATAATGTATGCATTATTTAAAAATGTATGCATTCACTACTGTAAGTCGCTTTGGATAAAAGCGTCTGCTCAATGGCATATATTATTATTATTATATTATTATAATAAAGGTGTTTATTGTAACGTGAAGGTGTAGCAACGCCCTGTCTTTAAGCTGAACACTTGGTGCGCGCGTTTGTCGATTTACCTGCACACACACATCCGTGAGTAAGGCTTCCCGGGACTCGTCTTCCTGAACTCAGCGACCGTGTCAGGCTGGTACACATTAAAGCGGATGCTCCACCCCTCCGGGACCTGCCCCAGTCTGTGAGGGTGGTACAGAAGCGGATACGTCATTAACTGCGGCCACATTTCTGTCTGGCTGTATCCACAGGGCTCTGAGCGGTGATTAGGGAGTGAGACTCCATGTACACCACTGTTCTGTGCTATCAGTGCTCGCTGACTTGAACCAATCGTGTCATGGAATGGAGAGAAGTGTATTTCAATTGGTTCGTACATATCAGCGATTGACAGCATGCGGTAGCTCCGCCCATTACATGTTCCATGATGCCTCACTCTCCCATCAGTAGCTCTTGGCATGTGGTGCAAGGCCGAGTCATCGTTCAAATCAAGTCAAGACAGTGTTTGTCCTCAGTACGATCCCTGACAGGGGTCTCAAAGATGTAGGGATGGATAATTGTACAAACACATAGGTCATGGGGTTAACAGACTTCTCCTTCTGCAGGAACAGACAGAGTGAACAAACAGAATGGGGGTGCAACACACCGAGACACTCCCTCCAGCAAGTGTGAAGACTGAATCACGCCGATCGTGTCCATCAGGTCACCTGCCAGAAACAAGAAAAGTTCCACCTTATTGTACTTATAACACACACACCCTATGAGTCTGATATAAGCTAAGGGATTTTTGTGCATCATTACACATGCACTGCTACCGCTTGTAATTGATAACAGCACTGGACTTATTTCTGTGGTATTATTCAATCCTGGGACTTACGGGTACTGGTGCACTGTCCCGGCTGGAGGAGGGGCTTGACCTCGCCCTCCCACAGGTGAGCTGGTCTGTCACGGTGGCTGTGTTGGGTCCTCCTCTCCAGCAGGCGGCGGTACTCTGACCAGTTCCTGCAGCGCCGCACCTCCCGGTCCTTATTCACGGCCCGCCGGTACCGAGCCCTGTCGCGCTCTCGCTCGCGATCGCGACGGGACGAGTGCTCCTCGCGCTTGTTCAGCTCACGCAGCCAGGGGGTGACGTCGCAGGGCCCCACAGAGAGACCCGGGCAGGAGTGCGGGGTCGGGGGCGGCCAGGCTGGGGAGGGGGCCTCGGCAGCCCAGGTCGGGGAAGTGGATGGAGCTGAAGTCCCACAGGGGCCCGGAGCTACGGGTCGGTCTCGGCTCGCATTCGGCCTTCTGCTCCGTCCACCAGCTCCTCCCGGGGGCAGAGTCTGCGGAGGACTCCATCCCCGTGGGATCACAAACCTCTGGTCTCTCCTCCTCCTCCTCCTCATCCTCCTCTTCCTCCTCCAGCGGGTGCGGGGACACAGGGTCCACACTGGAGCCGGGCCTCGGGTCTTCCACCTCACCCTCCTGCTCTAAGTCCATCTTCTCACCCGCCTGCCCCTCCTGTCCATCTGTCTGTCTGCAGAGAGGAACACAGGTGGCAGAGAGCTTCCACACAGGCCAAATTTACAAAGGTTTCAGACGCTATTATAAGGCTATGAGGGGTGGCGGTATAGTATATTGGTTAAGGAACTGGTCTTGTAACTCAAAGGTTGCAAGTTTGATTCCCAGGTGGGGGCACTGCCGTTGTACCCTTGAGCAAAGTACTTAACCTGTATTGCTTCAGTAAATATCCAGCTGTATAAATGGATTGTATGTCAAATAAATGTAAACTGTGTAAGTTGCTCTGGTGTAAGACTGCTAAATGCCTACAAGGTAAAAAACTGTAAATTTTATGAGAAAGTAAATAACAATACATATACACATATGCCATTTATGTGTACATACCCAGATATATAGGTAGTGAACCAAAAAATTGAAACATCTGGGTAAATAAGGGACAATAAGTATATGCAAAGCAGAGGCTACCACACAGGTTTGACTCGTCCATTGATTAAGTGCTGTTTATCCATCCAAATAGTTTTTGCTGAGTACTCCACTCTTTTATGTTTCAACATGATCTGTCAGATCCAATCTGGCAAATGCAGTGGAAATCAATGAGTAACAAAATCTGCACGCTCAAATAACATTCCGGCATGCATTATGTAATGAATATAGGTGATTTGCTGAGTTTCCTTAAACGTTTCTTGTGGGAGTGGCAAGGCATTCGAGAACATGTGATCCTGATTGACAGCTGTCTTACTCTCGAACGCTGCTCTCAGTCCGCGCGCGGCGGGCACGTCCGCTCACCTGGAGGCGGAACTCAGGCTGCGCTTCCTCTTGAGGTGTCTGCCCGGTCTGTCGGACACCTGAGGCAGGTTCAACTGCTGCTCATACAGGGACTGGGCGCCGGACCTGCGGGACACACGTCAACTCTGAGAACCCTTTCGGTCAGGAGAGACGCCATCAAAACGGCGTCTGCGCCCACAACCGGGAGATCAGACACGTGTGGGAGAAATTACCCTTCATTGAATCTGGTCACTACATATCCCAGCCTCTTCAAATGCCCAAACACCTTCAGAAAGGGAGGACAATGCTTTATTGCAACGAACGTTATTATGCATTTCATACTTTTAACATTTCCTGTTAATGTTCTTATCGTAATGCGTTGTATGCTGTGTTGCGTTGTGTTTAATTGAGCCAAAATACCAAAGAGACTTTTCCAAATAAATTTAATGGACAATAAAGCTTTGTTGAATTGTGAATGTGAATTTAATGTATGGCATTTAGCAGACGCTTTTATCCAAAGCGACTTACAGTAGTGAATGCATACATTTTTCAGTATACATGGTCGCAATGGGAATCGAACCCACAAGTGTCGTTAGCGCCATGCTCTACCCACTGAGCCACACAGAACCACCAGTTTGAGTGTAGTTATGTACAGGGTGCTCATCTTGTCGGTAGAGTACACTCTGCTTGGGCTCACTCCTGTCCTCCCCTTTACCTGATACTGCTGCAGACTCACTGTGCCCGGCGAGAGGAAATGTTCATAACCTTCCTGGATGGACAGAGGCAGGTCATGGTAAAACACCTGCACGTTCCCCTGACAACGGCAAAGAAGACAACAAGGAACAAGTAAGAGACAATGATGTGGAGACATTCAAGGATTACTCCAACCAAGAGTGTTGTTTGTCCATCCAGAGAGTTTTAGTGAATACTCCACTTTTCCATGTTCCAACGTGATCTCTCAGATCCGATCAAGGGAAATCAATTGAGTAAAACAATCTGCATGCTTAAACTGCATGCCTAAATCACCTCTAAATTCAATGGATCAATTTCAAGACAGCTGAATATTCACAAAGAAAAATATCTGAATGGGTCGGCAACTAAGTGGAAAATCACATAATTTTCATTTGTGGTTGGAGTAACCCTTTAAGGTACAGTTAATATCAGACAAGGAAAGCTTTTTTAATATCCGTTTCAAAAAATGTTTTCACTCTCTAGCAATGGATAACAGAGTTTACAACCTCAAACCCACAAGCTAACAAAGACGTGATTGGCTGTCCTGTTTGCCCAGTTGCTAGACTGCACACACTATCTGATTGGTTGTCATGTTCCAATCCCTCAATCAGACAGAATCTAGATGGCTGTCATATTCCCAGAAGCTCACTCAACCACTCTGATTGGCTGTAGGGGCGTCACTCACACACTCCATGAGGTAGAGGGCCTCTTCAGGAAGTAGAAACTGCTTTCCATGTTCTGAGAAGCCCATAGTCTGCCAGAACTTCCCCTGCAACAATGACAGGGAAGTCATATGACCACAGATTGCGACCAAAGCAAATGACTGGATATTTGAATGTAGGCAAAAACAAAAAATGTGAACTCGATGTTATAAACTTAAAGATGCTATACATCTCTGTGGGAGCGTTGGAGTTCATTGCTCAGCAAACAGAGCAAGATTAGTGTAAACACCGGTGTTGTTTTCAACTCCACCAGCATGCTCTAAATTTAACCCATAGGTCCACACAACCCCAACCCCCCAATGAGTCACTCACAGCAGGCGACTGAAGCTTCACAACCCCCTCCACGGGAATCCACACAGCCTTCACCAGGTTGCCACTGTGCATAAACATACACACGCGTGCATACACGTGTACACGCACACAGGAAAGAAAAACAGTTACCACGGTCAATGCCTCAACGCGCATGACAACACGAGACTGGCGAGCATTTTTTAAAGGTGTGCCGTTCTCCCGTGCTACAGTTGCGAACGTGTCCCGTTTGTCCCCTCCCCAAGTGAGCGGGGCGACTCACAGGCGCTCCACGCGCTCCTCTGAGAGAAGATTCCAGTGCTCCTCAAGGCTGTGCTCAAGCCTCTCCTGCTGCGGCTCTGACCCGTCCGGGATGAAATCCTTCTGGCCCCTCACCGGGATCTTGTGGCTCCGAGACCGTGCCGCAAACAGCTCGGAGGGGCTGCCCCAGCGACCAAGCAGATGACACATTAAAAACATGTAACATGTCCAGTTCACCATACGGCCATAACTGCGTACTCATATTTTACACATGCATATATACATATAGCTTTGCATGTTTTACAAGTTTTTTTGTTTAGTTTTTTTAATGGAAAAGCCAATAGTTTCTGAAAATGTTCCACAGGGAAAGCATATGATTGGGCCAAGGGGTTTACAGATAAAACAACTTTATGTTTTGTCATGCAAAGAATATACTGAAAACTGCCTAATTGTTGTAAATAGAAGTTCGTCTCTAGAATTTAAATCGATCTTTGAACGCAACGTTGCAACACCGGAACTTCTTTTCTCCAAAACATAAATACAGACCGGAACTCTTATGTCAGACCACAGAGAAACTGACAGTATGAAATTCACGTTGTTCTGGTTTGGAAGGTCTGTTTGTAGCTCGAGGCAGTTTGTGAGCCTTTGCTATGCTAACTGACGAAAGTACGGGGGGTAAACGTGCATAAACATAGGCTCCCGTTTCGTACAAAAACGACTGAACCAAGGCACGTGGCGATACACAAACAACGTGGTTAAATAAGTCATGTCCATATATAATACTATATTTTAAGTACTTTGATCTTTACCTGAGCAATTCGCAACATAATGCCAAATCCACATCCTTCCTTGTTTGACCAGAGTCTGCCATGTCTGAACAACGGGATTCCGCACGTCTGGGTCCTAGTGCATTCTATTCTCCGATCAACAGTCTGAAGATACACACTGTTCACCACACGATGGCAATAGAGGACGTCATTTGATACATTTTTAACCAGGGCGCTGTTATGGTGTATATATTCTATAATAAAATGTAGTAAGAGGCAGAGAGTGTCTCTTACTACGTTTTATACAATTTAAACACACCACATAAGAATGAAGGACTACTGGAGAGAAATACAATGTACAAGTGGACCAAAGAGAGATACTTTCTTGAATAATATAATATATGCCATTTAGCAGACGCTTTTATCCAAAGTGACTTACAGTAGTGAATGCATACATTTTTCAGTATATTGTGGTCCCCAGTGGGAATTGAACCCACAACCTAAGCGCCACTAGATTACATGAACCACAGACCACTATTGAAAATCTGCAAAGTAGCACTCACACAGAATTTACGAGGAGAATATGTGACAATTGAAGTATGCAGTCCGATAGTCTGACTATTACTACATTTAAATGCAAGAAAGTTTACAGTAGATCAGGAAATACTTCAGTTATTCAATATGTTTCTTATCACAAAGCTTTTTGCTTTCTCCCTAACAAATAAACACAAAATAAATAAAATAAATATTATAACTAATATAATATTTCTGGTTTATGAAACGTTTTTAAAGAAAAAAAAAGCTTTGCAAATGACATTATCTTACATTAACTGAAAATTCAGTTTTTCCACCTTTATCTAACAACCACTGCAAGCCGCAATGATGTGGCTATTTAACACATAAGTACAAGGAAGCATGGATAACATGGGATGCCATTTATATATATATATATATATCAGATATGTATTAGTAAATTATAAATATATATTGAATTTCAATGATCAAAATTCATTCACATTCATGTCGGAATTTATTTAACGTGTCAATTTGAAATATATCTAACATATGGATGAGGTTATTGTTGAACATATGTGTTAACATTATGAAAATAACACAAATAAATACGATACGACAATGCGATGAATACAATAACTTGAATTGTTTTTCTTTAACTTCCTCGAATGACACCCATTGCCCAAGAGAAATAACACATACAAAAACATCAACACACACGTTTATTGACCAATAAATGACTAATGTCTAGAAACCTTCTTACTGGACATGCCAACAAACGTGTATCCAGTATCCAATCCGAGACGGCATGACCCTGACAATTTAAAGTTACCGATTGGCCAATGTATTGGCCAATAAGATGTTCGAGTGAATGTTCGTGCGGACTCATTCGTCCAATCAGCTAGTGAATTGGGCTTTGTTGTTGATGGTGACACTCAAATATTTGTTGTTACTGGAAGGCGAGGGGAGAGTAAGGTTGGGAGGCCCTGGGTATACGGTGTGATAAAGAGAACAGGAAGATTAATTTACTCGTTGTTTTTACTCACGGTATCTTGTGGCGTACACAGGGGTCATGTCTGTGAATATGGACGAGCTCAGACATCAAGTCATGATCAACCAGTTCGTTCTGATCGCCGGTTGTGCCGCAGACCAAGCGAAGCAGCTTCTCCAAGCGGCTCACTGGCAGTTCGAGGTGTGTTTGTGTGCAAGTGAATGTGTGTATTGCGTAGAGAGACATTTTAATGCAACGGGGTTTCTACCTAGTTTCCCAGTCTGGAGAGAGGGAGCTGATATTTTAGTGAAACAGTGACTGGATGCGGATTTAAAAGAAAAAAATGGTTTACGATGTTATTTTATTTAGTTAGCTATTGACAGAACAGATAGCCAGTGTGCTAGCAGATCCGGAAGACATGATCGCGGATATAGAATCTAATACGTGGTTAGCTTGCTAGTGGATGATTGACGACGTGGTATTTTTACAACAATGTTCGTTAGCCGGGTAGCTGTTTTCACACGTTGTGGCAAATCGTTCGCTAAATTAAGTCGCATGGCTAGCAGTCGTTAGCTGGATAGGTACTAGCAAAATTATTAGTACACTGCTACTACGGGCAGTGCCACGAGCTGTTTAGCTATTTAGTCGTGTTAACCAAAATACACGCATCTAACGGTCTGTCCTTTCAAAGCTATATCAATGAGCTAGTTATGTAGTCGGGGATAGTAGCGTTACAATTGATTGGATCGTAGACTGTGATGGTAAGCGGGCTAACATTATACAGAACACCAAGTAGCTGTCTGGGTGTGGATTGTGCTCGTGAGTGTTGCAACCTCGCCAACGTTTTTGTTGACATTTTCTGCGATGGATCGTGTTTCAGTTGACTTTCCGTCTGGAAAAGCACACACGTATCTCGACGTTCAGCTAACGTTACCACTAACTCTATCTCGCTGAACTAACTCAACATAGTACTACACGGTCGATGTATTAACCCATTATTTGACCCACGTATTAACCCCCCCCATTATTTATTTGGCGTGCATCTTCGAGCTACGCACTGAGTACTAATACCACTGTTGATTGGTGTTTTATATTTGGCAATCTAGCAAGTTGTTAAAATTACTGTACTTGAAGGGGGGCGTGTGTTTTTGAGGAGATGTAGCCCACATCTCTACGGTATAAGAATAACTGGTATGGCCTGTTTCATCGTATCCAAAACAATCCCGTAAATTATCTCCACATACCACCGGTTGCTGCGCGCGGATACCACACAGTCATTAACGCGGAAGCACGCGCTCGCACGACGAACAGTCGCAACAAAAGCGTCTGTGACCAGGGGCATGCAACGTTTTTATTCGTTTAGGAATTACTGCTCTCCATCACGCACGTACACACACACAGTGAAGGAGGTCTGTTGTACACGACGTGTCCAGTGTGCGAGTACAAGGTCAGGGAAGGTGGACCTCAGCTTCATCCGAGGCCTGTCATAATGTATGCAGGGGGCTATGTTTACAATGGGGCCAGTCAGAGCATTGCAGATAACCCCGATTAAGATGCATTATCCCTCCAGCTGTTCTGCCCTAGAATATACCTAAACAAAGACTTTTTGTCAAGTGATATGTTGGTGTTTCGCAGGGCTGCATGACAAGCTTGTTAAAGGGAAGCACACTGCATCCAGTGCAAGCGATGGGGAGAAATTCAGTAAAACAGTATTGTTGATGTTATCCTGCTATGCGATTACACTGCGATAATAGTACAGTTGCTGAACATGATATTATTTGAGTTGTGATAAAAGGGCTGTCTTTATGCAGGGATCGGTAAATACACTGTTACACTCCTTGATGAGTACATTGCTAGACAGAAATATCACTCTCCACAGTGCTCTCAAAAGGCAGGAATATATCATTGTATTCATACATCCATAGTGTTCATTTCAGGCTTATTTTTACAGACATGTATGAGGTTAAACTTAGGCCACTAGTCTAGTGGCCGTAACTTTGACTTACTTAAATTATTTGCAGGTTCTTCAATTTGGCATTTACATTTTCCGTGCATACACCTCTTCATGAGTTAAGCAATCGCTGATAAGAATGGAAAGTTAAGGATGGAGCGCATTGCTGGTAGATAAGATACAACCTTGTGGGTAGTATTTTTGGCTTGCTTTGTAAAGACAGGAAATGGTAGTTGGCACAAAATGAAGTACATTCCACTCTTTTTACCGTTCTGGAGATGCACACAGATACGATAATCAGGAGGATGGTGATGTCAGCATAGCAAAATTGTCATGAACAACATTTTTTGGTATGTTCACTGAATTAACTCGCCGAGAACAACTCACTCAGAAACTCCGTAAGAAGGAAGGGAGGCACTTGCACACAAGTGAGAGAGAATAGGGAGGCGGCGTTCACCCGTGAGCGAGTCCCTCATTGTGCAAACACACGTCCCACCGTTTACAGGACTCCCCCTTACAGCTTCTACTCTCTCCCACACAGATGGCTCTGAGCTCCTTCTTTCAAGAAGCCAGCATCCCCAGTCACCACCACCAGATGGTAAGTGCATTTAACTCGGGGAAAATAGAAAAACATACTTATGGCACATTATTCAACATCCCGTGGGTGCTTGAGGGAGAGGATTCCTGGCATGGCCCTGCCCCAAGGCCGTCTGTCCCACAGAGAAGGGTGGGGGTGAGGGTGGGGGTGGGGGTGGGGGTGGGGGCTCGGACTGTTGACATTGCATCACCGGTGGTGTTGGGTGTGTTACTTTAAAGAAGTAACTTATTACAGTTGCTTGTTAGTCCCATGAAGTAGTAACTAGTTAATTTACAAGTCACTCACTGTGAAAAGCAACTTGTTACTTGAATAGTTGCGTTGCTTTTGTATGTAACCACAAAAGATGTTACTATTCTCAGTGTAAATATTAATAAAGCAGTGAAACAAGAATGACAAAGATGGTACAAGCAGCAGTTTCCGTCACTTTTACCGAAACAACATGGCACCAAATGAAACTCTTCAGCCATAGATGGAACATGAAATTACAATGAGGCTACAATATAACAAACAATAGGCCCACAACATAGGCAGAGTTGGACCTAGACCTTTCCAAAAGGTCCAAAACATTTCAACATTGCAATGAGTCACTAAACTAGAGTATTTGCAATATTAACCTTATTGATAGTCTGCTAGCAAACTTTTAGCAAATCAATCACAGACAGACTACTACTTATTTAATCCCTGCCCCCCCCCAAAACTGATTAAACAGACAAAAAGGCATTCAAAACATCTGTCTGAGACGGTTCCTTTTGGGAGTCAGGACAAGGTCCCCTAGGCTGAACAGTCTTTCCACCGGCGTGGTTCATGGACTTGGAGTATTACATTTCAAAGAGATCCCTGCTTGATCCTGGGAAAGTTGTTCAGTGTTGACATCTCCAGAGGTGATTTCATGTACTCCACGATCTCCACGTTCTGGAAGCAAGCATGTTCTGGACTATGGCATCTGGGAGGCCTGCTGTAAGGCCGTTTTGGCTGAAGAATCTTGAGTTGGCTGAAGAGTTCCGTAAAAACAGTTGTCCTCTCCTTGAAGGATGTCCAATGCCATCAAGTGGCTTCAGTACCTTGCAGTACTCCTTGAGAAAAATGTATTCTCTCTCGCTGATGCACTTTAGGCCGAGTGCAGAGAGTGGTTATATCAGAAATGGGGATAATGGGGATGTCGATTATCCTGCACAGAGCATCGTGGAATGAATTCCACCTCGTAGTGCTGGGGACCAGTAGTTAACGGCTGGCGAACTCCTCCACGCGCTCTGCAGCCACAGTCAACCTCATGGCTTTGGTTCAGAGGGCCGAACATTTCACAGTGGAGCTCCTGTGCGATGCTTTTACGTCTCCGTTAGATGACAGCCACTTGTCCACGTGGTTCGTGGAGATGAGATTGAGCGTGGGACGTGCATCCGTAAATCGGCTGTGGTTGAAGCGTATTCCAAACCCTCAAAAAAAACAAAAAACATTTCTGCCTCCCATCTCTGCATAACATTTATCGAGGCATGGCCTATGTCCACGTTGTGTCACAGGTATTTTGTTCTAGATCTTATGGAAAGATGACGATTCCGCTGTTGAAATTGGCAACATCTCCTCTAATACATGGCCAGCCACCAGGTTGTTAAGCTCACCCGGAGAAACAGTCGTGGCCGAGCACTCTAAATCCAGCCGTTGCCGCTTCGGCGCAGTAGCTTCATCATCACCCACGTGGCTGCTGTCGAACGTGGGTTTCGTGCCACTCGCTTGATTTCGCTATGTTTAGCCTGAAGGTGCTTCTTTAGATTCTCTGTACTGTTCTTGGCTGTCGAAAGGCATTTATTCCCAAGGCGCGGGTTACATTTAACTGAGATATTTTTGCTGTTATCCTGCACAAATTTAAAATAACGGGAATAGCATCACATCGGAAACACTCCAGGCAATTCCGCCATGTTTAGAAAAAAAACACCCAGGAAGCTAAGCAAAATGACGTTGGAGAGGACGAATTCAAGCTTTTGCATTGCACCAACTAAGCTGGAATTATTGTGAAATGTAATGAGTAGCAACTTGCTTTTTAGAAAACTAGCTAGAGACGAATGACTTTTATTGAAAAATGAACGCTTTGTGTTACTTGTTACCATGAAAATGTCGTCCTGCTACTGTAAAGCGTTGCACCCAACACTGATCACCGCATAGTTTGAGAAACGCTGTAGAACTTCCGCCGCTGAAACATTTGGCGTGGCATTCACTTGGCAAATATTCAAATATTTGTTCAAATATTACTCCTTCCAAATGTAGGGCAGGACTCGACACCGACACTGACACCCCAACAGGGGACAGAGTCTCCTGGCTCCTGGTAAAGGTTTCAGTTATCATTTTCTTTTCCATAACAACTTAAATTCACGACGTGACACAGACATTAAGCGCTAAATTCGGTCAGCCACCTTGCACGTGAAATTGGGTGCGATGCACTTCCTGTCCGAGCGCTCTTTAGCAAACGGAAACGCAGGCCAAGGGACGAACAAAGTTCACATTTCACATTTTTTATCATTTGGCAGACGCTTTTATCCAAAGCGACTCACGAGTGCGCGTTGAAATCACTAGGGGATCGTCTCTGGATCGAGCTATAGATCAGCAAGCCACGTCCAGTCGCTGTCAGCGTCGAAATTGGTGCCACAAAACCTGTGATACCAAAGGGGAACGGCTTTCCTGCCCTACCGACTCCCCCCTCCCCCACGCACGCAGACCACATTTCAGGAGTTCCCATAGAGGCGGTCGCTGTTGGTCTCAGCCTTGCAGGCCCTCCGAAGGCACGCAGCCTGCTTTGGACACGGCGGCTCTGGCTCCGTGGGCGTTCGGTGCGAGCGCGCGGTCGACCCGCGAGCCAACGGCTCAGCAGCTGCGGCCTGCTGTCTGTCGCGAAGCGCACGGGCATGTTTCCCGTTTCGGGGGGGACCGTGAAGTATGAGGAAGTGTGCAAACGGACGGAGTGTGTAAGGAAGTGTGTGGCTGGCGGGGGCCCTGGGTTTTGTTTTTACAGGGTTCGGCCGTTGCATCACACCGCTGGAGGCTGTAACAGGAAGTGGGGGAGGGGGAGGGGGGGGGGGGGGGGGGTAACGTCTGCTTTCGTCCGCTTTCGTCCATCTCTCCGTCCTGCAGTGCGACCAGGGGGACTGGAGGGCAGAGCTAATGAGTAATTGTTCACCAGCACCAACGTGCTGAGAGGTGCCTGTGCAGGATACTGCTGAGTACACACACACACACACACACACACACACACACACACACACACGTGTGCGCACATGTGCCGGCGTTTTCTCCAACCGCACGAGTTTGAGACTTCGCTATATGGTCGCTTCTGATGTAGCAAGGAGCGTTGAAAGCAAAAACGGGGGCGGAAAACAGACTGAATTGTAAATCGTGTTGCTTGTTGCCCAGACTGACCTGCTGCAGTCTCACAGTTCAAGGGTCAAGGGTCAAGGGTCATTGTCTATCTGGCCAGTGGGCAGATTATCTAAGTAACTTTAATCATTGATCTAGAGCAGGGGGGGGGGGTCAAACTCATTCCATTGAGGGCCATGTGTATGCAGGTCCTTGTTGATCATAATTATTACTTGTATGTTATTATTATTTATGCCAATAATCATCCTTGGCTATTGGGTGGTCCATCTGCTAAAGCACTAGCTGGTGGACTGCGGAGTGAAAAGAAGCGGTGGCTGGTGGGAGGCACATTAGAGGACACACATGCTAGCCTGCACTTGGCCCATCCGATTTCACCATCATACAACAGACACACACACACGCGCACATATGCGCGCACACGTACCATCCGATTTCACCATCGTACAACACACACACACACATAAACACACGCGCGCACACACTGATGTGCAAACCCTCCGGCCTCATTCTAATCGAAGCCTCGTAACGCACGCGCACAGTTCTCGCTTCGCTCGCTCGGTCTCAGTCTGATGTGATAGCCCCCACCCATCTCTGTGTGGTGGGTTTCACACCATCTCTTATCTGTACCAGCATCGGTGCCTGTGTAGACCAGTTTCCTCCACCCCCAACAACCCCCCTCAATATGACATTACAGAGCAGAGTTTCGGTTTCTCATAGCTGGGGGCGGGGGCTCTGCTCTGGTCACGCCCCATGTCCATGTGCCTGAGACAGTGGAGCCCCAGCAGGTCGGAGGTCGTAGAGCACCTGCCGATGCTTATCATCTTGCAACTGAAAGAGGGTGAAGGGAGCATTGTGTGTGTGTGTGTGTGTGTGTGTGTGTGTGTGTGCGTGTGTGTGTGTCTGCGTGCATGTCTGCGTGTGTGTGTGTGTCTGCGTGTGTGTGTGTGTGTGTGCAGTCACACACACACACACACACACACACACACACACACACACACACACAGAGTCTTTCACACAAATACAGAAAGGCACTTGTGTGTGTGTGTGTGTGTAAGTGTAAGTAACGACCTTCTGAGAAATGACAGAGACATGGCTGCAGGTTTATTTATAACAACCTCTGAAAAAAGTCTGACAGCAATGCAATGAGAAGCCTTCTCCCTTTACAGCTCCTGTGTGTGTGTCTCTGTGTGTGTGTCTGCGTCTGTGTGTGTCTGTCTGTGTGTGTGTGTGTGTGTGTGTGTGTGTGTGTGTCTGCCTATGTGTGTGTCTGTGTGTGTGTCTGTGTGTGTGTCTGCGTGTCTGTCTGTGTGTGTGTCTGCGTGCGTGTCTGCATGCATGCGTGTGTGTGTCTGTGTGTGTGTATGTGTGTGTGTGCGTGTGTGCGTGCGTGCGTGCGTGCGTGCGTGTGTGTGTGCGTGTGTATGTGTGTGTGTATACAGAACAAGAGTAGGGGGGAAACACGACTGGTGAAGCGAGTAGGGGTATATGAGACATAAAATACCTTTTAGCTATTTGAGGAGATGTACAGTAAAAAGGGTGATTGGCCACTAACAGAAGTACCTCGTTTTAGCGAAAGATCACAGAACATTCATCACGAAACTCCGCGATATTCCGGCAATCCTGCACAGTCGGTTTTCCCCCTCAGATTTGTCCAGTTTGCACATGTGGAATCAGCCATGGAATTGATGAGTTGCTCATTCTGTTTTACGATGTTTGCATTTCAATGCATGTCCTGTCTGCTCTCGCCTGCAGATGTGCACCCCCCGGAACACGCCCGCCACCCCGCCCAGCTTCCCGGACGCCCTCGCCATGTTCTCCAAGCTGAGGGCTTCCGACGGCGCAGGCCCCGCCCCCGTCTCCACGGCCTGCTCCCCTCCGGCCCCGTCCTTTTGGGCGATGTCCCCGCCCCCCCACCAGCCAGCCTGGCTGCCGCCTCCCTCGCCCACGGGCCCCCACCTCTGCCACCCTGCGTGGCCCCCCGTGTCCCAGCCCAGGAGCGTCCAGCCCCCCCCCGCCGTATCTGCGCTGCACGGCCAGAGATGAGACTGATCGTGGGGGGTGGGGCGGGCGGGGCGGGCGGGCCGGGGGTTGGCCGGGATAGGGGATGTGACGGAAATAATTCAGGGAGTGGGTTTGATCGGGGTTAAGTCGGACCTGCAACGTGTCTGTGCATCGGTGGCGATCCGCAACGAAGCAGCTGTGTGTTTAGGTGGCTAGTTTGCTTCCGTTTTGGCACCAGTAAGTGGATACGCCACAGTCGGTCTTAGCCCCATTTTATTAACCCTGTGTTGAAGGGGATTTTAAGGTCTGTTGGAGGTGGGTGGGGGGGAATGTGCTTTCATTTCTTTTTCTGATGAACATTTTGTTATTTTGAAGACAATTTTTTTGTGTTTTTTTGTGTTACTTTTACCCCCAATTATTGCTTAACGGCTATCCATTCACCAGGACAGAACCACTAGTGATCAAAATGATATTGTCGATCTATCTTCCCACCAGCAAGGGGGGGAAACTCTGCCCTCTAGAGGAGAACAGATGCAAAGACTGCCGTGGGAGGAAGCACGGTCGATTTAGTCGCAGACGGAGCCGGCTGCTGAAACGTTAGTGTGGCGCGAGAATAAACGCGCGGTTCTCTTCCGGCGTTGGCCTTGGGAGTCGATTCAGGTGTTTCCTTGCGTCGCAGGACGCGAGAACAAACAAGTCAACAGCCGCCAGCGATAACAGAGCAGACGGAGCAAATGGCGATCCTTTCTTCTTATTTTTTTCAGTGGCAAACAAGAGAACCTCACAAAAGTGAAACACAAACCATATAACAAATAATAAACATTGGTATATCTCCTCCGAGCGAGAGCATCAGAGTAGCGCTCGGACACGTGATGAAGCGGATCTTGGCAGAGAGGGCCAGGGAATTCGTGGCAACGTGGATTTAATTAAGGTTTAACTTCAGCAATAATTACAGGAAGGAGCAATAACTGAAGAAAAAAAAAAGTACATTCTTTCTGCCCAAATGTGACAGATTTGTGTACGACATCCTTGTGTGTGTGTGTGGATGGTCGGAAACGGAATGTTCGCAGAATAGCGCAGCGCCTCCCGATGAGGTTTGGGAGATGAATATGCAGCCACGCCGTGAATGGAGGAGGCAGGGAATGTGAAGGGGAATTTTCAGGTACTGAAAATCACTGTGGACCCTATTGCAAATGCAGGTACCGCTGCATATTAAGTGGACAGTCCAGATAACGAAGACGGCTAAGGCAATGAAGGTGATTATTTAGTCGAGGTGATTATTTAGTCGATCGTTCGGGATGTAAGCGAAGGTTTGAGGATCTGAGACCGGTCGAAGAGATGAGGTTGTGTACACTGTAGATATTCCACAGCACCAGAGCAAGCGTTGTCTACAGGTCTGTGTTGGGTGTTAAGTGATTTTAAGCATAAGGATGGATGATATCGATCGTTATTAGGAGCGTGGGGAAAATCAAGGTCCCGCTTTGATATTTTGTGTAATAATGAGGATTTTGCAATATACTATTGTCACGCAAAATCCCCCCTGTTGGATTCCTAAAACCTGTCAATTTACAAGCGTGTTTAAAATGTTTTTGGTTTTTTTCCATTTTCAGCCGTGTCTGTATGTTCCATTTGGAGTTTGGTGTGTACATTGAGGAGAACCCTGTAGCTATCGCAACCTCTCCGGACCTGTCACACACCGACTCAGTCCAGGGTTCGAGTCAGTTTTTCCCATCTGTTCTCTGGTGTTCTGTGTGTTCAAAGTGGTGAAAAGACCCATACATTTTTGTTCGACGGTTGGTGGTCCCACAGATTAGTTGGTATCCTTGAAGCAGAAGGATGAATCACTGTCCTCATTTCTGTCAGTTTTTTGGGGGGCTTGTCCAGTTATTGTTCAGAATGATAACTGTCAAATGTTCCCTGTTTTATGGTTTTCGCAGGCTTGTTTATTCCCTGTGGAGGTCGTTGGAGTAGTGATCTCAGCAGCACCGTGTACTGCAGTTCAGTCATTCCCAATTCTAATCAAGACACGTTTAAACTGCCAAATTTCACACTTTCGGACGCCTGCAAAAGATTACTTTTGAAAAGCAACATTCACAAAGTGACCGAGTGGCATTGTACCACTTCCACAGGAAGTAGGAACAACATTTACCTTGATCCGCCTGATGGAGTCCCGCTCGCCTTCGATGGAAGACGGTTAGAATCGGGAGCCTAGTAGACAGGATACCCTTACAGACAAGGTACAGGTAATGTGGACTTCTAAAAAGTGCCCGAGAACACAGCAGAACAGACCGTGCGATGTTGAAGCATTCTGGGGAACCGTCAAGAGAACAGTGCACTCCAGAGGCCTAATGTTTTTGCAGATTTCACTCTTCTACTTTGTTTATTTTCTCTGTTGACATTTATATTTATATATTTAAAAAAGGTGTTATCTTCTACCACATTTTTAAAAATAAAATGATTATGGTTATTAAGGAGTCTGTGCCTTGTTGCCTTATTCTTTCCCCACTCAAACGTTAAGGGGGAAACAGGCTCCGTTTGTTTCTGGTGACAAATTGGCACGTCCTGTTCTACACCAGTCCTTAATGGGAGAGAACGCACAGCAGCTGAAGATACCGCATCTGGGAGCGTGACATGTTATCTATTGAACATTTAGAGAGAAAGTGAAAGGAAGATGTGCGTCAGGATTGTCACACCTCGTGCGGAACGCGTGAAGAGCCGTTGTGTCTGCTTGCGCAGTGCATCGCGGACGTCGTGTAAACAACCAGCAGTGTCACCATAAGGAGGATGTGGTCGGAGTTGTGCGATCTGTCCATCCCTGTTCCGCCGGACAGCTCGCGTGTGCAGGGCCGGATTAAATGACTAAAAGACTAAACTAGGCAACAACAAAAGATTCGGACCCCCCCTTCCCCACTTACCCCGCCCTTATCTCCCCGACAAACACGCGCACATTTCGATACTTGGTAAATAAACCCAACGACCTTTTAACTGCCACATATTATTATTAGTTAAGGTAGGTATATCGGCTATATTTTAGTGTTGTGGCTTGTTTATATTTAAGTATTTATACGCAATTTGATAGTCATGTATGTATAGGGGTATAGACCATTAAGTTTCATTTATTTAGTTGCATTGCAGGCTACATTTGATTTTATTATTTGTCTTTACTTATTCATAGTTAGGTATTTAAATGGAATGTGTAGTCACATTTACAGGTACTTTCCCCTGACTTTCGATTCGGTGAAGTCCTCAATGATGTTATCATAATCCGGGGAAGTGGTAAATTCGTTCTCAATCGCCAACAACGCAAACCCGTTCAGTTTATTTTCCTTCACTGTTGATCTCGTGCACGTTTTCACACGTTTCAATAAAGAAAACAACCCTTCTCCAGAGCAATTTGCAATCGGTAATGCCAGAGACATGCAAAGGCATATTTCCACATTGGGGAATGCATCACCCGGGCCTAGCACTGTGGGCTTCTTATACAGGCCCACCACTGATTGTTCTCCTTTTACGATTGAGCTGATTAAAGTATTACTGAAAGGACACTGCTAACATAGCAAGCATGATCTGCACTGAACCGGAAAGACTTTTCAGGCACATTGCAGGGTGCTTACATTGTGTATGACTTCTGTATGTATGACAATCTAAAAAAAAGTTTTAGATTGGAGTTTATAATCGAAAATATTTTAAATAAAATATTTTATATATATATATATATATTAATCCCTCTGTCTGGGCCCCCCTGTAGCAATTAGACACTAGGCACGCGCCTAGTTTGCTTATGATTAGATCCGGCCCTGCGGCACGTGTGGACACTCACCGGGACAGTTGCTGGAACGGCATTTGAGTTTATCTTGGAAGAGAACCGTGAACGACTAAAATGGTGGATTCATTTTTTTTCTCCAGCTGGCCAAACTACTTGACACATGTCATAGTCTACTCTTGACTGCCGGGGTTGAAACCGGTGTGGCTTTGTAATTCACGACACGAAATACAGCAGAGCCGCAGGGCGGCGTGTAGGCTACCCCCGCGTGCTGGAGTTTCCATGGCGATTGGCGTACTGTCCCAGGTTAACTCACGTACAGGCCTGTCAGTTTCTGTGCACAACACCACTCTAGACAATTTCCATCGAATAACACATTAAAATCTTCAGCCGCGTCTACACATAGCCAGTCCATTGAGTATGTCAGAAACGCAATCCTCAATCGCCTCAATTTGCTGTGTCAACCGGTTTCTTTCTATACCTTCATTCGACCACAACAACTTTTTGTTTTGTATTTAAAAAAGCGGGATGCGGGACACTTTCTTAATGTGAACGAAAGTGAGTTTATTCAAACAGTTCTCCCGTTGCAGTGATAGATTAACATTGTAAAACAAGTGTACAACTTTGATCATTCGAGAGAGAAATTCAAATGAGCAAGTTCCCTTGCACTGCGTGCACTCAAGGCATGTTTTTTTCTGCATTGTGAAACTACCAAGTATTACAGTGAACTCATTGTCTTATATAACCGATTACTTTCCTGTTCTTGGGATTTTTAAGGAAACCTGAGCGCTTTTTAAAAGCGTAGAAGGATGCCATGGTGTTCGTGGCAGTTTCTGGTGAGTGTGAGCGGTGTTCTGCCATCTCAGATGAGACGCGCCGTCCTTCACAGTTCGCTCGCTGTCCTTCTCAGTATATTTAGCCGCACGTACATCCTGCCCTATTTCCACCCGTCCCTCCCTCCCGGTGGTGGTGAGGACATTCTCTTCACACAGCACCTCGCCATCTGGCCCGCAGTGCTGACGCAGCACAGCGCAGCCTCCGCCGACACCAGGGAGTCCGTGTCTGGGCCTCCCGTCAAACACTCAAAGAAACGACATCACTCAATTCAGGCGCAGGGATAATGTGTCGTAAACATTACGGCGCTGTTCTAATACTTAAAGGGATTGCCACAGTGTCAACGTGATATTATATTAAAGTCGCCACACGGTTCCCATAAAATAATTAAAGGCATTGTCAAAAGGTTCAGATGTGACATTTAAAGGGATTACCACATGGTTCTGATGAGATATTTTCAAGGATTCCAACATGATTCGGACATGATATTTAAAAGGCTGCCCACACAGTTCTGATGTGACATTTAAAGGGATTTGAGAAAGGACAGCTCTTACCAACCTCATGCTCGAAAAGTAAACTTATGTGTGATTTCTTTCCGGCACCTAACGAAGAGAGATTGGAGAGATGTTTCGCAAAGTTAAGATATTTAAAGGGATTGCCACACAGTGCAGATGCGATATTTAAAAGGACAGTCACACGGTTCAGATGTGGTTCATGGCACCAGCTGGCCCAGCAGTGCACATGATGTCTCCTCTGTGTGTGATGTTACCTACCATGGGAACTTGTCCCTGTGTCCAACATGTGTGACACACAGACACAAAGAGCAGCCGGTAAGTGTTCAGAGGCGGCGGGTAATGAAAGAAATAAGGTGCCACTGTCTGCTTTAAAATACA
>JAINUG010000186.1:1707500-1932213 GCA_029706075.1 Aldrovandia affinis
TGCTTTGGCAATACGGTTGTGTGGTCGTGCCAATAAAGTCTATTGAATTAGAATTTGAGTTTGAATTTGAGAGAGAGAGAGAGAAATGTAATAGAGGGTGGTGGGGGGCAGGGGTTCCACCCAAACCTCCCCTCCTGGCCAAATTCCCAAACAAAAAAACCAATATATATACACTGAATTCATTCATTCACTCCCTCCTCGCCTCTCCACTGTGTATCCGATGTGCAGTGAGTTTGTACCGGCGTTCACCCAGGTGGGCGCTGCCCATTGGTGGTGGTTGAGGTGAGCTGCCCCTATCACTGTAAGCGCTTTGAGTTCCCTGCAAGAAAAGCGCTATATAAATCCAATTATCATTCATTCATTCATTCAGAGGTCGACAGGGAGAAATAAAGAGAGGAAAAGAGCAGAGGTGTGGTGGAGAGAGGGGCAGAGAGAGAGAGAGAGAACGTTTGGAGGAGGGTTGTTTCGGCGTCACGCTGAGTCTGTTAAAGCACGGAACCCTGGGGAGGGTGCCACCGGTCCCTCGTGACCGTCACTGAACAGACGAGACGACGCGGTCAACTTACGGCCCTGGAGTCATCATGTCGACCGGACGGTCACAGGAGATGCAGTGGAATCGTGCCACCAACTGCCTATGAGCGGGACAGTCGGGGGGAGAGGGAGGGGGGGAGAGAGGGAAGGAAAGAGAGGTCACTGAGCGTTTGATCTCTGGGCGACCTTCCATTCTGTGTCGCGCCCGTCACGCACCTCCTGATCCCCGCGGCGTCGTCGAGCTCCGGGGCGGGCGGGGCCTGCAGCTGCTTGCGGATGGTCTTCCAACGCTCCTCCAGCTGCTGCTTCAGGGGGTCCAGTTCGATCCGGTTCAGCTGGAGGGGGACGGGACAGGAGCAGGGTTTATTAAAACAGACTGTATCCATGCATTGGTGCCAAATTGATGCTGAGCTGCCCCATTTGTTTTCTTGCCGGGTTCACTTCCGGTTTGGCAACAGCACACGGACACGGCAGTCTGTCTTAAGCCCATGTTAATAAACCTGGACAGCAAGTGCGTCCAGCAAGACACACACTAGACACACGAGTCTAAGCCTGGATTTCAAAGTGCAACTACAGCAGGGGTGGGCAACGAGGGCCGTATCTGTTTCTGGATTTCATGCCAACTTCTGTTCTTAATCATTTAATTAGCCCCAATCATTTACATGATCTGACATTTTAGCTACGTTTCTTGTTAAGCTCATGAATGACAGCTGAGACTGTTCTTGTGTCCCTGTATGAAATGTTTACTGTAATCTAATCTGAGAGTGAACCGACATTAATGCGTACAGCTAATTAGTGAATTGAGCCAGGTTAATTGGTAGAAACAAAAGCCTGCATACACACCGGCCCTCCAGGACCGGAATTGCCCACCCCTGATCTACAGGAAAGACCATTGTGATTATGGTGATGCTAATTCATTATACCTCCAGTTTGTTTCCTTTGAAATATTGTGTTTTTATGTAAATCAGTTTGCAGGTATTAGACGCAGAGAATATGAATATGAATTCATTTAGATTAGAATAGCTGGCATTTCAATTAGCGCAGAATTTGGGCATAGTGCCTAAGGGTTATTTTTACAACGTGTGAGCATCATTGCGAAATGGAGCGTATCACACAGGCAGTTCTTAGTTAGCTGTTAACTATCTATTCAGCCATTATTTTGACAAATGTTACTGGTTGGGTGCTCATATTAGCCTCCAACGAAATAAACAAACAAATCGCATCCTTTGGAATTATTTGCGTTTTCTTCCTGTTGAATTGACTTTTTAAAAATCCCAATAAAAAGGGTTGTTTGGACAGAGCAAGGTCATTTTGCTCAAGAGTTATGCGACTCTTGAAATAGACCACCCATTTGTTGTCACGGAGATGAAGTTTGTATCCGCAGCCTGTCCAAGCAGCGCTGGGCCCACAGAAACAGGAGCATGGACACAATTTGATTTGCTCACATCGGAGCAATCGAGGGGGGCAGGACTTGACCGGAGGTATTGCAAACTCCTGGGCACTGTCAGATATGTATGCTGTGGCCAGCTTGGCCTTCCTCCTGACCTTCACCAGACACTACAGTCTCAGAGTGGTGATATCTTTTACGGTAGCCTCCTCTGACTTTGGTGCTGCATCTGCCAGAGAGAGAGCTTTGATTTAGGCCTGCTGAGGTCCAACGACAGGGACAGTGAACTTTGTAAGGGGTCGCCACGGCTTTTAATGTCCCCATCCCCCAGTCCACATGGTAAACGGTTCCCTTCTGATGAGTGCACATGCTGCAGCTCTCCCTAAATTAGACTGCATTGGCACATGACTATTTTCTTCAGTTTGTCAGTTAAAAATAGAAGAATCAAAACATTGTTTTCAAGATGTGCTCATTCAACAGACCACGTGGGTTATGTCTCCAGTTCAGTGGAAGACACATCTTTTGTATGTTTGGTGGCATTTGTTTTAATCGAATTACTATGGCTGAGATTTTATGGCATTCTAAGGCAGCTGGCCATACTACTGGTGGCGTGACAGCTCTTTAAGGTGGCTTGTGTGTCTGACGTGCGGTCCACTACAGCCCCCTCCTGACTGTTTTGCTTTAATGTTTTACTTTATATCCAGTGGCACTTTGACTGAAGCGAAACGGAGCGGATGGTTGTGTAGGTAACTCAGTTCTGTGAATGACAATTCCTCTATGTTTTCACTCAGGCTCCAGGAGAGCATAGCGGCCTTTGGCCTGCAAAAAAATGCGACCTTACCTTGCACTCCATCTCCATGGAGATCTTTTGGATGACCTTGTGCCAGTCCTGCTCCTGGCCTGAGATCTTGCTGAGAAGGTCCTGGAACATGGAGCTGAGCTGCTCCGTCATGGAGTCAAAGTGCACCCGGCTCACCTTGGTCTCCAGGGCCTGCTTGTCTGCTTTCTGCGGAGGAGAGACTGCCGCTAGTGTGTGGGCCTCAGCATTGAGGGGGTTGCAGATCCATTAGCTTGTTGTTCTCAGCACTGTGGAAGCATGATGGCATTGAACCTATGGGTTTCAGTACTGTGGATGGGAGAGCCATTAGCCTGCCAGTGTTGTGGATGGGAGAGCTGTTAGCCTGTGGGTCTTAGTATTGTGGATGGGACAGCCGTTAGCCCATAGCCCTTAGTATTATGAATGGGAGAGTTGTTAGTGTGTGGGTCTTAGTATTTTGGACAGGAGAGCCATCACCCACAGGTCTACATGGCTCTCCCATCCACAGTACTGAGACATACAGGCTACATGCCATCATCCTTTCATTCTACTGTACCACAATGGAAGCCTCTCAGTGCTGTGGATGAGAAAGCTGTGATAACTAAGACCTTCGTTTTGTGTCAGTTTGATGGCTGTCAGTGTGTGAGCCTCAGTACTTCGAGAGCATGGTGGCTATTAGCTTGTGGGCCTCAGTACTGTGGGTGAGAGAGCCCCACAAGCTCCTGTGAGCTCCTGACTGTGGGAGTGGGAAAACTGTCACTGTGTGGGCCTCAGTACTGTGGGAGTGGGAGAGTGTGTGCACACTGTGGCCAGCATCAGCTCGAGGGCACTCACAATGTCAATCTCCATCTCCACGTGCTCCTTGTCAGCCTTCTTTTCTTCCAGCTGCTCCACAGACTTGTACAAATTCTGATTGAAAGGGAAACAGGAATGCAACAAACACAATGAGGTGATGCGGTACAGTCCGCATGGACCTGAGTGTGGCCACTGGGAATGCATTTAATGCATATTGCAGTAGTGTAGGAGTATTTCATGGTGAATAAGGTGATAAATGGGAGAAAAACAAGTCAGCACTACTAGTGTCCTTGCTCCTGGCCCCTCCCTGACCCCGCCCGCCCCCACTCACCTCGATGTGCTGCCGTCGCTGGCCCTGCTCCTCCGCCAGGTGGCAGGTGGTGGCGTGCAGTTTCTCACACTCAGCCTGCAGCTGCAGAATGGCGGCCTGCGCGTCGCCCATCAGCGTCGAGCTCTGAGAACAGCGGGCCACTCGTCAGCTCTGACCGTTCAGACTGACCAGAGACCAGGGTTATGTGGATCACGCCAGATAGTCAATGCGTGTCTGTGCGTGTTTCATGTGGATGTGTGTGTGTGCGCGCGTGTGTGTGTATTTGTCCACGTGGTTGTGCATGTGCGTGTGTGTGTTCACGTGGATGTGCTTGTTTGTGTGTGTGCGTGCGTGTCCATGTGGACGTGCGTATGCGCGTGTGTTTGTGTACAGGTGTGTGTGTTCATGTCGGCTTGCCTGATTGTGTGTGTGCATGTGTGTTCATGTGGACGGGTATGTGTGCGTGTGTGGGTGTGTTCATGTGGACGTGCATAAGCATGTGTGTGTGTGTGTGCATGTGTGTTCATGTGGACGAGTATGTGTGCGTGTGTGGGTGTGTTCATGTGGACGTGCATAAGCATGTGTGTGTGTGTGCATGTGTGTTCATGTGGACGAGTATGTGTGCGTGTGTGGGTGTGTTCATGTGGACATGCATAAGCGCGCGCGTGTGTGTGTGTGTGCATGTGTGTACATGTCTGTGTCTTCATGTGGACGAGCATGTGCATGTGTGTGTGTGTGTGTTCATGTGGATGTGCATGTATACTTGTGTGCATGTGGATACGCTCTCACCTTGTCCTTGTCTGACATCAGACTGTCCAGCAGTGTCCTCAGCTGACTGACCTCCTCCAGCAGGTTGTCAGGTATCTCCCGACGTGCTATGGGAGGTACGGGGAGGGAACAAACAGCATTAAAATAAATACGGAGGTCAGATAACAGGAAGGAGCACAGGCAGTCCTGTATAGGGCACTATACTCTCATCTATCAACTCACATACAAACATACTTAACCGCAAGTTTATATATTCACTACTGAAACACACACACAAACACACACATATATATATAATATGCACAAACATACTTTACTCTTGCATACACAGTACTGAAACACAAACACACACTACTGAAGTCACATACACAAGGCAAAAGTGTGTAGGTATGCAATTTCGTTTTGCATCCACGGTACATGCACATGTGGTTCTGTGTGGCTCAGTAGGTAGAGCATGGTATTGGCAACACTTAGGTTGTGGGTTCGACTCCCACTGGGACCACATATACTGAAAAATGTACGCATTCACTACTGTATGTCGCTTTGGATAAAAGCGTAGAGGAATACATGGTTGAGAAAAACCTCCAGACAAAGTGAAGTCCTCTCGCACACACACACTAGAGAGCGCGTGCATGCATGTGCGCGGTCTCCCGCGCGGTGCCTCGTGTCCAGGCTCTGACGTGCGCGGAGAGCCTGGCTCTGCAGTGGGAGGGGCTCTTCGTACCCACGTCAGTGAGCATGTCGCTAAGCTGCTGCAGCTGGGCGTGGTCAGCCTTGCTCGCCTCCAGCCGGCCCACCCGGCCCTCCAGGGCCTCGTGCCTCGGTCCCAGCCGGCCCAGGCGCTGCAGAGCGTCCATCGTCTCCGGGTAACGGTCGGCCCAACGTCCGCCGCCCTTCGGCCGCGGCCCGCCCGACTGAGGCTGCTGCCCTCGGGGAGAGGAGGCGGGGGTCGCAGCCTGGAGGTACAGAAGAACAGCACCCGTGCTAAGTCCACAAGGCACTGCCAACACTGTGTTGGCTAAATCCCCCCCCCCCCCCAGAGGTAAATGAGGGGGAACCTGAGGGTTGTACCTGCTGTTGCTGTGTTCTCTCGCTGACCAGCGCCTCCTGCAGGACGTCCCAGGTGATGCAGTGGGTCAGCTCTTCTGGGTCTGGGTACTGGCCCATCCTCTCCTGCAGCTCTCTCTGGGGTGGGGGGTACACAGTAAGCATGTGACAGATTCCAGGTCAAATCTTGTGTAAAATCCACAATGGCCATCAGACAAACACCACATTATGTACTGCCGGGGTCAGGCGAATGCTTCCCAGAACAGTGGGATCACCAAGCTTGACTTATTCGGTTCATTGGCTGGATTAATCATGATAATGTTCCGCGTTCACTAATGAAAGTGCCCGTGCATTGCACACATCGACCCATCTTGGGACTGCTGCATGGCTTGTCCTGCTAAAGTACTGGGTCAGTGTCCGGCACGGGCTGGCATCCAATCCTTGCTGTGGCCGGCAGCCCGGCAGGGCACCGCATGGTTGCCCATAGCTTCCCCCAAAGAGGGGCAGATTCGGCTGGCGGGGCCGTCCCTGTTCGATCGGGTGACAGCAGTCGGCCTGTGCCAGCTGTACACAGAGTGTACTCTTTCAACCGGTGGACTGGAGAATGGAGATAAGCCATGGCTGGAAGCACGCGTTTCGGAGGCTTACGTGCGCTTGCCTGCTCTCGAGTTCACAGGGGATGCTGTCACGATTGGATGGCCTTAGATTGGGCATTCCACACGGAGAAACCAAGACAGCCAGGTAGCTACTCATTCCAAGGTGCACGTGAACTGAAACTCACCATGACCTTCTCCAGGTCGGCCACTTGGTGGCAGCACTTCTCCAGAGCTGTAACTCTGTCCTGCAGCTCAGTCACGTGGAGCTAAAGACAGATAGCACATTCCTCAGTGATAGCGATAACACAACTTAAGATGGCTGCTGAACCAGTGTATCGGTTATGTACACAGAGACATGATTTTAGGAGGCAGGGTCGACCTTGACGACCACCCCCCACCCCCTCAGACTCTCCTTCCTTATTGGCTAGGACTGAGTTAGTGTCAGCGGGTTCAAATGGCGTAAATATATTTTGCCCCAAAGCACTGACCCTGATTCAGTGTCAGGGTTTCTTTTGCAAATAATGACCAGGGGGACAGGCTGAGAGCTAATGAGTTTGGTGAACTGATCCTGGATGAGTCGGGGTACATGGTGCGGGCTCACCTGAGAGACCTGCTGTTGCAGGGTCTTCACCTCATCCTGCAGGCTGTCCCGGGATGCCCTCAGCTCCAGGATCTCATTCAGCAGGTCCTGGATCAGTGCCATGGACTGAAAATTGGGGATTTGGGGGTCAAAAGTGTCAGAGCCTCACAAATCAAACACCAGCCCCCCCCCTTGCCCCTCCTGCTGTTTCTACCCGGCGGAAAACTTGGGCTGTGAATTTCTGCAGGATTGCTGGCTTCTCAAAATATTGCTTTTAAAAATACAATTTTGTCTTTTATTTTATTTCTAATTACCTGAGTCAGGGTTTTTTTTTTTTTTTTTTTTTTGCTTCAGTCCAGACTGTAAATCACGGAGAAAAACGACATTAAATAAAAGCAGACATCTTTGTCATGCCCTGACCTTTTCTGTACGTAAGCCCCTTAGAAGCCTCAAAGTGTTCCCATTGCTTCCCCGGGTCAGTGCGGCAGGGGAGGAGCTCAATAAGAGAGAGACCCACACAGCTATAAATCCCTCCTGGCCCCCTTCACCAGAGGACATGTAATTAACGTCCCAGAAAGGCCTGTTTACTGTCTCCATGGCTACATCCTCTAGGTCCTACAGAGGGAGACCCCCTCCCTCCCTCCCTCCTTCCCTGTGAAATTGTTGTGACAAAAAAAAACTGCTCTTGGTATCGTTTGTTTGTTTGTCGGCCCTTTGAGGGTTTTCAGGGGAAGTGGGCGGGGTTACAATACAAAGCAAAAAAAGAACGTGTGATCTTACTCACAGGGATAACTGACAAAGCTGTAGTGAACTTTGACCTCTGGGGTTGATCTACCTAATGGATGGATGATGCACATTGCCCTCCCGTTAAGCCACTGGTGAAGAAACTGCTTCTTTTTATTTTTTTTACTGTCCCAGCTATCACTAAGAGACTATCAGCTACAAACACTGATTACCTACACTGCTTATGTAACATTCATACACACCGATGAAACATTTACCTGCTAACTAGCACTTAATGACAAACCATGTTAACCCTTCACGTTTCTCTATCACATTGTGTCTGATGGGATGTGGTTCATTTCTCGACGATCTGACCCCCATCTGTGGTCCTTCTGGGATTGTCCCTCACTTGTGCAGCATATCTGTGAAGGATAGTGATTCCCACTACCGATACAGTACTGCTTATTCGATGGAGCTGGTGTCCTTATTCCACTGACATACGTGGCCTGTCTCCGTAAAGGCCCCTGACTGAAACATAGCCTTCCGCCTGTCAATCTGACCCTGACAGGAACCTTGGGCCCTCTGTGACTGTGAACTGTCGCTTCACCTGTTCCCCAAGCAGTCAGTCAGAGCCTCAATGTGAACAATTGTTAAGGGCCTCAATGTAAGCAATCAGTCAGGGCCTTAGTGTGAGCAGTCTGTCAGGGTCTCAGTGTGAGCAGTCAGTCAGGGTCTCAGTGTGAGCAGTCTGTCAGGGTCTCAGTGTGAGCAGTCTGTCAGGGTCTCAGTGTGAGCAGGCCGTCAGGGTCTCAGTGTGGGCAGTCTGTCAGGGTTTCAGTGTGAGCAGTCAGTCAGGCCCTCAGTGTGAACAATTGTTAAGGACCTCAATGTGAGCAATCAGTCAGGGCCTCAGTGTGAGCAGTCCGTCAGGGTCTCAGTGTGAGCAGTCTGTCAGGGTCTCAGTGTGGGCAGTCTGTCAGGGTTTCAGTGTGAGCAGTCCGTCAGGGTCTCAGTGTGAGCAGGCCAGTCTGTCAGGGTCTCAGTGTGAGCAGTCTGTCAGGGTCTCAGCGTGAGCAGGCCGTCAGGGTCTCAGTGTGAGCAGGCCGTCAGGGCTTCAATGTGAGCTGTTAATGCATTAAAGCAGACTCCTTCCTTCCCCCGCACTGCAATCACACACACACAGCTGATCAGCCCCACAACGTTCACTACCCTCTCAGGACCAGGGCAACCCCGCACAGAGGATCCCAGTGCCACAGCATGGCCCACACTCAGCAATCAGCACTTGCAATCCCCCTTGACGACTCCCAAGGTACAGGATCACAGACAGCATCGACACAGCGTGTGCACTGCACGCCCCTTTGAACCAACCGGGCCAGCTCGGGGAGGGCTAGTGCTGACAGTGGTGACCCAGAGACTCCTGGATGGGAAGATGAATTATTGAGATGGGTACATAGAGGCACCTGTCCCCCACTAGGTCAGCTCCAGTATCATCCAGCCCCATTCTTCCCCTGGCATTGATAGACCCCCCCGGGGGAGATTAATTAGAGCTCCACACAGAAGCACAGAAGACAGAGATACTCTGTACTGGACACAGGACAAGCCTGGACAACAGCGCAGGGAGCTCACTACGCCTGTGGTCTCACGTTCATTATCTCTCTGTCCGACTACATTAGCCCGCTACCCTAGCCGTTAGTCCACCTTTCAAACTGCGTCCCCCTCCCCGTGTATGTATTTCGTAGTGCCAGCGCAGGCAGTGTGGTGCAGTGGACACTGGAACAGAGGGTTTCGCCAGTTCAAATCCCAGGTTTGAAGGTACCATCGCGTCCTCGAGTGAGAGCAGGGGAACTTGAACTCAACCACAGTCCAGCCATTTAAAGCAGAACATAACATATGCCATTTAGCAGACGCTTTTATCCAAAGCGACTTACAGTAGCGGATGCATGCATTTTTCAGTACATGTGGTCCCAGTGGGAATTGAACCCACAACCTAAGCGTTGGCAACGCCATGCTCTACCAACTGAGCCACGCAGAACCAGGGAGGGACCAGGTGCGAAGCTGCAAGTTGCCCTTGATTTGTCAGAAGTTGCCCCTCTGACAAACAAAACAACAGCCGTGAAGAATATCATCACGTCGGGCTTGCGAATGTCACTGCAGTCTTCAGAGTGGGATGCCCATCGGGGGAAAGGTTCCTGGCAGCATGGCGCCTACGGGAGCCTCGTATCGCGACGGATTCCAACAAGAAGAGGAGACGTGGGTCATTTGAGAGGGTGTCGAGGAGAGCTCAGACCTCAGCACCCATTGTCCGCTGCTCTGTCATCGCTCACCTCTCTGTTGCAGGGTATTAAACGGCCCCCAGCAGAGAGGACGGGGCTGGGCACAAAGGAGGGAGGGGGGGACATGTCACCAAGCCAAATCCCTGACAGGCACAGCCTGTGATCTCTGGGTATGCTCACAGGGCGATCTCCCATTTATCACCTTAAAGGAGGTTGTCTGTTCTCTGCTCATTCAGCTCTACTAAAAAAAAACGAATTTACTGGATGTATCAGCCCAGACTTGGTTTAGCTGACTTTTGTCATATCTATAAAGCTCTTGTTACCTCAGAAATACAGCGAAGTAATGATGATTTGGGCAACATTCCTATGCATAACAGGATACTGGTCCTGTTTTATGTTAAATAAGCATTGCTGCGTGTCCGCACCGAAGCAGATAATGTTGTTAAGGACAGCCTAGGTCCAGATACACCTGTACACTTAACAACTTAACAACACCTGTACACAGTTACATTGATGCTTGAAAGTTTGTGAACCTTGCAGGAGGTGGTCATTATTTTCATATATTATAGAAAAATAACCTTTATCTAAAATCTGTATCTAAACCTCAATTATTAATTAAGATATCCCAAGTAAAGGAGACACACAAAGAAATATCATATATTTTCATTGTTAATTTAACAAAACTGGTTTATTTAACAAAAACTCAGATATCCTTGTGTGCAAAAATATGTGAACGCCTTCAATCAATAACTTGTGGCACCTCCTTTAGCAGCGACGACTGAAGCAAACGTCTCCTAAGCCACTGATCAGACTCTGGCATCTTCTTTCCCCCACCCCACCTTCCTCCTTACAGAACCCAGAAAACTCAAGTGAGGTTTGAGGGCTGTCTGGCATGAACAGCCCACTTCAGGTCCTGCCACAGCACCTTGATTGGATTCAGGTCAGGACTATGACTTGGCCATCCAAAACACAAAACGTCTTTCTCCTGAGCCATTCTTTAGTAGATTTGCTTGAATGCTTCGGATCATTGTCTTGTTGGAACGCTCACTTTCGGCCAGGTTTTAGCTCTCGAACTGGTGGCCTGACATTCTGTTGAAGAATTATTCGATATCCCTCAGAATTCATGGTTCCTTTAATGATGTCGAGTTGTCTAGGCCCAGAGGATGAAAAGCAGCCCCAGATCATGACACTCCCGCCACCAGTGGCGATTTTAGGGTTTTAAAACAATGCAATGGGCAGAAATCATTTTCTTTTCAATGTTTTTTGACCTTGATTTGAAAATTGTTATATTTTCATCCCAAGAGTAGGGGTGCAAATGCACCCCTGCCCCCGCGGTAAAATCGCCACCGCCCGCCACCATAATTGACTGTACGGATAAGGTTATTTTGGTGATGGGCAGTGTTGGGTTTTCGCCAGACACATTTTTGAGTGTGACCAAAAAGGTCAATTTTGAACTCATCCATCCAGAGAACAGACTTCCAGAAACCTTCTGGTTTGTCCAGGTGGCAAATTTAAGATTGGCAGATTGGATATTTTTAGACAACAGAGGCTTACCCTTGCATTGCAGTTCTATTCAGCGTTCTTCTTATTGTTGATGGATGCGCAATGACATTAGGTGTAGCGAGGGAGGCTTGTAGATCCCTGGATGTTATTCTTGGGTTGCTTTTTACTTGATTTATTATTTTTCTTGTGGCTCTTGGTGATATTTTAGAAGGAGTATTTTTAGAGTCGCTGTCATGTTAAACGCTCTCCATTTGTATATTATTTGTCTCACAGTGGACTGATGGAGCCCAAGTCTTTTTGATATGATTTTATATCCTTCCCCAGACTGATGCGCACTCACTACTCTCTTCCTGAGGTCCTCTGAGGTCTCCTTAGATTCCAGCATGGTGTGTTTTACATTCACCTGTATAGGTAACACCGAACTAACCAGGTTTCTTACCTGTACTTGTAAGAGTGCCACCAAAACTCTTTCCTACAGATCTGACCTTGGTATCCATTATATACCCACCTGATTCTACTTACCTACTTGATTTAACTAAGTCAACAGGATGTTCACTTATTTTTGCACCTTCACTAATTATTTTTTTCCTCTAAAAATGTATGAAATTGGTAAATATAGACCCTTTATTTCAGTTAAGAAAAGACTGGTTCTGATTAAGGATATTGTGGTAAAAACTATAATTGCACAAGGGGTTCACAAACTTTCAGGCATCACTGGAGGCCATTCAGGGTGGGGCCTGAGTAAACTATAGGCTACTCATTGTTAAACATAGTTAAACTTTGAGAATCCATGAAAGATTAATGCCCCTGATGAAAACAAACAAAGCAGGAGGCTGCCAGGATGGAGTGATCATCGCTCTGTGTTTAGTGCCCACAAGGCTCGCGCACAGCTATTTTTCAAACCAGTCACCCTTTGTTTATTCGCGATTATAAAACGTGCGGTGTTTAATCTTAACTTAAAACGTGTCTCCTGTCACGCGATTCACCTTTCTAGTGATTAGACTAGAGAAAGAAAGGATTACAACGTTTCTTTAAGGGTGTATAAAACAAGGGTGCTGTGGTGTTTTGTGTTAGAACTATACATAAATAGAAGAACACCTGAATTCATTAAGAAAGCGATACTAAAACTAGTCTCGTGGTGACGATGCAGTCACTTGGAGTGTTTACCTTGGACACGCCATCCTCATTGCCTTGCACTTTTCTGCGGAGTTGCATCAGTTGCCACAAGTCGCTCACCGGCGTGGTGCCGGAGCCGGATCGGGTTAGCAGTTCGGCACCACTGGGAAGTTTGTCTAAAGCGGCCATCTGTCTCTCGATCTGCCGCAACTTGTCCTCCATGTGATGGTAGGGGCTCGACTTCTCCCGTGGTAGGGACTTTTTCTGAGACGGATCGTGGGGTCTGCCGTCGCCGTCCTCTCCTATCCATTCCGCGGTCACATCCTGTATCTTGAAGTGTCTCACAATTGCGTGCAGGAGGGTGTGTAAAGCATTGAAGTTGACCGCCCCGACGTCCGGCGTACCGACCGACAGGTTCACCAAGTCAAACAGGCTGATTGCAACCGACATGACAACAACCCAGATTGTATTTGTTGTATTACAGCTTTTGTAAGTGAACATGAAAAAACCCAGATTATATTATAAATCCCCTGTTCATATTTTCCATTTTTTTAGGTAATCTAAAAAGTGTATCTCTTTATAGGATAGCTGGAATGGAACAAAAAGTCAAAATATATAGGTTGTATAGACTAAAACGGTCTTACAAAATGTTAATTTTATAGATAAGTAGTAAATTATTTTCTTTGAAATTACTGTATTAAAATAAATAAAAATTATCACAATTGTGCGTTAAAGTTCGGAGCAAAAATATTTTACATTTAATTTGATACTGAATCTTTTATAAGGTTACTTCTCAAAGCCTGTCCGTGACTGTTCAATCTTTGTTGCATTGAATCCCCATGTCTTTAGCCATCAGCCTTGATTATAGTAATTGCTCCAAGTTTGTTCAACCTTCATCCTGTTCTTACACACCTACCGTGGACGCCGATTGGTCCTAACAATGTGTGTAACTTGAATAACCTCTTCAATTGGGTAAGATATCAGTCCATCTCGAAACATTCTCTCCCACCAGTGTGACTCATAGCGTTTGCAGTTGCTTAGCGACCGTCATAGCTGCCTTTCAACTCTTGAGATTATCAGAGTGCTGGGATGGGGTCAACTCGAGTTGGTCGTTTAAATATTTGTAGACTTTGAAGGCAGGTATTTAGCAGTCTGAATAAATACATTAATATTAGCATCCATCAACATGTGCCAAGAAAGTCCCTTCGTCATACTGCTTGCACTTCTTAGTAACGTAGCTGGAATACTTAGCAACGAGGATATCGGTTTGGTTTTCAACCATACAAAACGGCGTCGGCTGTTAGTTCCTTTGTAGCCACTTCAATACGTTAACTTACATTAGTTTGAGAGGAAATTAAATGACATAAAATGGGCTTCATTTTCTATAAAGTATATATTTTGAAATGATCACTGATCACCATTGCTGTTATACACGTTGGTATACCTAAAAGTCTGGAGGGTTTCCACTTGTTAGGCTATTGATCAAATAAAATGAAAGGATTAGGCCCAATTAAGGACGCAATTTCGGTAACATTAGCAGCAATATTCGAAACGAATAGTAACACATTTATATATGCGACACTAGTATATTTACTATTCAGTCAGATAATGCTGGTTTGTATGATGGTTTTTCATTCTTGAAAACACAATAGAAAGACACGAAGATCTGTGATTTAACTCTTGTGTGGACAGCAGCTTTGGCCAGTTCTATTAACAGATGAACCATATATAAAAAATGCAAAGATATTAAAAAAAGGACACACTAACAAAAATGAACATTATCCAATAAATAATATTTGTCGTGACAAAGATTAGTTATGCGCATTTCTATGAGCCGGTATATCTCAGGTTACTGTATATGTGGATACAGTGCTTACGAGACCCTCTTGTGGTTTTGGCAACACACTGCAGTTGTAGGCGACATTACGGAAAGCCAACATTGATGCAGTCACTGATCTCAGCGGTGGATAGGTCTTCACTTGGGAAGGGATGCCGCGGACTTCCGCTGCCTACCGTTGAATGGTGACGTTTTCCTGCAAACAATACATCAAACTGACGCCAGCCGAAAAGAGAATGCCTACAGCTAATACACACATTCTTAGAATAACAACATATTCTCTTTCTGTTTAAACTGTCATTTATTTTTACAAGTATAAACTTTGCCACTAAAGAACAAAATGAGGCTCAAAATAATCTTTAAAAAATCAAGCATGGAAACCCTGGTGCTATTGTCATTGTACAATACATTCAAGTATAAGATCAGATACTTATCAATATAAAACAAATTGCATCTGTCCAAATTCCCTCAAAACCCTATTCATTGTCTGTTTCCCCTAAATCATGGCCTCTTTTCCCTTAAACCCTTTTTCAGACACTGAATTCATGTCAGTTGCTCAACCTGGAGGACAGCCTCAAAAAGTCCAACCATTCCCAGATATCCTGTGCAGCAATGGCCCCCTCATGCATGCTAACAAGCAGTAAATGAATCTACATTCAGCAACACACTAACCAGAGGATATGACAACAAAGACGTTTTAGTGTTAGGTAAAGGGTCAAATGAAATAAGTGCATGATATCGTGGCATACCGGGGGTATTTACACCATAGTTTCATGATCTACATTCTATTTTCAATCAGAGAAAATCCTTAATAAAAACTTGTGAAAAATAAATACAGAATGAATGCCACGATTCTTAATAAACCACTGCAGTGAATAATCAACTTGTCACCGTACTTGAGCGTTTTGCCAAACGCATAACACATTGTGAGACGTGACAACAAAGTCCACAAAACACCAAAAATGTATGTTCTCGTGGGTCTATATTTTGTCAGTCAAGAAACAATCGTTCTTGAAGGCACACTCTCGAAGGCCCGTTTGTTGTTCCCAATGGTTCAACTCCAATAGTTTCACCTCAGAAACAACCGCGCTTAACCAGTTACAGGTGAGCAAACATAGAACAAGCCAGATAATAAGCCAATTGAGATCATGGTTACCTCTTTGGTAACTGTTTTCAAAACTCCGGGCCTCTTCTTTATAAAGAATAGAGGATTTAAGGCCTGTCCACATTTCCTGTCGGAAATTCCACAACAGCAGAATCTTGTCTACTCCAAATTTGTATTGCTGACATGAATCTGGCCTGTTCTGAATATTAAGCCGTTTCAGCGGGAACTGTATTACTGACCAGTTTTGAATCCCTTAACCCGTTTCAGCATGGATTGTATCACTGACCAATGTTTTGAACCTCTTAACCCGTTTCAGCATGTCCTTGGCCAAACATCTAAACAGCTTCATGTAAATGGCCAAACCGTGGGACGAATATATAACAATCAGAATCCAACAATGCTGAGATTTAACTATGAGGTACAGCATAATTAAAAAGGTTTAAAAATGACATTGGTTCCCATGGCTTTACGATTTTCCATTGTGACCCCTGTGATTTTTGACAACAAGCGGACAGTTAGTGTTTTTGGCTTGTGTGCGGCCATTTGAGTACGTTCTTTCTTCCTCTTCTCCCGATGGGGGGTGGGGGCAAAAACATTTGGCAAATGTCAATTATACCCATTTTCTGGCAAATGAAAACAGAACGGTTTATTAAAGAACACCGATTGTGTTGCGATAACCTGCAGAAATTAATTCTAGTGAACCTGAAAAACATTCAAGATAAAATAAGTCAACTGTCTGAAGGAGTTCTCATGTGTGCAGTGCTTCTCTCGGGTTGGTCCACAGGAAGTCCTGCTTGCCCCTGGGGGGGGGGGGGCTGGTGATGCTGGGAGGGGGTTGAGGGGGAGTGTGTATGGGGGGGGGGGTGAGGGGGCATTGCATGACGGACCCCCCCCCAGCACACTGAATTGTTCCTTTCGCCGCGGCACTTCCCCTTGAGCCTCAGATGCTGTCGTAGTCAGAATCCCGCCGACGACACATGACCAGCCACTCAGCTGTAAAGAAGGTGATCGACCCCAGGAAGCCCACGACCACCATGATGAGCAGCTGCCAGTGCAAGTTCAGGGAGTTACTGTAGAAGAAGGCCAGGGCCGCTGAGATGGACTGTGGAAACACAGAGTGCCACATTACTACAGACACAGAGCACCGCATTACTAGACACCATCAGTACAGACAGCACCACATTACTACAGACACACAGCACTGCACTACTAGACACACAGAGCACCACATTACTACCACATTACTACAGACACACAGAGCACCACATTACTACAAACACCATCAGTACAGACAAAGTGCCACATTACTACAGACACATAGCACTACATTACTAGACACACAGAGCACCACATTACTACTACAGACACCATTAGTGCAGACACATAGAGCACCACATCAATAGACACAGGGTGCCACATTACTACAGACATCGCTACAGACACACTCACTAGAGAGTGCCGCATCACTGCAGACATCATCAGTAGACACACAGAGCGCCACATCACTAGACACAATCTCTACAGACAAACAAGAGCGACGCATCACGGCAGACACCGTCAGCACATTTTTTAATTTTTTTAATTTAACCTTTATTTAATGCACAGGCACAGGGCACCACGTCACGACAGACACAAAGACTCACCTGGACAAACTTGAAGACGGCGAAAGCGGGCGCGCTGTCCTCGCGAAAAATGTATCCCACAATGCTCAGCAGCTGGGTGTTGAAACAACTGTCCCCCAGGCCCAGCAGGAAGCTGCACAGGAGCGCCACCTGCACGCTGAGAGACGGAAACCCCGGTGACACGCACCGCACCACCGATATCACAGCTACCGCACTGAGGCCTAGTGCTGTGTTAACACCGCTCGGTCTCAGTGCAACAGGGCTGTTATCAGCCATGTTAACACTGCACAATCTCTGTGATATCAGCTGTGTTATCAGCTGTGTTATCAGCTGTGTTACCAGCTGTGTTATCAGCTGTGTTACCAACTGTGTTATCAGCTGTGTTAACACCGCTCGGTCTCAGTGCAATAGCACTGTTATCAGCCATGTTAACACTGCACAATCTCTGTGATATCAGCTGTGTTATCAGCTGTGTTATCAGCTGTGTTACCAGCTGTGTTACCAACTGTGTTATCAGCTGTGTTATCAGCTGTGTTATCAGCTGTGTTACCAGCTGTGTTATCAGCTGTGTTACCAGCTGTGTTATCAGCTGTGTTAACACGGCTCGGTCTCAGTGCAACAGCGCGGTTATCAGCCATGTTAACACTGCACAATCTCTGTGATATCAGCTGTGTTATCTGCTGTGTTATCAGCTGTGTTACCAACTGTGTTACCAGCTGTGTTAACAGTGCACAATCTCAGTGTAGTAGCTGTGTTATCAGCTGTGTTAACACCGCTCGGTCTCAGTGCAGCGGCTGTGTTATCGCAGCCCCTGCACAGAGACGGAGCATACTGCAGCACCCCCGAGTACGAAATGAAGTTGCCTTCCTTCATTCCCCCCGCCCTCCCCCGTACCTGGGCGTAATGAAAGCCTGCTTTTGGGTGCCCTCTTCACTGGCTATGGGGGCGTCGCTGGCGATGTTGAGGAAGATGAGGTAGAAGGCCACGTAGTGCGTGAGCAGTCCCAGCAGCACCACAGGGTTTCTGCCAAACTGCTTACACTTGTTCAGTATCCCGAATAAGCCCCCTCCTGGACGAGACAGCGACGGAGAGTTTTACCCAGGGTTTCAGGGTTTCACACACTTGTATTTATTTTATTATTGTTACATATTTTTATTTGATCTTACTCTGAAAGGGGGGGAAGATAGCCCATAGGAAAGCAATGATCACATCAGAAATAGAAAAACATTAAAAAAAAACGGTCATTTTTCCTTCGTTTCGGGGCAGCACCAGCTAATCAAACCTGCAGGACAGTGCACCCAGCGCAGCCCCTTCCCCCTCGCAGGCTCACCTAGGATCTCTCCCATTCCGATGAAGACCCCAGAGAGGCCAATCAGGGCCTTGGCGTCCGTGCCGAACTGCGTCATCGCCCCGATGCACGTCCCGTACACCCCGCTGTAGAAGGTGAGCTCGAGACCTGGGGGGGGACGAGGCCAGAGGTCCCGTTAACCTCTCACTCAACGTTCACTGGAACTGTAGGCAAACCTGCAGTGCAAACTTTCATTTAAAACGCCTCATTCAGCAGCCGCGCCATAGTCGGCTCTGGCCTGGGAATGCCACCGGGGGCGGCGATTGGCTGTCCGCCCGGGGGGGGGGGAAGCCGACAGGAAGTTCGCTGCGTACAGGAGTGGCTCTGTAGTACCGGAGTTACGGTCGGCGGCTTGGCGAGTGCCGTCTCGGAGGAGACGACACTTTGCTTTTGTCGCTGCCCGTCACAGGGCTACGGCAGTGAACTCACAATACGAGGGGAGGATTGACATGAAAAATAGAGGGTGTAATTGGCTACTAAATTGGAATAAAATCCACCTCATTCAGATGGGGAGCATTATCAGGATTGGGTGAAAGCTGTTCCCTGCTCTATTACGTTAAAGGAATTCATCCTGAAATCTCGACCTTGAGGCTAACGTAGAAGGGTGTAGCTTGGTATGCGTTTAGTACCGGTGCGTGCTTGGGACGTGTTCTGTACCTACGGGGGTTTGTTTAGCACCTGTGTGTGTGTGTGTGTGTGTGTGTGTGTGTGTGTGTGTGTTCGGTGCCTGTGTGTGCTGGAGGTGTGTTTAAGAATAGAAAACGTTATTGTCCATTAAACTTGCATGAAATGAAAAATTGACTTCGGCACGGTAAAATAATAAACACAGACATGGACAGACATACAGCACAAGCACGTTGGTCATGTACAGTTTTTTTTTTTGTCGTCGTTTTGTAGTGTAATGGTTAGGGAGCTGGGCTTGTAACTCAGAGGTTGCAGGTTCAATTCCCAGGTGGGGCACTGCTGCTGTACCCTTAACCTGAATTGCTTCAGTAAAATATCCAGCTGTATAAATGGATTGCATGTAAAGGAATGTAAACTGTAAGTCGCTCTGGATAAGACCAGTCTGCTAAATGCCTAAAATGTAAATGTAAATGTTTTGACACGCGGCATGCGCCAGGGGTGCATCGGTACCTGTGTAGGCTATGGAGAGACTTAGCAGGAGCATTTCTTTGGTGACGGACAGCTGGATAGCCTTCTCTGTGGGAGTAAAGCACAGGACAGACGGCCGTCAGGCGGGCGGGCGGGCGGGGCCGCAGGGGGTTGGACGTGCGACGCGGCGTCTCCGCCTGAGACTTACTGAAAGCGTCCAGAGCTTGAGACCACAGCCCCTGTGGCGCTCTGCAGGGAGACACAGAGACAGCTCAGTCACAATCAGCCTCCCCTTCACTCCACTCCACTCCACTCCACCCGCCTCGCTCCTACCGGGCTTTGGGTGAACGGACCCAAGCCCGCCGAACAGGCACCCGACTGAGCCTGGACGGAAACGACCTCAGCGAAGGTGGCACACCAACGCAGCCGATGCACTCGCGCTGAGCGGCGTGAAGCAGCGGTTCTCAAACCCGGTCCTGGAGAGTGCCGCAGGGCGAGCTGGTTTTCCTTCTTACCCGGCACTTAATCGATCGACTCAGCGGTTGATTACATAATTAACTCGCCTCCCCTGTTTTTCTGTGTGTATAAATTGGTTCCGTTTTCATTTGATCCCTTTAGCGTCATGAGTGCATTTAAAATGGCAAAAATAATCGCATCTAGAGCAAGAGATCAGTACGGCAACAACGCAACGCATCGTCGTAGACAGACGCACACGACATAGATATTGAGTTGAAAACAAAAACAGAGCAAACCCTGCAGCTCTCCAGGACCAGGACTTAGAACCGCTGCTGTAAAGTATCACACTAAAGCTGTAAAACCTTGCCTCTGCCATACCTTTACGTAACTTAAAGTTTATGTGCATCACGTGTTTGTGGCTGTGGTTTCACAACGCTGCTTGATAGAGGGCAGGTTGGGTGTCACTCATCTGTATCTGCAGCTAATGTGCCAAACAGTTTCCATCAACCTCGGCTGGATGGCAATAACAACACTAATCATAACCATCACTAATAACCATTAAGTTAGAAATACGTTCAAATGAATCGGATTGAGCAATGGCGCCCGTCCAATCTCATAACAGACGATTACTACTACTCAAACTTCCATAATTACTAAAATGGGATTTTATCGTTGCCGTGATATTAAACTGGCCCCGATTTCATATATTGTTCCGTCGGGGGGGAAGGGGTGGTTTGTGCCGTTTAACCCAAACTCCTGAAGGCCGAGTTACGTGTCAGAGGGCCTCTGGGACTCACACGACGACAGAGCTGTTATCCGAGTTCTCCGTCTGCACCAGTGACTCGGACGCCTCGGAGAGCATGGCCTCCGGCTCGGGCCGCTGGATCAGGAAGAACAGGAAGCTGCCCACCAGGCTGATGACCGTGAGCGAGATGAACACGGTCTGGCGGTCCTTATCTGGGAGACAGAGCATTATGGGAGGTTGTGTTCTTTAACGCAAACACTGTGGTCTGCAATGGGAGGACATTTAATTCAAAATGCGTCAAACTATATACACATATCACATACATCAGAACAGACTTTTCACATACTGTATGTGAAAAAATCTATCAGCGTCAAACTGGATATGTCAAATCAGAGAGAAGTGCATCAAATGTCATCCTGGATATAACATACACTCAGTGGCCACTTTATTAGGTACACCTTTCTAGTACTGGGTAGGACCCCCCTTTGCCCCCAGAACAGCCTGAATCCTTTGTGGCATGGATTCAACGAGGTGCTGGAAGCATTCCTCAGAGATTCTGGTCGACGTTGACATGATAGCATCACGCAGTTGCGGCACATTTGTCGGCTGCACACTCATGTTGCGAATCTCCCGTTCCACCACATCTCAAAGGTGCTCTATTGGACTGAGATCTGTTGACTGTGGAGGCCATTGGAGTACACTGAACTCATTGTCATGTTCATGGAACCAGCTTGGGATGACGTGTGTTTTGTGACATGGTGCATTATCCTGCTGGAAGTAGCCATTAGAAGATGGGTAGACTGTGGCCATAAAGGGATGCACATGGTCAGCAACAAGACTCAGGTAGGCTGTGGCATTTAAACGATGCTCAATTGGTATTAAAGAGCCTAATGTGTGCCAAGAAAACATTCCCCACACCATTACACCACCACCAGCCTGAACCGTTGACACAAGGCAGGATGGATGCATGGATTCATGTTGTTTACGGCAAATTCTGACCCTACAATCTGCATGTCGCAGCAGAAATCGAGATTGGTCAGACCAGACAACGTTTTTGTCCAATCTTCAATTGTCCAGTTTTGGTGAGCCTGTGCCCACTGTAGCCTCACTTTCCTGTTCTTAGCTGACAGGAGTGGAACCCGGTGTGGTCTTCTGCTGCTGTAGCCCATTCACTTCAAGGTTCGACGTGTTGTGCATTCAGAGATGTTCTTCTGTATACCACTGTTGTAACGTGTGGTTATTGGAGGTACTGTCGCCAGTCTGGCCATTCTCCTCTGACCTCTCTCATTAACAAGGCATTTTCACCCACAGAACTGCCGCTCACTGGATGTTTTTTGTTTTTCGCACCATTCTCTGTAAACTCTAGAGACTGTTGTGCGTGAAAATCCCATGAGATCAGCAGTTTCTGAGATACTCACACCACCCCGGCTGGCACCAACAATCATTCCACGGTCAAAGTCACTTAGATCACATGCATGCTTTTATGCATTAAGTTGCTGCCACACGACTGGCTGGTTAGATAATTGTATAAACAAGCAGGTGTACAGGTGCACCTAATAAAGTGGCCACTGAGTGTATAGCAGAATAGAGATGGACACTTGAGAGGCCAGTACCGAATGGCCAGGAGCCCCACAGTGCGAGGCATAATTAGCCATAGGGGAGGAAAGGATTCACTGAGCATGGTATTCCTTGCCTCGCTGCTCATTAAGCCCAATGGAGTGCCTTAACTCTTCCCTTTAGCTCCCTACTAGTGCTCATAAATCGAATGGCACAGGACAAAGAATACATTAAAATACAAATATTCCTGTGACTAAAACTACAACTGAAAACCATACCTGTTATAAGGCCTTTTCCCTGCCAGGCCAAATATATATAAAGGTTTCCAAAGAATAAACTGCAAAGAAAACATAATCAGACGTGTCAGTGTTTGCTGGAACTGGCGACATATGACAGTTCAGGTTCTGATCGCACAGCACAGCATTTCTGTGATCGGTGCTGGTATCAGAAGGGGAATCGCCTACCTAAACTGAAGCAGAGCCCAGAAGATACCACTGTTTCTGCCAATGGTGGAGTCTGTTGAGTTTATCGTTAGGAGGTTCCCCCTGTGCTGTCCACAGCACTGAGACAGAGAGAGAGAGAGATTGTAATATGGTTATTATCTCCTTTTTTCACAAATTCACCAATTACCTAATTAAAGAAATAAGTTCATATAAGCATCCCTTATATTGGTGATATTGTTGTTATTGCTGATTTACATTTTTAGGTAAACAAGTGCTTGGCCGATGTGTGGCCATGCCAATAAAGCATATTTGGCATTGGGTTTGAATTTGAATTTGAAAGAGAAGAGATGAGGAGAGAGAATGGGGGAGGAAGAAAGTAGAAGTCTCAGGCAGTCATGAAAATCATACATTTCTGGATGCCTCTGTAGCCAGCTCATCATCATCACCATCACCATCACTTCACAGCGCCATAATTGAGTAAATTACCATAATCACCATCACCTAAGCAAAAGCCAAAGCCATCACCATCATACCTGCAGCTCCGATCCCAACCAGCACAGAGGCTGTGTAGAAGGACCATGTGTAAGGATGGATGAACATGGCTATATATCCGCTAGGAGAGGAAAAATCAGAGGCACATAGCTGAACTGACAACCAGAGATGATCTTATATATTAAACATTAAGGACAATGACATTCTGAGCACAGCAATGGCCCCTTACACATATCAGCCCATGAAAGTGGGTGACGGAAATTTAATCAGGTTCATATTCATTGCTCTCTGACATTTTGTAAGGCAGTGAAGCATCATTAGAAGCTTTCAGAAGCTACCAAACACCTGCGCTCAAGACTGCATCACTCACTTGCCTGTCCAGCAGTCCACACAACTACGCTGCTGACTGAAGTGCACACTACCCTGCACAACAGTACACACACACACCTGAGCTCCTGGCCAAAGTGCTCACTTGTCTGTCCAACAATCCACACACCTGAGCTCCTGACTAAAGCACCACCGACTCACCTGTACAGCAGTCCACTAAAGAACATGGAGAGCTGGGGTCCCACCACTGCCACCACTGACGGAGCGATCAGGTTTGAAGCAGAGAACACTCCGTAAATGATGGCCATGCTGTCAAAAACAAGGCACAATAGCCAATGTGAGACTGAACATTCTCAATCCAAACAGCCAATGAGAGTTTGTGCTTTCCCAATCCAAAGAGCCAATGAGAGGCGGAAGACTCTCAGCTCGTATGGGGCAGCATCAGTGGATGGTCACACAAGCTGCGATTACCCATGGGGGACAGAATAATGAGTTACCAAGAAAGAAATCGATGGCCATCGTCGCACAAACACGCACACACGCAAGCACACCAGTATAAAAAGCATCCCTTGGTTCATTGCAGATTCTGGATCCTGCGCTTGACAAAAACTGCATTCAGGTCTGAAATGAGTGTTGAGTGGGTGGACTAAACCCGAGTCTGTGCACAGATCCTGGAGCAGCTAGAACACTGTTTACACCTAAGGAAGACTGCTACAGTGCCAAGTCATATGCCTTTCATTTCTGCATTCCCTGTTATTTTGGATCATCACACTGAATTATTTTGGAGCCCTTTTTAGATGTACAGGAATGCGCCTTACTCAGTTCATTAAGAGTCAAGGTTTGAGTGTATGGTGCACTTTGTGTGTGTGCGCGTGAATGAGAGAGACGCTGAACAGAGACTGCAGCCTAATCTCATGTATCCATATACAACAGCAGCACAGAATATAATAGCAGATCCTTGTACTGATATCGTTCCTAAAGAAGATCCTACTACATTGCTCCCGAGAGACTAAAGTCCAGTAGAAATGCATGTGTCAAAGTAATATAACTTTGTGGTTCTCTGTGGCTCAGTTGGTAGAGCACAGTGTTGGCAACACTTAGGTTGTGGGTTCAATCCCCACTGGGGCCACATATACTGAAAATGTATGCATTCACTACTGTAAGTCGCTTTGGATAAAAGCGTCTGCTAAATGGCGTATATTATTATAACAATACCTGGTGTAACCGCTCCCATGGAACTCAGAGCTGTTGAAACTCTTTATCACCGTTTGCTGGAAAGGCAAAACAAAAGCAAAAATCAGCAGTCTTGATATTTGTGGGTCTGCACACACATTAGTTTTGTTATAGGCACATACAGACATTTCTCCAGAGCAGTGAGGGAATCTTTCCTGATCTGCACCTCGACTGTGGATATTCAGCTTGCTTTTCACTAGTGTATGAGCATTGGTTTAGTGCCATTGCGTATGGATAGTCAGTTTGCCACTACATGCACACTGGTGTGTGTAACAAAGCTCTGGTATTTCGTATTTACTGACATGTTTTGCCATTATATGTGCATTGGGGTGTGTGTGTGTGTGTGTGTGTTTAACGGGTCTGGCAACTCTTATGTGCTCATGTAGCGGGTGAGCTCTGGTATGTTGTCTCAGCAGTGTTGACTCACAAGAACCAGTTGGAGAGTCGCAGGCTCAGGTCTAGATTTAGAATGTAATGACACATTAGCTATCGGTCTAACTCTGTAAAGGGGAAACATTCCACTTCAGGAGAAGGAATTAAGGAACAACCTCTAAAGGACCTCTAATAAACCGACATGAATTGACCCCAATAACAAAATGTATATTACTATACAGGGACTGTATGGAAACTGTACACTAACCGTTACGGTTTGGCTTGGCGTAACTCATACCGCATATGTTGCCTAAACAGCTAAATACATATACTGCGGTTTTAAAAACATTATTTAATAGAATGGAGGGAAATTGTACAGTTCAAGCAAATTGATTAATTTTGTGTTTCATTGTGTGTTCAGTTTTCCGTAAATACAATCGAATGAATGTCATCCGTGGTAGACATCTGAGCTGTCCTTACATGTCACGAGTTTTGACCTCGTTTCATTCTTCGATTTCTTCTTACCTCAATATTTCCACAAGTCTGAAAGGCTGTGAACATGAACATAAACCCGAAGCCCAGGATTATGATGTTCAGAAGCGTCTTTCCTTCCGGACTCATATTTGCTGTGCTGTCTCTGCAAAAATAGCTGACTAACAGGATCCTAATACAAGTATTTCGATACGTCCACAGCACATCTGAAAAAAACAAAACAGCTATATTTTAATATCCTAGTAAGGTTGTACACATAGCTAACCAGGTAACAATTACCGAATTATAAGGACGTAGGTTTCCTGAGTAGCTTTCATGACTTGTTGGCAATAAGCAAGTCATTGCATTGACAAACCATCGATATCAAGAAGACCTTGCTAAATAACATAGACAGTAAGAAATAAAACTGCTTAGTTTTAGCAGCCGGTACAATTACATGTTCTATATCGCAGATAGCAGTCAATTAGCTAGCAAGGTACAGAGTTTACAGAAAGGCTTACCCGGGGTCTAGACAAACGGGCGCGGTTTGCAGTCTGCGGGTCAATTTCTAACTAATCGGGTAGAAAGATAGCATTACGATTTCTTAAAGTAACCGTCTTACACTCTAAAGGATATGATGCCTGTACAACACTGTATAAGTGCGGGTCTAAAGTCCTAATTCCAATCTGACATTTAAATATATCTAGATAAATATTACGCTAGCTCTCTATCTAGTTATCCCAGGTAAGACTGAACTGAAAAATTATGTCATGTGAGGCAATCAGCTGACCCATTGTTGCTTGCACAGGCTGCCGGGAAATAGAGTTTTTCCAATCAAACAACTACGTTACTTACGTTTGTAAATTCATCTTCCGGGTTAATATTATCTTAGTATTAAATACATAGTATTTTTAGTCATAAGTATGTTAAAACACGTGGCATGTTGCAATACATGCATGTTTAAATATATTTAATTGAATTCGAATAAATACATTAAAAAACCACTTGCGGATCTACAATAAATACCCTGCCTTCTCCAACTTACCCGCCATTTTGTGTGGAAAGCAGCCTTGTGCTGCATGGGTGGTGCGTGTGGCTCTTTCTTGGAGAACGTGTTCTCGATCTATCTTGCTAGCTAACGTGGTTTAGAGTTGAATTCTCAACATTAAAACCGTAAATAGCATTCGCTTAATACCAGAAACAGTCGCAGGCTTACAGACCGTAGACAACTTTATCATTTTTAGGCAGCTAGTTAGTTCGCTAGCTAACGTCTCTTAAGGATAATGAGTTACGGTAGGCCTCCGCCCGATGTCGAGGGCATGACTTCACTGAAAGTAGACAACCTGACCTACCGGACCTCGCCGGAGACACTGCGGCGAGTTTTTGAGAAGTATGGTCGGGTAGGTGACGTTTACATCCCGCGGGATCGTTATACTAAGGAGAGTCGGGGATTCGCCTTTGTGCGATTCCACGACAAAAGGGACGCCGAAGACGCGATGGACGCCATGGATGGAGCCGTGCTGGATGGTCGCGAGTTGCGGGTGCAGATGGCCCGTTACGGTCGACCTCCAGAGTCGCATCACGGTCGTCGAGGCGGACCACCCCGGAGGTACGGGGGTTATGGGCGGCGAAGTAGAAGGTAAAAAACGAACTTCGGGCGGTTTAGCGCAGTTCGTTTTTCGAATACTAGATGGTTCTCTAGATAACGTTAACCGATCGCAACAGCATTCTCGTCAGTGACCGTGCCTACATTTGCTAACCGTGTAGCGTAGTACTAATATAATGGGGAAATAACCAGACCGCGTGTCTAGCGAATTTAGCGTATTGTGGTGTAACGTTCGATTAACGTGTTTGAACGCCGGGTACTTGCACACACTCCAGTCTCACGGTTTGCGATCGATAAGTTGATTAAGCTGTATCTTGTATTCGTGTAACCATATCCAATGGCGGGGTACAGTTTGGGTGGTTATCCGCCTTCTAACCGCATGTCATGGGCCGACCCTGCTGGTTAAAGTGTAGCGTAGCTAGCTAACGACTACTCGTGCTAGTATCGCTATCACTGCAGCGGAGTGTTGGACTTTGCAGCAATTTGCGCCGAGTGCGTATGGTTGAATGGTAGTTGAAAACGTTGTGCCTATTGTGTTACATATTTAACGACGATAACTCAACGCACTGAATTTACTCAGCTTCTCCCCCAGCCCACGGCGCCGGAGACGCAGCAGATCCAGGAGCCGGAGTCGTTCTCGTTCTCGCAGCCGCTCCCGTTACAGCCGGTCCAGGTCCCGCTCCTACTCCCGCTCCAGATCTCGTTCCAAGACCCGCACGCCCCGTAGAAGCAAGACCAAGTCGAAGTCCCCGTCCAGGTCCCGATCCCGATCCAGGTCCAAGACAAAGTCGCCGAAGTCTAAATCCAAATCCCGGTCCAGGAGCCGCACGCCACCCTCCAACAGAGGCTCCAAGTCCAGGTCAAGATCCAAGAGCCAGCCTAAATCTTCGGCGGAAGATGGAGCCACGTCATCTTGAGTGAACAGTAAGCATAATTCGTAAGGGGATGGAGGGAGGATTGTTCGATTAATTCGGATGTGAATTGAAGAGCTCGTGATTCCCTCTGTAGTGGGGTTTGAGCAGGAGTTAGAGGGATTTGTGGGATGGTTATATAGGCCTTATATGCAACCTTTTTGCATGTCTGCCTTTTTTGTCATAAGTGGGAAATGATGGAAATGCCTTAAATCAAATGTTTTGGTAACATTGCTGCTTTTGTGATGGCAGATTGGGTAAGGCTACATAATGTTTGTTACAGATTATTTTTATTTTTTTAGGTAAATGTGTAGGTACTGTTGCTTGAAGGTTCATACTTTATATTTTAGTGAAGGCACTAACACTGGGCAGGATACACAGAGGACAGTGCTTTGTGGGGGTAAAGCAATGCTTTTAATTACCAAGGGTGCATATGTAACTGGATTGCATGTGAAAAGCAGTTATGGAAAAAGCATGCATTGATTTAGTTGCCACTTCTCTCTCTGTCCTGCCCAGTGTCTGCCATCGATGGCTTGTGGTGGGAGGTGGGCTGTGGAAATGCAGAGGGAGTGAATTAATTTTTTTTTGTAAATTATAAACTGGTTTCGGACACAAAAATGTTCACCAAAAATGTGGAATTCTCTCCTACAAGCTGCTGATTCCTGTTTGCAAAAGAGGAGTTTGGGGCAGTATGAGCAGGTAGAGGGGGTGTGACCCGCCCATGGCCGCCTGGTGCTGTTGGGGGGCGCTATGGAGCAGGTCTGTCAGTGTTGGGGTGGTGTTGAGGTACGTGTGCAGGACGATGGGCAGGTCATGCACCCAGGCTATTGGGGGCATGGTCTAAATCAGGAGGGAACAAAGGTTTGTCTACCCATTTCGTTCATCCAAGATGGGAGTAAGGTCTATTACCGTTTTGCTGTGCTCATTATATCAGAGATCCCTAAATTTGTCAACCATGTTATTTCGATATCCCAAATGTGACAGTTGAGCCCAGGTAGCGATGCACACACTTGTTTGAATTGTTTTCTACCAATGTGGAAAATTGTACCCCTTAGATTGTGCTCACAATGTTCAGTGAAATTAAACCGTTGTCTGAGGTGGGTGTCTCTACCCGCCTCAGAGGTAAGCTTATAACACCACAGTATTTGAAATCCTAGTAGATGTACAAAATGTACACTACAGTAAAGGTTAGTTCAAGATTGAGTGCCCTCTTCTCCGGCAATGTTCTCACAATCTCTTGTTTCTCTACAGATTTTTTTTCCAGATTGGCTCCCGTTGAGGACACCCTGTCAAGTAAAGACCTCAAAAGCCTGAGGATCCCCCCTCCCCCCTTCCCCCATTCCAACACCGTGATTTCTGACTAAAAGGTTATTGTCATTTGGTCTGAAGGTTTTTAATTCAATTTTATTGCTTTTTCAGTTGCCTGTACTTTAAGGGTTTCATTTGTGTTTTGTTTTTCCTGCAATCTGTTGCAATTCCTTATACAGTGAATGGGATTGAATTCATGAGTAATGGGCTTTTGTGAAGGGATGGAAAATGTTTTCTTTTTGTTAATGATGGTACTGTGGAGTTGTCATAACCGGACGTTACTTCAGGTAACCTGAGCTCCGATATCTGGAGTACAGCAAATTGATTCATACGAGCATAGCATGCTTTCTGGAATGCTTTAGAGGAAATAATTTTCCAGCGTCTGGGACTGGCTTTACTAAATTGGAAGCACACTTGTGCCCTTCCGTTCCATCAGTTTGGCTTGACTTTATAATGGCAAGTGGCATTGTCCTTATGTCCTGCCACATATTTGGCAAATGTAGTGGTATATCTTAATGGTCACTAAAAATAAGCCTAAGCCAGCAACCCTTTCGATTTAATTTGCCTGCTTCTGATTTGTAGCCTGTACTTTGATTTCTTTCTTTCTTGTGATTCTAATCTTCTTTCTTGTGTATTTTTTGTGCACTAGGCGCAGTTGTGTAGCAGTTGAGTATTGCTGGTTAGCTGTAAGGTGGCGTGTTGCAGTGCAGAGTGCTGGGCAGTTTCCAGTTTTCTCCTGATAGCGCCTGTGGCCACCGCGCCGTCTGTAAAAATGGCCGCCACAGCTTATCCTATGGTAAAAATGGCGACCTCCTGTTTTCCCTGACATCAGAATTCATCGTTATCTTTTTGTCCCAATAAATTGGAGCACATAGTGAGAACATCCTGCAAGTTTATTTTTTAAGATATTTCTTCCTCAGTTGAATGTCTGTTAAACAGAACAGTGTTCTATGTCTTGTTGCATTCCTTTGCAATCTCATTCTGTACTTACAACCACTTTGTGATGCTAATAAACCTTTTTGGCGTAATTGTGTATGCGAATTCTTGAAACTGGTGTCAAATTGCCTGGGAGTCAGATCTTGTCAACCTGAAATTACTTGTAGGTAACAGCTGGAGAGAAGGCACCAGAACCTAAAACCTCCAGCGCTTTGTAAGTCTGAATCCACTTCAGCTCTGAAATGTGTACGGGTCTGTGAAGTGGATCTCATTTTAAGCTAATGTAAAGGGATCATAAAATGCAACACAGTGCTTCACTTGGTTTTAAAGAGTATATTACATTTATTTATACAAATATTACATTTACATTTTTAGGCATTTAGCAGACGCTCTTATCCAGAGCGACTTACACTATTTACATTTTTTCTTTACATACAATCCATTTATACAGACCAATCACATTTTTTATACTATATGCTTGTGCCATTTGGATATTCTGTTCCATATTATGTGAACCTACTAGTTTTTAGTTTGTAATTGAAGAGCTGGCACTCCAATCTGGGATTGAGCTAAAAGGAACACCTATTCTAGTTGTTCCCAAACCTGGGTTGGTACCCATTGAAGTTGTGTGTGGGGTTGAGGCGGGTAGCAAGATGCACATGACAAAAATAACTTGCTCTGTAATACTTTCCACTGACATTTACCAGTCAAATTAAATGCTGCACCTGTTGCATGTACTACTAGTTGCTGTATTGGCAACTTGAGACATGTTGACATTTAAATTCCATATTTGTCGGGCTATATTTTAATACGGGGTGGGTCAATGTATTCACTCATTCATGGGTGATGAACAACTGACGTATCGTGACAACTCCCAATATTTGCTTACACAATCTAGGTTAATGTACATATTCAAAAGCATTTTACAGGCAAGTATTTTCCAGAGAGGTCCAGATAAGTGAACTTTACCAAAAGCATAACTCAAGTTATTGTATACATTTTCTCGATGACTGGAAAAGTTGGACACCATGTTTTTTATTCTGCTCTCTGCTAGTTGTCATCTTTCACAGGGCTCCTTTAGTGATATGATCATCATCTGTACAGTGTGACTCCCTGGGAGATTAGACCCAGCCAGGTGCTCTGTGTTTGCGTGAAATGATTCCAATGCAACGTCGACACACTTGAGGTTCCACTTGTGCAGCAAGGCTTCTATGGACCAGTCAGCACTGAAATGGAGAAGTACATGATTGGATTACTCTGAAAAACGACTTTAGCTGATATATGGCAGCGCATTCTGACCAGATCTGTCATGTCAGGTGAAGGTGCAGTGGTCTGAGGCACTCCTACCTTCTCTCTTGGTAGGTTGTCCAAAACTGGGCGTGAGGGCTTCTCCTCAAGAGGAAGACGATGGTGAACAGTATGTCTTCAAAATCTAAATGAAATAAAACAATTGAAAATGCTCTGTGGAGGAAATTGTTAATTGGGCACTGTTGCCTCTATCTCACAAAGATTATGACTGGAACACTTTAAAGTGCAAAAAAAAATAAGGCAAATGGTGAATTACAGTTCATTTTACAGTAACCTTGTTGCTACATGTTTTGAACAGATCTTCCTCAGACACACCTAAGATTTGATGTACCGCAATGCAGAATTTTTTTCAGAACCAGTTTCATCTATGATCAGAGCACTCACCTTCAGGCTCATAGAAAACGTCAGATCCCAAGATAAAGTCGAGGGTAGGCAGGCGCAGCAGGTTGGTCGACACCTGGCCCCAGGTGATCCCCACCACAGGCAGGGATAACTGGTTCTCACCGCAGGTACGGCTACAGTTGTCCAAGCAGTGTGGGAGGTCTGCGCTGTCCGAAAGCATCACCTGTGCCCCACACCTAGCAGCCAACACACCTGGTAAACTCACCCCAGCACCAATCTGTAACACGAGAACCCTCATCGGGTAAGAGGGGGCATCCACACCAAGGCCGTGTGTCATCCTTTAGGCCACCTTAGTACAAGCCTAGGCGGTAAATATCTGCGAGCATTATTTTATCTTGTGATACATTTCTGAAATACGTTAAAACGCACGTGTCCCGTGGTGCACACATCGTGCGTGTGCGGTGTTCACCTCAAGCACTGTCTTTCCTTCCAGTTCTGCTTTGTGCACCCAGACATACTGCGCCAGTACCACAGCGCAAGGCCAAACGTACATCCCATACTGGGGGTCAAGCACCTAAACAAGTAAAAAACAAAGGTATAGTTAAAAGGTTTGTTAAACAGCATGCAGCTGCTGCCTGGTGGCACCTTGCAAATCGATCAACGGAAAATGTATGGCCACAACATGTTTGGTCAGTGCTCGTACTGCTGCATACCAAGGTTTATAAAGTTTGAATATGCGAGTTGTGCCTGAGCTACTGTATCTGCACTATCGTTGACCGTTTAGCCTGCTCCAAGCTGAAGAAGTGCGTTAAACGCATTAATAGTTCAGTTAAAATACTCAAATATTAGCTACATAAAATCTAGGGATGTCCTGCATTGTAAAACATGAGCCATTGTGATAGACATTTGAGCATAGATACAGATAGCTAAGTAAGACAAGTAAGACAAAGACAAAAGATAACCTCTGGGACTGAAACGGTAAGTGTCAGTGATTTTTCTTCAAACGTAAAACGTTTCACAGCAATATTCGAATCCTCGTTTTTACTCGCGCTCATTATTCTTTTCCGTCTCGTGACATAGAAATCCTTGTAGACGTCCACCACGTTTTCCGCCGAGAGCAGAAGCAAAAAGTACAGTCTGTCGCCATTAGGGCTCCGAATATGGAGCGCCAAACAGGTCAAAATTCTGTGCACGAAGGCTTTCCAAACGCGTGTGTGGATTTAAGCGATTTCGCAGCCGTAAATAAGCAGAGTTAACGTTAATGCTGGCGAAAACCACACACAGACGACATATCTGCAACTACAATTAAGCTTTTTAATGAAGATTCAGTCCTGTTTTAGGTTGCACAGTGACCACTGTATTGTAATGTAGTCCTGTATTGCAATGTAGGCTTGTAGTAAAAAGATGTGACTGCTTTTTATTCTTTTGTTTTCGTTACGAAACCAAAATCAGTCATTTCTTTATGTCAAGAGAATGGAAGAAAATACTCAATGTATAACATCCGTTGGCTCCATTTCCTTTAACATTAGGATAAGTGCTCTGTACAAAACAGACTAGATTAATTGGATAAAGTAGTATTTATACCGTAGTGTGTGAATGAAAACATCCTGCTTCTTTATGCCACTATCTCACGTTAAACCCGTCTGCTTATATTTGACCCACATTCGGGACTGGTCAAGGAATATATGGGCTAAGACCAGACAAGGACTGGGCCAAGGTGTAGCCTACCTGGAGTAGGTACTGCTAAAGTTGTTGTGATGAACAGGAACAAACCCAAACGCAGACACAGACAAGGTGGGTTTGGAGGAAAAGAGATGATTTAATAATAATAACAGAGGTAGTGGAAATGATGAGCTGGACAATGGAAGGGATGCACAGGAGGAGTGGACGAGATGACTGGGCAGACAGGCTGAGGGAACCGGAGGGCAAGCTAAGCGTGCAGGCAGGTGGGGCTGGCAGGACAAACAAAGCTGGCAGACAGACAAGGAATGGACCTGAACACGAAGGGAGACAACAGGAACAAGGGTTAACATGAATTAAGTCGAAACACAAAGAATAGTGTAAACACAGCATTTTAGACACGGATTTCTAAAGTCAGTTTCTACCGGGGTAGTGAGAACAACAATCTGACAATGAATGACTGGAAAACCGGGGTAGATATACTGCAGGGCTGATGATCTTGATGGGAGGCTGGTGTGCCGGAACAGATGACGTGATTAGCAACAGGTGAGCATGACGAGGAGCAACGAGGAGTAGATAATTGAATAATAGAAAATAATAAAACAATTAACACAAACAATCACGCGGGAGAAACGAGACAAAGGAAAAGACAAGACAGGAACAAAGGGAATGTGACAAAAGTAACATAAACCTGTGTCACATTGGGGTATAGCTGAATAAGCCTAAGTGTGTACACCCTATACGAATATATTGTATTGGACATCTTAACAATGACTTTCACAATCCATTCTCAGGTCCATTGCCTTTCGGATAGCGAAAATGATAAACTACATGGAGGTGGTAATCATCAATAATAGTTTTTTTGTTCAAAAGGAATGCAAACAACTTGTCTGTAAGCAGCAGAAAACACCATGCTGCAGTATTGGACAGATACTGCATATGAAGATGTATACAGACAAAGTACTGTAATTAGTACGGTTACAACATATGTCTGGACTGTAAATATATAGGTCAGGCAGTCACACCAAGTGCTGACCTAGTTAGTATAAATACGGGTGTATTCATGAATACGGTGAACAGATAAACATTGTGACAGGGCTCCCAAACCAAAGTTCACCTGCAATTACTTATTTATGACAGCAACATTTGCATTGTGTTTCTTTACCGGAAACCATGTGATTTTGGGGTGGGTCTGTGGGCTGATGGATTCCTATTTCTGGTAGGGCAGATATCACTAAGCAACACAACAAAAAGGGAACAGCCACATGTTGACAGTGCAATAGTGTGGACAGTGTGTAAGACACCCTTGACTATAATGGAATGCGGCTGTATTTAAATCATCGCAAAAAAAAAACTGTTTGTGTGGGGAAGGCATGTAACGAGGGGTGAAGAATCACTGCAGATCTCACTGCAGATCGTGGAAGCATTGGCTTTAAGATCCGTTCCTTCCTATCTTAAGCTTGAGACACAGATTGGGAATGCACGACGAATGGTTCACCGTAACTGTGTAGCATTGGGTGTGTTGTGTCAAAACATCTAACTGTTGCAGGTGGTATGTAGTGTGAGTCTATAGCCGTCTCGTGTGGTGCAGTCACATTTTCATGGAAAATCAGGCAGGCATTGCCATTTAGTTACATGGGGAAACAAGAAAACAATCAGCTGGCTACTCCACTTCATCTTGAGACAACTAGCCTCCGATCAGTGTTGCGGAAAGCGAATAAAAAATGGAACACTACTCCATTATTTCTGCTGGCACTGAAACATGGCTGGCCAATTAGAGGATAAGGAAGGGCCATAGAATCTCCCTCCAAAGTACAACCCCACCACGCACATTTACTGATAGTTTATATTCCTTTGAGGCAGGGGCATGGACTTTCCCCTCTGTAGAGCAATGTGCAGAAATGGCAGGGAAATGTTCACCTAATATGTGAATGTACCGTTCCAGTGGAACCTCACCAGCACCACCATCTTCCCCGTCGGGCGGCCTGAGACCGCAACCAGCCCGGGCAGTAATCAGAGGAGCTACTAGTTTGAACCATATCCATTTCAAACAACTCTCTACAGAGCAAACGGGCAAACAAGCACGCTTCCAACTCCAATGACGGAGGAGAGTACAGTAAATTACACCAGGGCTGTAATTCTGTAAGTGGGGAATGTAAGGTCTTACTCTCTCTTACATAATAACTGGCCCCGGACATTTGTCTTTTGTGTGTGTCAGGCCTTTCAGTTGGAATAAGACTGTCCCTGGAGTTTCCATTCTTGGCGCTTCTGTTATGTGCTAATGGGATGAGGAATCCGCCCCCCTTCACTGTACATTTGCTGTATATGGTCAGGGGACAGTAGGGAACAGCCTGGGTCCACAGTCCAGGCTTATCACAGCTCTGGTGACTTTGCCTCTTCCTCCTCCTCCTCCTCCTTCTCCTCTTCCCCCATCTCCTTCTATCCTGATCTCCTTTCAGGCAATTGTAACAGTGCTCCCCCACACACACACACTCTGGGACACATGCTACGAGTGTTGAGTGGCAGAGGGGACTGACTAGGACAGACACCCTGCCCAAGGTTTGCTGAAGCCCTTTTGTCACCTGTTACGAAACATGACATGTCTACACACATGTTCACATACATATACATAAATACACCCTCGCTCCCTCTCTCTTACATATATGCACACATAAACAGATTTACAGTAACAAGACTCCTAGTCCCTCCATCACCAAACTCCGCCCTAAGCTTTTTGTTGTTGTTAATTACTGTAGCGAGGGCAGCTTTTTGTATCTGTCTTCCTGTTTTATATTCCTTTTTTTCTTACATACATTCATTCATTGCTAGGCTCTGGTCTCAAATAATTTATGCAGTACGCTTTTTATATTCTATATATCTACATATCTGCCTATATTTAATTTGTATAAGGCTGCCCTCTGTAAAATGGCTGAGTTTTGGTGCCATTTTGAGGGGGAATTTAGCTGACTGTGCTGGTATTCCCCCCCACGCCCCCGCCCCACTATCAGGCTCCTCCTCAGTTGGCAGTATCAGGTTAGTTTTCACGGGGGTGCGGGTTAATAGCGGTGGAGTCTACAGGGAGATATGATAAGTCTTTCAAGTTGTTCCACAGCTTGAAAGTGCTAGAGCCTGTTTTGCTGACTTTTAATTCTGCTGCAACATTTTGAAGTGGAACATATTCAGTCTGAACACATGCAACCAGTACCACCAGACAAAGTGGATCTGTGTATCTATGTCTGTATCATGTTGAACTGAAATCAGGATGTGTCTGTATGTGCGTGCGTTCGTGCGCATGCGTGTTTAAGTCAGTGAGTAATTGGTGACATCTAGTGGCTGTGACTGTCTGGCCCTGTTAATAAGTAAGTGATCTCATTCATGCTCTGAAGAGTATCAGAATTTCTGAAAGCAGTGAAGCATACTGTACCCATACAATTCCATTCCACAAATCCTCGCAAATGCTGCTACCTGTTTAAAATAGAATAAAACAGTGATGGAGGGTTTGTATCAAACTATAAGTGGTCAACAAGTATTATGTTTTTGGAACATAATTGACCAGAAATATTACAATAAATATTGATTGCCTCTTTTGAAATATATCAGGGGATTAGATAAACGTCATGGCATGGTGATGATTGAAAGTGAATTGCAAATCAAACTCATTTTGTGTATGCTACATGCACACCATTATGTTTGGCAGCATATATACAAGAACACACAGCAGTATGCCAGTTTGTATTTTGGAACACAGCTGGGGTTACGACACAGGAAGCGGAGGCAGACATGCAGCATGATGGGAAATGGAGTCTGACAACTGAGACCTACTTTGTTAGCAAAGGTTGCACACCCTGCAGTATAAATCACTCCCAACACCATTGAGATATCAGCACACCAGAGAATACAACACTGAAGGAGGGTCCTGTGGCAATCTGTGGAGAATGTTCACAGGCCATATCAGCTCTGTGTGTATCAGAGCTGAGCCTTCTACTGATAAAAATATATTCTCATAAACATTAATTGCCTCTGTAAAATCCCAGTCCGTTTTTAGATGGTGCAGTGGAAGTCACTGTTAGCCTGGACAACAGCTCCTGTACTGTGCCATTCCCACGTTGTCCTGCAGGGACTCCTGGGAAATGTCTTGAGAGGGTTTTGCGTCTACCAGATGCATATGATCAGAGGCACTGTATTGAGATCAGCTCCCACCCTAAAATCCCTCTGCCTGTTCCAGAAGTGTAGACAAAGAGGAGCTTTACTGAGATCTCCCACATTGCAGATAAAAACAAAAACAAAACTTCAATACACCTTTACAACTGGCTTCTGCAGTAGGGGGTGGAGGGGTGGGCGTTGATGGGAACTGTTACAATTTCTCCCCAATTTGGAATGGCACATTTTTCCTCTCAAACCACCACTGTGCGATGGCCCAGCGGTCTAGTGCACCGCGCTTTGGAGCGGTGTGCGCTGCCCGTCAGAGACACGGATCGAAACCCGCGTTTCTACCAGACCGGCCCTGGTCGTCAGCCCGATCGGAGGCGGCATTTGGCTGTCCACCTCCGGGGGAGGGGGGAGGGAGAGCCGGCACGAGTCCGCCGAGGAGAAGGTTAATGGAGTCCGTGGAAGATCTCCGTCTCGAAAGAAGGCGGGGAAATAGGTCCAGGAATACGAATCTCGTTCCCGGAGGACGGGCGGCGGACTCGTGAGGGTGGGGAATTGAAAATAAAATAGAGGGTATAATTGGCTACTAAATTGGGAGAAAAACGGGGGAAAAATCAGAAATAAAATTTAAAAAAAAAAAAAAAACAGCACTGTGCCACCTACACAGACACAAACAGCACTGCAGCTGAAGCATGTGCATTCGTCCAAGCCAGTGCTCTGAGCACTAGGGACACAAGAATGCATAATAATGAGAACGGCCATTCGGCCCATCTAGGCTCGTCATTTACCAACAGTCTAGAGCAGGGGTAGGCAACCCTGGTCCTGAAGCGTCAGAGACATTTCTGGTTTTTGTTCCATCCGAGCTCGACTGCACAACTTTGATCCATTGTTAGAAGTCTGTGTCTGAATGGTGAAACACAGAGTACTTTCAGCACTTGGTCACCTGCATTCATTAAGCCTAATAATTAATCGAATTAAATAGTTAGGGGTTCGGATGGAACAAAAACCAGAAACATTTCAGGCACTCCAGGACCAGCGTTGCAGGGTTCTCTGCCTCTACGACATGACCTGGGAAGCTGGTCCATGTATTAGAACAGGGGTGGGCAATCTTACCCTGTGTGGGCCGGTGTGGGTGCAGGCTTTTGTTCCAACTGAACAGTGACACACCTGATTCCACTAATCAAAGCCCTGATTGAAGACTTTGATTCGCTGATTAGTCAAATCAGGTGAGCTACTGCTCGGCTGGAACAAAAGCCTGCGCCCACACAGGGTAAGATTGCCCACCCCTGTATTAGAAACTCTATGTAAAAAAAAATACTCCCTGATATCAGTTCAAAATGTACCTTTACCTTTCCAGTTGTGCCCTCTTGTTCTGCCCTCTCCTCACGAACCCCCAGCCGGGCCATGTATTTGTTAGATTCCACCACCAGTGAACCTGATTCAACTAGTTAACTACTTAAATGAGTGATGATTAGTTGAATCGGGTGTGCTGGTGGTTGAGTTTGACATATACATGGACCAGCTGGGGGTTTGCAAGTTGAGGGATGGGAACCACTGGCCTATAGCCAGGGTTTCCAAACTCCCATCCCGGGAGTCCCCTGTGTATGCTGGTTTTTGTTCCAACCAATAATTGAAATCCATAAATCCCCACTGGGGCCACATATACTGAAAATGTATGCATTCACTACTGTAAGTCGCTTTGGATAAAAGCGTCTGCTAAATGGCATATATTATTATATTATTATTATTATTATAAACTATAACGTAATGATTTTTAATTAGAAACCTTTAATGTCCAGTGAGGGGTGATTTACCCTCTTAATGCCACATTATGTCTGAAACAGATGTTGCAAAGAATGAATATTCCATATTCATATAAGAACGTTTAATCAGGTCAGTTCTAAGACAACTAATGCTTTGTTTTTCTGTAATTCCTTTTCGAAAGAGGTCACCTTTTTAATTGATTGAATGATAGACAGACAGTGCAGGCTTTTGTTCTAGCCCAGCACTAAAACACCTGATTCAACTAATTCACCAATCATGGTCTACAATCAAGACCTTGATTAGTTTAATCAGTTGTTTAGTGCTGGGCTAGAACAAAAGCCTGCACCCACACTGGCCCTTCTCTGATAAGATTGGACACCCCTGGCATACTCCTACTAATGATGAGACAGTGTATGACACAGGGACACTGGTGCGTGACGATTTTAATCCTCAATATGTACACGCAAATCCTCACTACCAGTGCCAATTGTGCCCACGGGGCCAACGCATCACAGAGGGAGGGAGAGTTGTGGTCAGTAGGGTATTATCGTGCGAGAGCAGGGGTATTCAAATCCAGGCCTCAGGGTCTGCAGGTATTTGCTCCAACCACGCACGACACTGCCTGATTTCACTAATTAGCTCGCTTCCTGGACCAAGGAGGTAAACTAATTATTCGAAATCGGGTGGTGTATTGCATGGTTGGAGCAAATACCTGCAGACACTGCGGACCTCGTGGCCTGGATTTGAAAACCCCTGTGCCAGAGTGACTCCTCTGGTCAAGTGGGCTCCTGCAGCCTGCCAGCTGTACATAAAGTGGATTGGGATTGTAAAATAGGGGATACAAATTGGAAACAAAAAACTATTTGGCTCTGACCTGACATTGGACTGTGTTTGACTGGATGGTTGGGCTGTGAGCACTGAGTGAGACCATGACATTGGAGTGTGATTGACTGGGCTGCGAGCACTGTGTGAGATGTCTGACACAGTGCTCACAGCCTAATCATCCAAATCTCCACAGTTCAATAGCACATTGAAGTGTCACGATGTGGTCCTAAGCACCTTGTGAGACCGTGACAGTGGAGTGTGATGATTTGGGTAATTGGGCTCTGAGCACTTTAATGTCATTTCACGCAACAGTGTGTTCGTATATCTGCACTGTTATACAGCTGGATATTTTACTGGAACAATTACGATTGCGTACGCGTATCTTGCCCAAATGCTACAACGGCAGGGTTCAACTTGGGAATCAAACCTGCAACCTTCAGTCGGAAGGCTTCAGAACTCTAACCATTACGTCACAATGTATCCATATAACCAGAGCCGGACCGGCACAGGGTTACAAACTTTAGGTTATCATCATTAAACATAACTATATAACTGCACGAGGCTTCTACAGATATGTGTTTTTTACAATTTCCCCGCACGCTATTCTGAAAACACAACGAAATGGCATAATTTGACTGGGTTGCCCGCATATAGTGTTTTACTCCATAGTAGAGCGAGTAGCGATACCCTATATGAATATGAATATGTTATCAACGTGCATAAATGTCTCTGCGTCAATGATGATTTCGCGTGGTGCGATGTGCTTGCACGCAGAGAGAAAATACCCCTTTAAATAGGGCGGCCTCTTTCAGCTGGGCAGGTCCGTAGGAAATGACGCTCAGTTTAGAAGCAAGATCGCCTGCTTAAATGCGCAGGTTTATCTGATTGTCTTCAGTGGGAGCCCACGAGATGCTCCGTATCACAGTGTGGTCGCATTAGCACAGCCAACAGCGGCTCCGAGGACCAGCGAAAAAGCAAAACTTGCATTTTCAAGTCATAGCCGAAATACATAATACAAAAAAAAAGAAAAAACTTTAATACAGCTACAGATAAAGTTTGACTTGCTAAACAAGCATCCAAAACAATACGGTAATCATGGATTTAGATGTGTCGTATTTGTTGCCTGCAATTTTGTTCACGCTTTTCGCTATTATTGTAGGATCCTCGTTCTTTACTAAGAAACAAAAACCAACCAACCAAACCCCACCTGATGTCCCTCACCGACACAAAGAGCCAGAGAAGCCCAGCGGAGGTTATGCGGAGCGTAAAGTACCTGAACCGGCGCCCATTGTAGTCCACAAAGAAGAGCCAAAAGCAGAAGAAGTCGTCGCCGAGGAAAAGGTTGAGGAAAAAGGGCCTGAAGTGGTGGCCGTGGCCCCGGTGGTTGAAGAGATGGGAGTCGTAGAGGAACAACCCGCAACAGAGCCCGATGTCCCTCCAGCACCAGAGACGACGGGAATCCAGGTAAGGGGGGCGCGGTCACCTAAAGTTTTATACCGAATATTTTGCTTATTTGGTGTGCGGCGAAAGCTGTTGCGCGTGGCTCAAAGTGCACATCGTGTCTTTAGCGGTGCCGTGCATTAAAGCCAAATGTAAAATGTTTTTAAACATTTTCGTGTATTTGCCCTAGTTGGTTTAAAGGGACGAAAGCGTGCCAGAACTCGATTACTGGTGCGTTTGCCGTGTGTGCTGCGTCATTCCGCTGAAGTAACGATGGTAGTGATTAATCTCATTAAAAAAAGTTGCATGTATCCGTGCTAGCGATTGATTTTAAAACGCGTGCGAACGCGCTGTTCACGCTCGGCTCTTGTTCGCCACGGGCAGGGATTTCGTTTGCTACAACTTGTGCATCACAAAGGGTCGATTTTTAAAAATCATTGCGTCGTCGTGCTGCAGCCCTACACGTAGTCTTTATTTCACTTCTGTTTACATCTATAAGTCCCTTATACGTACTTTACATTTTAGGTGCCTCCAGATTGGCCACACTGATCCGTGGATTTCTTTGTTCTGCAGTTAACGGTTAGGCTACTACCATTTATCTAAAAAGTACCAAAAGTACCACCAATTATGATTGTTGACATAATTGACTTTGTATTGCTGAATATTTTGCACATTTTGATTAATTCAAAGGCAGATGTTAATGTTTCGGAGAGTCTAGGGGAATGCTGCTTTTTCTTTTTTTTTTTTTTTTTTTCTTCCCCGCTCTCTCTCCCTTCAGTGCATTGCTAGGCCTTCCGCACCGTGTCTGACGAGGCCTTCCCCCTTACATTAATATGCACATCGGACTTAAGTCTATAATATCTATGCATTAGCGACCCAGCTCAAGGTTTGACACCTGTCAGCCAGAGAAGCACGGATTGTATCGCATCCTCAAAGGTCAGACGGCTTTTGGAACCGCAGATATCCTATAGTTTGCCATGCTTTTCTGACCTTTTCCGCGGTGGGCCTGTTTGAGCCCTTTAAAAGCCCTTGACTCCAGTAAGAATGTGCTCACCACTGCTGTAATCAGACACTCATACCATGAAGAATGCATCACAGAGACCATCTATATTTGGTTTCAAACATATATGCTCCCTATATATACATGTGTGTGTGTGGATTTGTGTATATAGTGTGAAGGGATTCAATTTGGGCCTGCTGTTGCTGTAGGAAATGGAGCCAGAGCAGCTTTTCTAGCGTGTTGGCGTGACGACTGATGTACATCAGACACAGGCCTGGTTGTGGAAGAGCCAGCGCTGTTTGACCAGGGGAAGTGCTGCTGCATTTCCCCTTTCTGCTGGTGGCTCACCTGGACACGGAGGTGTCTGGGCTGAATGGACAGGAATGCTGGTCTCTCTTCTTAGCCAGGGGCAACGGCTGTAGTTCTGGTCTCTCCTCCTCTTGGCAAGCGGCGGGGGAATGCGTAGCCATTTTTTTTTTTGCTCTGGCCAGAGTTCTGGTCTCTCCTGTTGGTCCGATTTAATGCAGAGCCAGCCGTCTGGGCCCATGTGTATAAAGCATCTTGGAGTGCTGTTCTATGATCAGTTTTGCCTTCATAGCTCATAATGGACACGGTTAGGATATGGACAAGGGAAACCTGATCCTAGATCAGCACTCCTAATTTGAGGTGCTTTATGCATACAGGCTTTTCTCGGCCAGAGTTGATGCACAGTTGGTCTCTGCTCTTGCCTAGGAGGGAATACGTAGCCATAGTGTTGGTATCTCCTCCTCTCCCAGGGGGCGGGGGGTGTAACAGGGGTCCTTTTTTAGACCTCAAGGCTGAGAAGAAGCATCTGCAGCATCCACCGGTGTCTAATTCTACGCTTCGGCAAAAACATCTAGTGGAGTACAGCTTGTACCATGACCCAACTTTTTTAACCAAAAAAAAAAAAAAGAATAAAGTCTGCTCCAATGGCATATTATATTATTATTATTAAATGTTCATGTTTTAAAAGCGAAAAATCTGCCACGTGGATACTCCCACAGCTGTAGGTGTGGCAAAGGCTGGTAAGAGCCGTGTGAGGGGCCCGTTTTTGCGTTTGCCTTGCCGTCTCGCAACATTTGTTGCGATGAACTGCGTAGATGGAGTGCATCAGCACGTTTGCCGCTTATCAAACAAGGTGCATCTGGACGACTGGCACTCCCCCAGCAGTGAAAACAGAGCTTGTCTTGTTCCCTTCCCCTACGAGGGACAGTTTTTCTGCTACTTGATGAATGGGATCCTGCCAAATTGTGCAGCCCCCCAGAGATGGGTTTGGGGTTGGGTCTGGAAGGGGGGGTGAGTTTGCAGCAGGCTGGCGAGTCAACATATAAGTGGCGCCGTGTTTCACTGGCAGCCAGCAAGCCAAGAAAAACAATCTGTCCCGCCTGAAACTTCTGTCTAACCCAAAGCTCAAACTGTGTCGGTTTGTATACGTGATCAAGCCACTTTAGGTCTTTAATAAACCTGTTTGACCTACAGAACAAAAGGATCGTGATGCAGTTGTGGTCTGCGTAGCACCTAGCAGAGTGTCCTGTAGTGCAGTTACGTAAATATTTGTAGATGCGCTCTAAATCTTGGCCCGAGAGTGATGGTTCCTTTGGGTTGAGTAGAACTCTGTAACAAAGAGGATGTCTGGCCTTGAGCTGGCAGTGAAGCTCTTTGCTGGAATTCTAGCTATGGGTTCTGTCTAACCCTGCCCCCCCCGTAGCCCCCTCGTCTCGTCCCCTGTGTGGGGAGCAGCCGTTCTATTGCAGACGTGCCCTGAGCCATGTCCCTCCTCGCCCCTGGCAACTGTACATTTCAACCTTTGTTCTTTACAGTGCAGAAATAAGCAGTCAGAGTCCTCCTGCCGTGGCCCCCTTCCCAGCACACACCCCGCCCACGCTTGGAGCCCTCCCAGATCGTACCGTATAGCAGCTATAATGCGCTGCCTCTGCCCAGCCCCCATAGTCCCAGAATCCTTACTTCTGCTTATGTAACTCCCCGACAAAGGGCCCCCCCGAAAAACTGTTCCTTGATAAAATAACCGTGGAAAAATGTCCAGCAGTAAGATGACCCAATCGGTAACTTTTTTTTCTTTTCTTTGTCTGTCTGTTCGAGGTCGAAGTCTATATTGCCGCCCCCGCCCCCACCCCCAACTTAAACAAAATCTTTTAGGAGAGCAAACAGCTGGCTATACATGCCTGTGAAAGTGCCACACTTTAAAGTGCTCCCTCTCAGGCAGGAAGGGGCCCCCTGCCCCCCCTTGCGTGTCTCCCCCCTCACCCCACGCTCAGGCTGGAACATTCAGAGGAGCGGCCCCATCCCCCCCCTTCCCGCCTTGCAGACGGTTCTTGCGGCGATTTACTGACTGCAGGCCTCGAACCTGGGCCGATCAATGCTTGCTCTGTGCGTGCCCAGTGCTTTTATTGCTCCAATACAACCCGGCTGTTCCCGCACTGTTCACCCCCCCCCTTTGCAGTCTCCTGCTTCGTTTAAACGGCCACATCTGGGACCTGGTCGGCGCTGCACTTTCACCAATTTCGCAGCCAAGGAGAAGGAAGGGTAATGCTGCTTCGTGGTAATGCGCAGATGGATGGATCTGCGTTTAAAAAAAAAGAGAAACTTCAATGTGTCTCAACTGTCAGGCTTCAGATTTATGAGCGAGTAAACCTCTCTTTCCCCCCCCATCTCCATGATGTGAAGGCCCAATCGGGCTCTGCGACCTTTGGACATATGTGCATGGCATGTTTGCCTGGTCACCAGTGTCAGATTACATGTTTTCCCCTCTTCTCTTTTCTTTCTTGCGTTTTGAGAAACTGATGAGCTGGCACTCATCACTTCTGTCTGCAGTGCCATGGGGGAGGGGGAGGGGGAGGTGGGGGGACTCTGCCCAAATCTCCAGTGTTGCGTAATGGCTATCAGATTCTCAGGTTTCAGGAGCTTGTGTGGAAGAGCCGTCGAATTTTGTTACATCGTCCCCTGTGTTCTATCGCCAACACTCCCTATAGATAGCGGAGTGCACTATTGGGGTTGTTAAAGTCTGGGAAACAGACGTGCGCGTCTATCTCTTCCAGAGTTCCGTGAACTCTCATATTTTTCAACATGTGGAGGGAGCGTGCATAAATTCATTGCATAGTCATAAAACCATTGAACTCCTTAGCCTCCCAGACTCTTGGCCACACTGCATGTGATCTAGCAATGGCCTAAAGGGTCTTGAATGGTTCCTTTTTTAAACTTAAAAAAAAAGAAGCTGTATGCTGATCGGATCGCTTCCGTTCACGTTTGACAAATCCTAGTCCAACACGTTTGTCATGCAAGAACGCCCCATCGTATGTCTTGTCGGTGAGAGGTAACGCAAAAATAGTTTGTGTTAAACAGTTGGTGGGTGGCCGTTCACAATAGATCTCAACGAGCGCAAAGAAAGGACAATACAGGAGCCAGTAGGTCCTTAACCCACGGCCTCCCAGGCTATGCACTGGTTGCATATTCATAAAGCCGTTGCAGCGTTTATGTATTCATAAAACGTAGCGTCGGTGCCATGCGGTTTCCCTGTGGGCCGGGGACTGCCTCAGATGTCCCCGTTCCAGGCCCTCTCGTTCCGATGCATGGCAATCTCTCCTCGCCCCCCTGTCCCCCTCCTCTCTCCTATATTCCTCCTTCTCGCAGGAGTTCACATCATTCCAGGAATGAGGCACACCAAATATGGTAGCGTTTACTTGTGCGGAGGGTGGGGAGAGGACTGTGTGCAGCCGCTGCTAACTGGACTCTTCTGATCTCTGTCAGGGAGAGGCTAGACATTTCACTGTCACGTACACTCCCTTAGTATATATCTGTGCATTGCACAGAATGTTTCTGTACATTGGACAGTCGTTAACTTTCAAAGCAGTTTGTCCGGGCTTTGGTTAGATAGCAGCTTAGCTGCACTCCCTGACCTGTATGCGTGTGTGTTTGGCAAATGAAATGTTCGTTTTGTTCTTTTGGTTCAGAAATGCAGCTGAACTGCTTGGTTATTTTAAGGCAGAACACACTAGGGGTAATGTCTACACTGAAGGCCGTGGAGGGTAGCATATTGTACCAGTGAGAATGCTTTAGAACATTCCTCGGCCCTCTCCTTCCTTGTTTGTCTGACTGTTAACAGCAGGCCGTGATGGAATCTGAGAGGCTGCGAGCCGATTGGTGCGCTTCCCCTGACCTCGTCTGCTTGGAATTTCCCTTCAGAGCTCTGCCGTTCTCCATCTCTTGAGACCAGCTCTCCGCCTCTCGCCCTGTCTGGGGAGGCGCTTATGCCTCTTGCCCTCTTTAAGGCGGAGCCTCTGGCGCTCTGCCTTTCGCCCCCTCTTAGTCAAGCACTGTATCCTCCTCCGTCCAGGGCAAGCAATTCAGAGCCCCCCCAGTTTGGTAACATTGCCATGTGTGTTTTACATGACCCTTGTCCACAGTCAGGTCTGAAGGTCTTGTTCTTTTGGTCTTTTTTGGGTGTATTGGATCTGTGCTGGACATTCACTCCTGATGAGTCATGGCTGTGGAATTGGGGGCGGGGGAATTCCTTGCACCAGAGAGGGCAAGGGTGAGAGCACGAGGGAGTGGTTTCCTTTCAGGAAGACTATCCAGGCTAGTGGTCACTAAAACCTGGGAGCCCGTTGTGACACAGCGCTGGTGTACCAATCTGCTCTGCACGCTCACCACTCAGGCCACAGAAGGCGGGAGCGTGTCTCGGGGGAGGGACAAAACATGTGCACACATCCACACTGATGTGCACCTGCAAACCTGCCTTTGTTCCTCTTTCTCAACAGAACGAAAGGTTGTACAATTATAAACTGAAGTCTGTCAGATCTGCTGTGCAGTTTGAAGTAGACGCTTCTGTCCCTCCGTCTTGTGTACTGGGGTGTCACCGTGAGACCCGTTATGCCCCCCGGTGTGGCAGCAACCCTTCCAGTGGCTGTGTCCTGTTGCCATGGGACTCTGGTCACCATGGTGCCTGACTCTCACGGGCATGACAGAACTTGTGTTGCCGTGGAGAGGGCATTAGAGCGGGAGGCCGTAACGCACAGCGCTCTGTCCTTTTCGTGGCACTCTGCCCTCCCGCTCTTTCCAGCCGACTGTCGGACTGCAATGGAAACAAATGTTCAAGCCTCCCATTTTAGTATGACCATAGCATCAGGCATTTGTGGAGGATGACCATTTGGGCTGGATTGCTCCAGGGTGTGTCTGAAGGGACAGCTGGCCCCACTGGGTTTTGCCAGTTCTCAGTATTGAGATCAGGTCTGTTTTGGACAAACCCACCCCGCAAACGCTTAATCCAAGGATTCCACACAGCTGCGAGTGTGTGCACCCGGTCTTCTGAGCAAGGGACACGAGGCAGGAATGGGTCTAGTTTGGAAGGCTTCTGCAACTGACAGACCCAGAGCCACGTCGGTTTCGCGCCGAGACGGAAAACCCGACCCTCCGGTCTGCCACCGACTACGAGCAAATCAATGTAAAACCAGTTTGCCGAAGAAGCCCTGGACGGAATTGTGGGATGCCTGGGGCCTTGGGAAAATGAATGGCATCAGGTGACTCCGCAAACTTCTTTCCAGTCTTTGAGGAAGGGCCTGTCTTTCCAAGACTATGATCTGGGACATGCTGTCGAAGTTGACTTGAGTCCAAATCCACGATGAGCCCTTCCAAAAAGAAAGTTGTAACTATTGCAGGAGCTGCAACTGAGGTTTCTAGAGCTTTTCTTGAAATGCTTGGCAACCGTAATTCGTACAAAACGATCATATGAGGGAGGTATGGTCTTAAGAGCGGTGAAGGTTGTCATGTGAGTCTCATAGAGGGCTAAGCATGTATCGTTTAATCACTTTCACGATTCACTCGGCTTTGCAGGGACGTGTTGAGTCCCATTTTGCATTCGCACTGTAAACCGGGGAATGTAAATTGGGGGGAGGGGAGAAGGGAGCCTGCCGTTTTCCGCTGGATGTGAACTGAAGCGTTGTGGGATTTCACTGTTAAGATCTGTGCTGTTGCTGGGCCTCCACCCGGCAGGAAATGTTTGCGGCGGTATACCTCCTATTTGTGAACCGGCCGAAATTGAAACGGAAGAGGACCTGGGTCCTGTATACTGGGCCTTTGTCATCTCAGTTGTCAAATGATCTGAGTTACAGTTCCAGTTTTGCAGTTGCTGGTGGGTGGGGGGGGGGGGAGAAGTCCATAAATGCAAAGCAAACACACACACACACACCCTCCCTCTCTCTGTCCCTGTCCTCCTTTCTGACAATCAGTTTGTTTTTGACCGATCTCAGTTTATTTCCCCTGATTTCACTCTCTGGAGTAGAAGAGTTGTGTTCTTACAGAATTCCTGGTATCATGTAGCTCTCCCCGTGAAGTGTAGGCTCTTTCTAGATCTAGTGTGTTCAGTGCGGCGCTCCTGACTTTCGCTCAGCCCCGTAGCCTCGGGTAAACACAATTTCACCCGGGCAGAAACAGTGCCCCGGCTGTGTGCTCTGCCACCCCGAACTGTTTCTCCATGTCCCGTCTGGCGGTCAGGCCAGCTGAAACCGTGCCCACTGCTGTCCGAGCAGACATGTTTTGTTAGGTAATGGGCCTTCTCTTCGCGGGCCAAGTGGCGCATTCTTTCTGCGCTCAGCCGATTGGCCGTTGGGTGATCTTTTGGGCCAGCCTGTTGCCAGAGCTGGGTCTGGGGCTTAGGCACTGTTTATTTGTCAGGCACTGTGTGCAATGATTAACATCAGTTCCAAACGTGCACGTTCTGCACCAGATCTGGCTTAAAGCTTGTTTTCATCTGCAGTCCCTGGGCAGGTTACGGCAATAATACGTCAACGCTACAGCGCAGTAGTGCGAGAGTAACATTGCTATACAAATGACGTTTAATTTACATAAACAAAAGCAACGGTAAATACTGTGCATTTCCATTAAGCTGTCAAAACAAAGACCAACTGAGAACATAATCCTCATGTTTCATAGGTCTCTTAAACAGTGACCACTACATGCAGAATTCTGTCCCCATGTGTGTCTTGTCATAACGAGGAGAAACCTAACCCCTATATGTGCAAAGCTGTGGAGTCACTCGGCAACCTCACAAAGAAAACAGGTGCCTTCACTATGAGAGGAGCAGGCCAGGTTATGGGCGTAGGGGGTTTAGCTCTGTCATCAGAGATGAACAGCTCCTTTGTTCCTTCGGCTTGACTGAAAGGTGCATTTGGACGAGTGGGGGGGTGGGTGATTGCGTAGGTCCTGTCTGTTTCAGGGGAACGGCTGTGCTGGGGACGGGGGGGAGCAGGTGGATGGGGCGTGCGGATTGGCGCTGCCGCTTTGTCCATGTGTCACGGGCAGAAGTTAGCGGAGGGGTCCCTAAGAGCAAGTCTGCGGATGTCAGCTGTCGCCCAGAGCCCCCACCCGCGCTCGATCGTCGTCGGCATTTCTGCCGGTTACGACTTCGAGGCGCGCGGTGACATAACGCAGGGATTTCGTAATGCAGTGAGGAGCAGTGAGTTCATGCAAATTTCTGCTGCTCGGAGACATGCCTCCGATGGCAGATTTTGGTGCTGAAGTAATTTATTTTAGCTGGGGATGTGGTTCTGACGTGGCGGACAGAATCCGATCAGAGCCCCGTTTTCTCCTGCCTTTTGGAGGCGCATTTGAACTATGTCAATAAGTCGCCTGGGCAGCCGCCATTTTATTGACAGTCTTTCCACAAGGACCTTTAATAGGCTTGGCTCTGAGCGGACCATATGGGTGTGGAGGGCCACAGTCGGGGGATATGAGTGAATATAGGATGATGGAAATATGAGGAGGAAAATAACTTTTAAGAACTATTAATATCAACTTTACTGACTCCTTTATACAATACAGACCATTTTGCACATTGTTCAGTAGTACAATGGTATCTACATATTTATTTTTCAGAATGATGAATACATTTTTTTAAATTAATAATAATATCAAGTTCAAATTAATGAAAGACATTTTCCACGCATTGCAGCCTGGGAAAACAAGCTCCACATATATTGGTGTCGTCATTTCAATGTGAAGGTCTTAATACGTCCAGGAAAACTGCACGCACATGCCACGAAACCCTGCATTGCAAAATATCGCGCTTGAAATGGAAGGCAAATGCAATCTCTTCCCTGAATCTTATTCCAAAATTATGTTTTTGATTGTAGAAAGATTTTTTTAAAGGTAACAAATCAAGAATAACCGCACAATCTTATTTTATTTATGGAGTACTTAACAGGCTATTCGTGTAATGTGCAAGCAGCAGTATGTATATGAACAATGATAAACCAAGAATGAAAAGGGTTGCCAGACTTATTTTTTATTTGTACATTATGATTCTCTGTGTTAATTGAGAAAATGTAGCTATATAAAAGGGGTGTATGCTCCTCTACAAAAATGTATTGTTTATGATTGAGATGTACATTTTGCGAAGTGAAACTTGCACTTCTGCTTGCAAAGCTTTGTCTACTTATGGGGAAAAAAATATGTAAAAAATCTTTGTTTCAAGAACACTTGACTTGTACAGTGAATTTCAAGGCCAACCACGAGCCACTCATTGGCGGTGACTTTGCCGATCTCACAGGGATGAGGAAATTGGTCTCCTTTCGCTGTGACGTGCAGTAAGCAAGTCCGTCACAACTGCGAAAAACCGCGCAGGCTCTGCTTGCCACTGAGCGAGTTGCTTGTTATTTTCCGTCCGTTTTGAGGGAAATGGCGAGACCACAAGTGAAGCTGGTACATTCCTGCCATGGCCGAAGACCGCGTAATTACAAACAGCCGAGTATGAAAAGGAACACCGACTTTCGATTTTTATTTTCATTTTCACAGCGCCATAAAAATAGTTAAGAAAAGAAAAAGAGCGCATGGAGTGAGCGTTTTCACTTGTGTGCTGTTAGATAATCGGGGTGGAAAAGCAAAGCAAAGAAAATTCCTTCGGGTGAAGGCACTGCTCCTGTCAGTTTAAAGGGAGTCCACTCCGTGCACTCCCCTCCCCCACTCACTCTTGAGTCTACTTGCTTATGGCTGTTACACTTGTTGACCTTTCACCTTGATTTCCCCCCCCCCCTCTTTCAGGAACCTGAACCTGAGTTGGAGAAAGAACCTGAGGCCGTCCCAGAGGAGGAGCCTATTCCCGACCTCATCCCAGGATCCGTTGTGGAGGAGGTGACCCCCGAAGACCTGATCGAACCTGAATCTGTACCTGAGCCTACCCCTGCCCCAGAACATGTCCTGGAGAAGGAATCTGTCGCTGAGCACAACGGTAAGCAGTGTGGCGCTGGTCTGGTCTGGTCATGGTCATGACACAGGCTTCCTGGATGACAAACTTCAAAAACAGCTGGTGCGCTTTTTTTGAACACCAGTGGGCCTCACCGTGTATTTACAGGATGCTTGTTTATCACCTTTGGGCTGCAGCTTCTGAAGGGAGACTCCAGAGCTTGTGTGGATTGTTTCTGTTTTTCCCTGGGCTAACCCAATTGCTTGTTTTCAAGTGGAAAATTGATAACGACGGGTAAGTGTTTGGCTCCAGCTGCTTGATGAATTGCGGCTGCAGGAAGAGGCAGGTTCCCACACGACCGCCAGAGCTCAGCTCCGCAGCACAGACATTCCCAGAATTTTGCCTTTCTGCTTTTTGCCCTCACATTTGAGAAGTTCCCCTCTGTACCTCCATGACCGAGAAGAGGAGAGGGTTAACGCACTGCCCTGCCTTTGGCCTTCTCTCTCTCAGTCCACACCTTTGTCTCCGCACAACGCAAACGGGAGCGAACGCATTCACACACGCTCACAGTGCGCACTCGCTCACAGTGCGCACTCGCGCACTCTTTCTCTCGTGCTCCGTAACCCATACCGAGCTTTGAATCTGAAGCGTCCTTTGTGTGTGTGTGTCCATCTTCTGCAGCAGAACACTGAAGTCCACTTCTCCAGTTTCCCCTCACCAACAGTTTCAGCTCAATACTCGGTAGGGGTCATGTTCCAGTAAATGGCCCAGAATCTAGGAGATTTTTCTTTTGCTTTTGACAAAACCGGATTTGCAGAAAGCGAGTCTTGATGCATAGCGCAGATTGCTCATCGGTACGTTTCTGTGAGGTATGGAGTACAATTGTCTGCTCAGAATGTTTTCTTTCTCCTTTTTTCTTTTGACAGAAAAATGGTCCTGTTAAAGAGCTCCTCCGTATAGCCCTCTGGGTTTGCGGAGTGTTTCTGTGCAGAAACACGGGCGAAGGCTCCAGTACCTCAATAATATGATACGATATTATGATAATGATGATTTTGCAGATTAAAATGAGGTCCTGGGTTATTTGGGTTTGAGTTCTTGGGGTGGGAGGGGGGGAGGGTTGTATAGAACTATTCCGTTTGGTTTTGGCACAGAACTAGCCTGTTTCACCTCGGTAGCTTGTGCTCCTGCAGGACAAGTGACTAACCTGCTGTAGTTGCATTGAGAGACTTTGAATTGGTCCCTACAACAGATTATGTGGTTCACTATATGCAAATCAGGCCCAAGGGCACCAACGCAGCTGAAGCAGACAGTCAGGGGTTTCTGCTGCTGAAGGGGGGTTACTGCAGAATGACTTATTGAGTATAAGGTGACAGTTTCAGGAATATTGCATGCTTAGGGTACAGTATATGGTGACTGTTTGGGACTTAGTGAACTGTTTGGGGCATAGTGTAGGGTGACGGGGGCATACTGTAGGGAAATAAGCAGTTTGGGGTATAGCATAGGGTGGCTATTTTGGGTATAGTGTAGTATAGGGTGACTGTCACTGGGGTATACTGTGATGTAATTGGCGGTTTGGGGTGAAGTATTGGGTGGCTCTTTTGGGGCGTAGTGTAGGGTGACGGGGGCATGCCTTTGGGTAATTGAATGGTTTGGGGTAAAGTATAGGGTGACTTTATAGTGTAGTATAGGCTGGCTGGGGCAAGCCTTAGGGGGTAAATGATGGTTTGGGGCATAGTACAATGTGACTGTTTGGGGCATACCCTAGGGCAGAGCTATTCGACATGCTGTATCTCAATGGCCAGATGTGGCCGTTTGGACATTGAGATGCAACAAGAAGAACTAGGTTGAGTCTTTGGTAGATATTAAATATGTCCAGTTCTGTGTCTGAATGGTCATAAAAGACATTTGCGCTGTGGAGGCTTATTCCTGTCACTTAGGTTCCTATATCTTTATTGAATGTGGATGTTAAATATTAGTTTTCTGCGTTGGCTATTCGTTTTCTATGCACCTGTGTGTTCTAAAGGGTGATTTATCACGCATGATGAACAAATAAAAGGTAATGATGGTTTATCATTGTGAACATGATGATCAATAGCTGTGCGTGTTTTATATGTGCGTTTGCATTGTCCATCACATGCATAGACAGTGCGTGTCTGTGTGTGTGTATTTTTCTATAAAGTTGGAAAGATTTTGCCCATTTAAAAAAATGGCCCTGGTGAAAATTTGAAATGTGGGTTGTGGGAACAGTTGCTATAGTCAACATGCAGTTTTGACATGTTTAAAAGACATTTTAATTTCCACATCTGAAAAATATGTTGGGCTATTTCTGACTAAGGGATGCGTCACAAAATTCAAGTGCTCATTAAGTGGGTCCTGGGCTCAAAGTTTGGAAACAACTGCTCTGGGATGTGTGACAGTATTGTATAATGGATTGCATTTTATATAGTGTGTATATATATTTTATATATAATGGGGGAAACTCACCCCAACCACCTCCAATGTGTAGCGGCAAGCCCGGTAATGCACGGCAGCCATTTTGTGACAGAATGCTCCTCAGACTTCAGAAAAAATGTGTTGATAATGCGGCAATGTGTTCCCCCGGCCTGCAGAGGGCGATGTGAAGGAAGACGGGTCCCTGAAGTACACCCCTGGGAGGACCCCCCAGTTTGAAGAGATGATGACCAACAGGGAGATGGAGGAGGAGCAGAGGTCAGAGGCATGGCTTAGACACCCCCATCCCCCTTTCTCTCTCTCTCTTTCTCTCTCCTTGCCCTATCGTCTGGCCATCTGTGTAATCTGTTACAGGAACTTGCAGGCTGGCTGTTTTTTTCTTTTCTTTTTTGGCACCCCATGCGAAAATTGGCAGGTTTCAGAATGATATTTTTAAAGCCAGGGCCAGAAGTATTTAGGGGGAGTGTTTTGTTTCTCAGACTGATTTAAAATGGTGAAGGTTGGTCTCCTGAATGGCTCGGTCTGGAAAGGTATTCGCTCGGAGCGTGGGCTGAGACTGAGAGCGTCGACATCGCTAGTTTGAGCCTGGGCTATATCATGAACTATGACGGGATGTTTGTAGCAGTGAGACACTAGGCTGATTCTAGCCAGGGTCGGGTGGGCTTGTTTTGGCCATGGTTTCTTGGGTTACCTGTGCGTGCATTTCAACTGTAGTGTTTCCTGGACAAGGGGGTGGATGACATGGTACATTTGGGAGAAGAAAAGGGGGAGAGGGGCCGATCCAAAATAAAATGGCGGAAATTCTCCGCTGGATATAACTGACCGCCCATTTTGAAAAGGTCTTGGACGGTGGGAGAGAAGTGAGCACCCAACAGCCCAAGTTCAGACCGAGGCTCACTTAATCTGCTTCATATGAGCACTTAATGAGTCCTTCACGAGCCTTAACTGAGCCCCTGGTGTGCCCTGGTTGAGGTGGTGTCCGTTTGCGTGGTCAGCGCGATGTCCAATCGCAGGGCGAAGTGCTTCCCGGACCTCTCCTCTGAGACGTTTTTTTTCACGTTTTTTTCCCCCCCCTCTTTGAAAGTGTTTACAGTCCTCCCTCCTTTCTGAGAGCATTTGCATTTCTGACACCGAGAGCACTCGCTGTCTTCTCTTAAGAGCGTTCACGGTCCTCTGTCCTCTCTGACACTGTTTGCGGTCGTCTCCCCCTTGCGAAGAACACTGCGTTCCCCTGTAAGATTGTGGGGAGCTGCCGGGACCTTTCTTGGCAGCGATCGTTTCCCCCCCACCCCACCCCCGCCCGCCCCTCCCCCTGACACGTACTTGTGCTCCAACTTGCATAATAGTTTGAAATGTTATGTAACACGGCACATAGGCCTGCAGTGTGGACAGCTATTCTGCATGTGCAAGGCCCAGGGGTGTGTTTTAGGAACGTGTGTGTGTGTGTGAGAGTGTAAGAGCGAGCAAGTGGGAGGGTGTGTGTTTGTGTGTTGGATGGAAGTAGACCATTTCGGGGGTAAGTTGTTCACTGCTGCCCTGTTGCTTGGAGGGGGAGGGGACATCTGAAGCCCTCTCTGATTGGAGGCTCTGATTCTTCGAACAGGGGAATTTAATAATGTCCCTAAAATAACCATCGTCTCAGAGGGGGAGGGACTGGGACTGAGCTGTTTGTGGTGTATTGTGTTCCCATAGAGCAGAGTGAGGGAGAGGGAGAGAACCGGAAAAAGTGCATGTAGGCGCTGAGTTCAGCGTTCTGGGAGGTTTTTATTTTTATTTTTTTACCGTTTCCTCCCCTCTTTTTGTTTGAATAGAGAAACGATTGCAAGTCATTTAAAATTTGAAATTTGATTGAACCCACCGTCGGCACAACATTCCGACAAGAGGCTGGGTTTGCACAGAGAAAGCAGTTTCTGGGGGGGCCGGGGGCACTGTGCACCATTGGCTCCCACAAATAGGAATGCAAGCGTACAAATGCACTGTCACAAATACCAAGTGTCTGTACATGATGGCCTTTCTCCTGCCTTTATGTTTGCAGGGTAGAGCTCACAACTGATTTTACCTCTCTTTAAACAAGGACAAGCAGGGCATGATAGAAAGGTAAATGCCCCCAGACCTCACCTATCCCATTAGACCGTCAAACCCCCCTTCCCCCTCTCCCTCCCACCACCACAGTCCTCTCTGCACCACTCATGGGTGGGTGTACTAGATACTCTTTATATTAGGACATGATGAGCCCCTCCGTTCTCTCTCTCTCTCTCTCTCAGTTTGTGTTCCTCTCTCTCTCTCTCTCTCTCTCTCTCTCTCTCTCTCTCTCTCTCTCTCTCTCTCTCTCTCTCTCTCTCTCTCTCTCTCTCTCTCTCTCTCTCTCTCTCTCTCTCTCTCTCTCTCTCTCTCTCTCTCTCTCTCTCTCTCTCTCTCTCTCTCTCTCTCTCTCTCTCTCTCTCTCTCTCTCTCTCTCTCTCTCTCTCTCTCTCTCTCTCTCTCTCTCTCTCTCTCTCTCTCTCTCTCTCTCTCTCTCTCTCTCTCTCTCTCTCTCTCTCTCTCTCTCTCTCAGCTCCACATAACCTTTTTAATTAATGTAGTTAGCTGTTTATTTGCTCCCTTTGGCTAAAGAGTGAAGTGATGTAGCTGACCCATGACTTGCCCATTTGCTGAATTTATTTATTTTGGGACTTAAGTCTCCTTGAACAGCTCCACATGGGTTGGCATATCATGTTGAATGTGCTCACTCAGTTTTATTTTATTTTATCTCGGTTATTTCTTCTTTAGCGCACGGGCAGTTATGTTTATTAAATTCCAGTGTGGACAAAGATGAAAGTGTGCCCTCTGTTGGCCGCTGGCATATATTACAGGGCTAGTTTAAAATGTGCGTTTTGTTCTCTTTTCACTTCACTTTCCCAACCCATTTCTCAGGTCAAGTTAGTTTGGGCACATTTTGTCCAATAGGTCATTGTAAATATTTCAGTGCAGTGTTTTTCATAGATTTTCTTAACTGTTCACCAAAGAAAAGTGACTGGTCATTGTCAAGTGTAATTGGAACATTTCTACTTCAGTGGTAGAGAAAGAAGGTAGAAGAGGTAGAAAACCTTCAGTTCTAAGTAGACGGAGCTGATAATCTGGTTAGTCCGTAGAATCTGTGGATGCAACGTGTGATGTCAGAGCTCCATGCTCTACTGTGAGGTCATAGCCATGATCACCTGCTGCCTGTGCCTCCAGTGTTCTGCAGATGAGCTTTGATGCAAATCCTCATGCGCAATGGAATTGCTTTGCAAAACCTGCCACTAGATGGCAGTATTTTGCCAAGGAAGTATGGGCAAATTGTTCTAAAGAACTTGTTGCTGCCAGAGGTTAACAAAGAGGGGGAGGGGGGTGGAAATGAGCCAGGAACTATTTATTATAAAATTGCAATGCTCATTTTGGGACATTATCACCCTTTGTTCAGTTCTGTGTCCGATGTCATGCATCACTCATGTTCTCCATTGTGTCTTGCGTGATTATGCGGTCAGGTTTCTCAATTACACTGCTGGGGATGATGAGGTCATGAAAAAATGGTCTCCCATTGCCCAGGGAAAATGGTTGTGCTACTCTCCATGACCATTTTCCCTGTGCAATACGTGAGCATTTTTTCCTAGCTGATGCCAGTAATATTGCTAGTGGCAAAATAATGGGAAATGGTTCCAGTCTGTGTGCCTTCTCCTTTCCTCTTTCTGCTCAGCCCCTGTGCATGTGAACCCCCCCACCACCACCGCCACCGCCCCCCCCCCTGCATGGAACTCGTAACTGACTATATCGGGAGCATGTTGTTAACTAAATGTATCTGAAGTTTGGTGGGGGGCGCGCACTAACCCTCTCTGCCTCCGCTCGCATGCTGCGGTACCACCCCCGCCCTGGTGGGGGCAGTGCTGTCCAGGGTGCTTGGGTTTTCCCCCTGCCTTTTCTCTGGGTCTGATCCGCTCCGCCGAGCCGGGCCGGGTCTTGGCTCGGCTCTGTTCTGCTCGGCTTGGCTCCTAACCCTGCATGATTTCTAAGCCCGCTGGCGCTGCCTTCAGACAACTCGAGCGACGGTGAGTTCTGGGTTTCTTCTGTTACCACTGCGGTTCTCTTGCGCACTGACCCCGTCTGGTTCCCATCAGTGGCGTGTTCTCTTCTGTCTGTGTCTTCTGGAGGCGGATTGTGCCATGTCTATATGTATGTGTGTGTGTGTGTGTGTATATGTATATATATATATGCACACGTGTGTGCGAGTGAGTGAGAGGCTTCCCTGCTTGTACTACATAGATTAATCATGGAGCTATTGCTCTGCTGCCCAATTTAACCGTACTACTGCATTATCATGTTGGTTAAGGCTTTCACTTGGAGCTTTCCAATCAAAGACAATGAGCTGAATTTGTGAGGTTTTTACTGCAAGGGAGATGAGCAGCGACAGATTTGTGATCGGTTCTTTTCTTCTTTCCAGAATGGAGGAGTAGGCTGAGAAAGACTAACCCCGGCCCTCGAAGACCCCACCTGGAAGCGCTGCTTTTGTCGATTGTCCGGTGACCGTACCATTGTTTGGAAAATAAATGTTGCTTTTTTTTTTTTCTTTCTTTCTTTTTTTCTCTTTCTCCTTTTCATTTCGGTGGACCAGAATTAAAGGCCACTTCACACTTCAGCCAGCGAGTCTCACGTTATAAACCACAGAGTGCCTTATTGTTTATTTCTCTCCTTCCTCTGCCCCCCCTCTCGCCCCCCCCATTGGCATTCTTCCCTCTCCTGACTTGAGATGAGAGCCCTGCCACACTCTCTGATAGCGATTACGATGAGCAGGCGGAGGGACAGTAATCACGCCTGTGCCTCGAACCCTGAGAAAATCCAAGATTTCTCCAGTGTAACCTTGAGAACCTTGTTTACGAGTGCTGGCCCACTGCGCGAGTTTAATACCGGTCACTGCGCCGGGCCAGGCTGCAGGCCACGCCCCCCCACTGACAGGTTGCACTGGTGAGAAGGGAAAGCGCCAGTGAGTGACACGGCTGTGTGTCTTCATCCCTCTCTTGGACTTCCACCACGGTAGACGTAACGTGGCAAAGTGACTCAAATGTATTTTGACACATCTTGGAGGTTTGGGTTTCGTTTTTTTTTTTTTTTTTTTTTTTTTTTTGAGAATTCTGTTAAACGAGACGTTTCATTGGCTTTTTGTAAACATTTAACAATTAAAAGCCAACGTTGTCTAAGCACCTGTCTTTGCAAGTCTTTTGTTAAACATTCAAGGCCACTGCCTCTCTGATTGGTTTGCACGAGAATGAGGAGCGAGTGATCTCTAGGGATGAACACGTTTTTTTTGTCTGGTATCTTATCTGCAAGCCCTGACAAAACATCTCAAAGTCCTCTCACGGTAGGTGTGACCCTGAAGCAAGCCAAACACTAACTTGCCATGGTAACAACAAAAAAGGAAAGCGGTGTTTTCAGGGTCCTAAGCCACAGCGGTCTGGATGCCAAGTAATTAACCCGTTTAGAACCCTTCTCAATCAAGCTGGCTCGCTAACCCGTGATCCACGACCAACGCTTATGGCTGACGGCCAGAGCTTTCAATGAATCGTCTTTCCTCCCTTGCGCACTGTTTGTGTCTGAATGACGTTTGGCTGCGTGGAGAAAAGGGGGCCATGTGTCTCAGGCGTGGCCTTGTCCTTGTAGGACACTCTGAGCCAGCAGCAACTGTAGAAAAATAATAACATTGTGAATGGTGGCGCTTTTCAGATTAGGATTAGTGAGTATACCAGAAAGGGCTTACATTTTACATTTTACATTTTAAGCATTTAGCAGACGCTCTTATCCAGAGCGACTTACAAGATGTGCATTAATACAAGGTAAGAACATAGTTAGCGCACAAGATCAGTGCAGTAATACAGCAATAGACATCATTGCAGGTGTCTGCGTATCATACCTGTAACACGGAAAGAAAAGGTTAGTGGGTTTTTTTATTTTTATTTTTTTTAAATAGTGTAGAAGTAAATAGTGGTGACGACATATTGATTAGATGGACAGTGTTCAGTGGTAGTGGAGTCTGAAGAGGTGGGTTTTGAGTCTCTTGCGGAAGATTGGAAGTGATTCCGCAGTCCTGACCGATTGCGGGAGGTCGTTCCACCAGCGAGGGACCAGGACAGAGAAGAGGCAGGATCGCGAGGAGCGGCTGCCAGGCGCCCGGAGGGATGGGGGAGTCAGTTTGCCAGAGGAGGCAGAGGGGTCTGGGCGGGGTGTAGGGAGTGATGAGTGACTGGAGGTATGGGGGAGCAGTACATCTGGCTGCTTGAAAAGCAAGCACCAGTGACTTGAATCTGATGCGTGCTGCGATGGGGAGCCAGTGCAGAGAGTAGAGGGGTGACGTGGGTGAACTTTGGCTGGTTGAACACCAGGCGAGCGGCAGCGTTCTGGACTAGTTGCAGAGGCTTGATGGCACAGGCCGGAAGGCCTGCCAGCAAGGAATTGCAGTAGTCCAGACGTGGATCACCAGGGCCTGGACCAGGAGTTGAGTGGCCTCTTGGGTGAGGAACGGTCGGATCCTCCGGATGTTGTGGAGGGAGAAACGGCTTCCTTGAAATGTGAGACCAGTGACCACAATGCCTAGTACACAAATTGTGATTTAGCTCTTTTTAATTTTATTTTAATTTGATTATATAATTGATAAATGTGGCTGCCACAATTCTGTGAAATTTTAGCGCATGCCTGCTAAAATCATGCCTTGGCTCAACACCTTAAACTATGTACAGGTAATTGCCAAAATAAAAGCAACACTTTGGTAACACTCACTTTTGGGGGGGACACTCAAATGGTCCTGGCCTGGGATGGGAGAGTCCCAGCTGGGCAGGGGGAGGCTTGCTGGGCCTATGCCTCCCCTTCCGCTCACAGGTTACATAGTGTCCAATCAGGCTGGGGACGCCTCTCGTTTTCATGGAAAGATAACTTGCGAGCCTCTGCCTTGTACAGAACTGACTGTGCAGGCAGTGCAAGTTCTCTTTCCATGGAAAACGATGAACCACCCAGCCTGATTGGACACCATTTGCATGACTCAAAGGGAAAGGGTTCGAACACCCATCACTGACTGGTTGACTCTGTCCTTCACCATGTAGTTGTTGCATGCAGTATGTAAAAGCCAATTAAGTGGAAAGAATTATGGGCAAGAATAGACATTTTCCAACTCGGTCCTTTGGAGTTCTCATGTTAATCTATTAAAGCGTTGGTTATTTATTGCTATCGCACCAGTGCACTCGACTGCAGCTTCTTGGCTCTCAGAAATGCTAATCTCATAAAATGCGTGTAATGATTAAGTGGAATAAATATCTCGCACGCAAAACTGTAGGCTGGTTCATCGGCAGGCTGAAGGCATTCAAAGGGTAATCACATGGTTGGAAGAATGTGTTTAAATGTTTTTGTTTGGATATTCGTTCGGTTGAAATAAAAGTAGGTGTACTTGTATCCATGGTGCTTTGTGAGGGCACAAGGCTTATTAGGGCCACAGAGTCAAAATATTACATCTATTCATTGCATTCTGTTCTTTATACACTACCTGGTAAAAAAAAAAAAGTCACCACCTGGATTTAACTAAGCAAACAGGTAAGAGCCTTCCATTGGATAATTACTGCAGTGATTAATATGTTTTAGCTGGCAACAAGTTATTTAACCCTAACTGATGCAGTGAGTAGCTTCTCATTTCTTAAACAACCATGTCGGAAGACATATCCTGTGGTCGTGGAAAAGATGTTAATCTGTTTCAGAAGCGTCAAATTATTGGCCTGCATCAAGCAAAGAAAACAACTAAGGAGATTGCTGAAACTACTCAAATTGGGTTAAGAACTGTCCAACGCATTATTAAAACCTGGAAGGATAGTGGCGAACCATCATCTTCGAGGAAGAAATGTGGTCGGAAAAAAATCTTGAATGATCGTGATCGGCGATCACATTTGGTGAAATCATATCGTAAAAAATCAACAGTAGAACTCAGAGTTTTTCCACACGCACAATGCAAAGGGAACTCAAGGGATTGGGACTAAACAGCTGTGTAGCCTTAAGAACACCACTTGTCAGTGAGGCTAATCTGAAAAAAAGGCTTCAATTTGCTAGGGAGCATAACGATTGGAAAGAGTGGTTCAGGGAGCATGAGACATCATTTTCACACATGGATTGGCCACCACAGAGTCCAGACCTTAACCCCATTGAGAGTCTTTGGGATGTGCTGGAGAAGACTTTGCACAGCGGTCCGACTCTCCCATCATCAATACAAGATCTTGGCGAAAAATTAATGCAACTCTGGATGGAAATAAATGTTGTGACATTGCAGAAGCTTATCGAAACGATGCCAAGGCGAATGCATGCCGTAATCAAAGCTAAAGGCGGTCCAATGAAATATTAGAGTGTGACTTTTTTTGTGGACGGGCAGTGTAATATAATTGATGCTATTTAATTGATATTTGAAGTTGATTTCTGATCATTTATTTTGGTTTCCAAACTGACCTGCAAATAGGCGAGAAACACCATGCGCTGACATCCTTGGATACAAAAATCACTAGCTACAGATGAGACCAAGGGCATGCAACAGACATGAGGTATGTACTGACGTAAGCATCTATTAGCGATGAGAGAAGGAGGCTCCATGAACTCCAAAATAAGTGGATGCATCATGTGCCATTGATTATGGATATTAACCAATCGTTGTGGTTTTGCTATAGGGAAGCCTTTTGATTGGGCCATATCAGTCTGACAGACAACACTTTTAACTCCACCCATTATGGCTGAAGCCTCCCCTTCACATTCCTCATTTTTGTCTCTAATGCAGAGCCCCTGGAAATAGTTGTAGTGATCAATAAACTGCCTCAATGTTTATTCGTACATAGTCTTGTTGGAGTGGGCTGTGTGTTGTGTGTTGTGTGTTGTGTGTGCTGTGTGCTTCAGGGGGTTGTTTTTTTTGTGTGTGTGTGTGTGTGTGTGTGTGTGTGTGTGCAGCGGTTGTTTTTGTGTTTGTGTGTTTCAGAGTGTGTGTGTGTGTGTGTGTGTGCAGGGGTTGTTCTTGTGTTTGTGTGTTTCAGGTGTGTGTGTGTGTGTGTGTGTGTGTGTGTGTGTGTGTGTGGGGTGTTCTTGTATTTAGTGTGTTTCAGGGGTTCCTGTATTGTGTGTGTGTTTCATGGGTTCCTGTATTGTGTGTGTGTTTCAGGGGTTCCTGTATTGTGTGTGTGTTTCAGGGGTTCCTGTATTGTGTGTGTGTGTTTCAGGGGTTCCTGTATTGTGTGTGTGTTTCGGGGGTTCCTGTATTGTGTGTGTGTTTCAGGGGTTCTGTATTGTGTGTGTGTTTCAGGGTGCAGCGGGAGCAACTGGCTGCAATCCTTCAGCTGCTGAAGGATAATCAGGAGACGTTCGGTGAGGTGACGGAGGGGGACGTGGAGGAGCAACTCAAACTGTACTCCGTCTAGAGGAAGAGGCTTGCGGACAGGGCGTGGGGGACAGGTTGACTGCCCACTGCCCTCAGCTGTGTTCTCCAATAGGGATGGCTTTCACAGGCTTCTCCCCTCTCCTTATTTAGAGCGCTCGACAAGGTGACGAGCCAGATCAGGTGACATAATGGACTCAAAACCAGAATGAGTAAGCTGGTTGTGATCTTGTCCAGAATGGAAAGGCTCAAATTGCAGGGTGTTTTGGCATCATTGTAGACGTGGCTCTAAGGAGTAGGGAATAGAATTCGAGAATGTAGGACACTGAGCCGGAAGCAACTGTAGAAAAATAATAACATGGTGAATGGTGACGCTTTTCAGATTAGGATTAGTGAGTATACCAGGAAGGGCTTCCTTGAAATGTGAGACCAGGGACCACAATGCCTAGTACACAAATTGTGGTTTGGCTCTTTTTCATTTTGTTTTAATTTGATTATATAATTGATAAATGTGGGTGCCACAATTCTGTGAAATTTTAGCGCATGCCTGCTAAAATCATGCCTTGGCTCAACACCTTAGAGTCTAAGGCTTAGACTATGTACAGGTAACTGTCAAAATAAAAGCAACACTTTGGTAACACACTTTTGGGGGGACTCAAATAAATGGTCCTGGCCTGGGATAGGAGAGTCCCAGCTGGGCAGGGGGAGGCGTGCTGGGCCTATGGCACCCCACCCACGACGGACGCATGGTACTGCACCCGTTTAAAGGATCCCTCATTTACTCAAGTGTTGCCTTTATTTTGGCAGTTACCTGTAGTCACACACTTTAGTGACAAATGGACTAAAGGAACTGTTGCACTATGGGCTTATCAAATCAAATTTCAAATCAAATTGATTTGTATAGCGCTTTTCACAATTGAATTGTCACAAACTGCTTAACAGAGGGGGAACCCAGGCCTAGACCCCCCCAAAAGCAAGCCTAAAAGCAAGCCCTAAAAGCAAGCCTAAAGGCAACAGTGGCTGCTGTTATATCCTGCTGACCGAAGCCCTCCCTCCCTTGGACGTGCTATAGCCAATCATGTGCTTCCCCTCCGTACTACTGGCCAGTGTCAGCACTGGCACAGTCAGCATTCTATTTGCGATAAGCCATCCGAGAGCCCCAGAACGGGAAGTGGCTGATGGGTGTATGTCACCATATGACACCATATGAAATTGAAGATGGCACATATTATGATTCCCCAATTTCAAAACTTGCCTGCTGTGTTGACCCTGATCCCCCAAGTCTGCTCGAGCCCAATTGTACTGTGTACTACTTTCACTCCCAGTAAAAACATTTCCATTTTTTCAAGAATCATAATTTGTATACTAGGTATAATTACTTGTGGAGTGATCTGTATACATACAGCCTTCTATATTAGCTGTGTGGGAGTATGCCCCCACATCTGGGTACTGGCAGGTGGGATTAAAACTGCATGTCTTTATTTTGTTGCTTTTGTTGAAATGAACCAGGGTTAGAACAACACCCACTTTCAGTTTCATTGCCTTTGTGGTAGGATGCATGTTCAATGATCTGGGCAATTGCTCATCAGACAACGCTGGTGAGCAATCTTAAAAAGGAACCTCACCGGTATTTGAATGACCCTGTTGGGTTTGTGCTTGTGTATACATAAGTAATATTCTACAGTATTGCACTATGTCATATGTGTGTGAAAACAAGCCCTCACACTTCCTGCTTGCTGGACACACCAAAGCTGCATAAGGATTTCTCCGGAATTCCTCCGTGCACACCCGCAGCACCAGGGCGCACCTGTCCCATACTTTTCCTCTCTATCCTTGAACTCGATCCTGTGCTCTCACACAAAACAAGGACATTACATTTGGCAACGTAAATATTTAATAAGAAATGTAAAAACATGACCAAATATGTAAGGTTCATAGAAGCTACTTCAGTTATGGTAAACTATTGTTTCATACATTTTGTATGTAGTTTTGTAGTGGAATATTTAAATAAACTCCTTTGATATGAAATGAGTGTTTGCGTACTGAATTAATTGTTTAAAAACGTACATTGGTAATCTGCGTGTCTTAATCGGTTACACCCGTCAGCGGGTAGAGCATGTTGTTTATAATTTACAAATCCCACGAGGTTATATTGAGGTTTATCACAACCCTACCCTACAGATACAAAGCAAAGGTGGTGTGTGAGTGCGTTTATGCGACGAGCGAAGACTGACAATGCGCGTACAGAGCACAGGGTTGGAATAAAGAAGCATTTTCCATTCCCTGTTACCATTCCCTGCCGTCCTGCATCTGTGAATGCAGAAGTTCCCTGCTGGTCTGTGGGCATTCCTCGGGGCCCGACACAAATCTCCTTGACGCCAGCTTTGGGGCTCTGCAGTGGCTGAGACAACGGCTGTGCTCGGTTGGTAGAAGGACCGTGCCTTCAACCCGAGGCCAATTAAAACCCTCCGCGCTGAGTCATTCCTGTTGCTAGGTAACTCAGGTTTTACTCTCGTTGGGGCTCTTTTATTCTTTTCATCCTGATAAAAAAAGAGTCTTTCACTCAATCTGCAAGTCTATGAAATTGCCCCCTCGGATCCCCTGTGGCCGCTCCCGGATGGGAGAAAAGAAGTTGGAAAGATCGACAAGCGCGCAGAAAACACGCTTTTCAAGGCTACAGAACAGTTAGCCGGCTCTCATTCTGAACGAACTGACCCTTGTCAATTAAACAGTTCGGTCATTACTCTACCAATCTTTTTTTAAGATAATTTAATGTCAAATACTTCATCCCCTCATAGAAAACAGATCGATGTGTATTACTTATGTTTTTTTTACATTTCGTACTAGCGATGGATAATTGTGCAAGGTAAATATATCCTTTGTTTCCGAGAAGCTGGTTTGTGTTGCTACTTTCCTCTCTGACTCCGGCCCTTACAGATACCTTCAATGGGAAAGAAAACAGGATTCCAAAAATGATTTGCTCGTGTAAGCAACACCGCTTATATGTACTAGCGAAGGTTCCTTGAAAGAGTTTATTGTGGCCCTCGCAGTGAAGAACAAACGCAGAAAGAACACAAGTACACAATATTATTCAGTTCTTTTTTCCCTTCTACATAACTCTTCCATTGCAGAAGCCATGCAATTTACATTGAAAAATCATTTACTTAAAAAAAACAAAACGGTGTGCTCCTTTGTGTTTTTTCTTTTGTCACATGTGAATAAACGCATAGACCTTTTCTACACACATGCACCCATGCGCACACACACACATACATACATTTAGATAGTGTTTACTAAGGTGTAGAATGGGAAACCAGTACCACTGATGGCCCATAGTTACTGTAGTCAGGAGCCCATAACCCATTTTGCCCACAGGCCTTTGGTGGCATTCTGCTGCGACTGTCTCCAAGCCTGTGTTGGCCTGTCCTCGGCATGCCGTTGCTGTCAGCCTGTCTGCAGGCATGTGTTGGCCTGTCATTGGCATGCTGCTGCAATCTGACTGCCTCATTACGATAACTGCTGTCTATTCCCCAACCACCATCCATCCACAAATGATTGAATAATGTTAACAAGTGTAGCCTGTTCATATCATTTGTTGCTGTTGGTCAGTTCCATAGCACAGTATTTTTAGTAACACGGTAAATGGTAGCAATTACTGTATATTATTTAATTCCCTAGACCAGGGCTATCCAATTCCAGGCCACAGTGTCTGCAGGTATGTGCTCCAACCACGCACTACGCCACCTGATTTCACATATTAGCTCACCTCTTGGACCATGGAGGTCAATTCATTAGTGAAATCAGGTGGTGTAGTGCGTGGTTGGAGCAAATACCTGCAGACACTGTGGCCCTCGAGGCCTGGAATTGAATAGCCCTGGTCTACACCGTCATCGTTATCTTGTTTATCCAGGTCCCCACACCAAGCATGCTTTATAAATCCATTTAACCAGCTGGATATTTCCTAATGTAATTTACTATCCTTACCTTGCTCCAGGGCACATCAGTGACCTCACATTTTAACTAGAAAAATGCTCTGCTTACAAGCTATGGTACAGCTGTACTAAATATGCATGCAGGTATCTTTGTTCTTATTAATCTAGTTACAGTGCAAGTAGTAAGTTCAAATATATTCAAAAATCTAAGTAATTGTTGCATAACTATATCTACTTAAATACTGTATGTTTAAACCAGTTGGCTTCCTAGCTAGTTAATAGACAACATAAAAAAGATATTTAAAGGGCGCCTATTAACAAAGTGCATAGGCTAGCTGCCTTGTTAGCATGGTCGACGCCACTTTAAAACTCGCAACGCTGTTTGTTTTGGATACGCTGCAAAGTTCCAAGTACCTTGTAAAATAATTTTTACTATTATAAAATAAAAAGCATGTAAAATACCTTTTATGGACATTAACATATACATACTGTATATACTTGGTATAACCACATCAGTTCTATAACCGGTATGCCAAACTTCCTGCAAGCAAACTATCAAAGACATGTAACTAATAAGCCAAATATTAGTCAACGTTAGACTCCTAGGAAAAGATTATTTTCTTTGACCACTAGCAACTCTTCCATCGGGACTATCATGCCATTACATGCAGGGGCAATGTGTCAAAAGAGCAATATCACATACTCCACTTTTATCTGCAGTAGAGCTGAATATTAGTCTTGCCAGGCAAAGTGCCATAGGTTCATTCCTATCTCTGGCAAGTAAGCTCCTTCCACACCCCTGCCATGTGGACCAAATTGGTGTCAGTAGTGGGATGTACCCATTTGAGTGGAGATAGGAAGGACAAGCTCAGTCAAAGGGGAGGGCAGTGTAGCAATTAAGTCTTCCAAGCGGGGTGTTGTTGCACAAAAGACCTTTGAAGCAGGACATTTACAACTAGCCAAGTGACCCTGCCTTTAGGCAATATGGTAATGTTGCTGGGGAGTAGTGTGGGACACCAGGGTTTGGTTCATTCTCCCCCACTCCCCACAATATGTATATCACATTTTAACAACAGGAAATGCAACCTTCAATGTTGAAGTGAGCCACCTCATTGAATTAAATATCTCTGTATGGACTCAACAGGTTTCTGGTGCCCTGGGATCCGTGGAACGGTTTATCAGGTGGTCAACTACAACGCTCTCTGACAACATGGGCTAGAGACATAGGTACCACATTCATTGTATGCGCTTGTTTCTTGCTTTTTCATTTTTAATAATAAAAACAATTGTATGGATTTCCAACGGACTTACGACCACAAATGACCCTTACCTTATCAGTACATTTTTTAAAATGTTTTTACCTCCTTCTGGCAAGCTAAGTAGCTTGTTACACATTTACAGGCACAGTTACACATTTAACAAAGTTTGTGTGCCGAAGACGCGAGGCTATTAGCTGCGCGTGAGACAGGGAGTGTGGGGTTGGCATTTTCTTGACTACTGTACTTGAACCCAGCCCCCCCTTCTCCTCACCTCTTCTCTTCTCTTGGGAGCGCTAGTGGAGAGGAGCAGCGTCGAGGGATAAACTCTAACAGGGGGGGGGTGTCGTGGATTTAAGCCGATTTCACACTTTTTTGGTTCAGTATCGTTCATGTATTTATTCCCTGGCAAACGTGACAAAGACTAGCGGAGGTTAATGTACGAGGTTGATACCATTCATATTCGCTTTATTTCCCCCCTTCAGCGAGCATGAGATCGTGCACATGGAAGTGCGCTTGTCTTTTGGGGGCTGCACTTTTTTACATGTTTTATAAGCGCTTTTATCTATGGACACTATGACTTGGATTTCTTATACAGTGATGGGCGCCTCATCCATGGAAGGTAACTATGCCACAAGTGTTATGTGAATCGTGTTTCACTGATATGGTCACCACCTTCGGAAAGTTACTAATAGCATGTTGCTTATTGTGGCTAATTAGGTTACCGAGCCTAAAATGCATCTTGAAAAAGAAAAATGTAGTAGGCTACTTGAGACTTGATTTCCGTTTTCTGATTTCCCGTGCTTTTGTCTTCAGTTCCTGAGCTAGTGTTAAGTCCGTTGTAGCGACGGTTACTTTGTCGACTGAGTTAGCCTACAACTTCTGAATCAGAGTCGTCCGGTTCGAAAGAAACAGCCCCGCTTTATCACCGTAAACCGAGGACACTATGTTCACTCTTCTTACAAACATAACATACATCAGACACAATGGTGTTGGGTTACAGGAAGACAAATATGCACCGGATAAATCGATTACAAATAAACTTAATTAGCGGAGTAGAAAAGGAGAATATAAACGCTGCTCTATTCTCCTTTCAAAGCGTAGGCTATATAGCGAGTTTAAAGCACTTAGTGAAACTTTAACACAGTAATGAAATAACCAAGGTTAACAATACATGATTTAATGATACATTTGGACATTGTCATCTTATTGTGGCCTTCTAAAAATCTGTTTGCGAAAGAGAATCGACTTGAGCTTCAAAAGGCACACCAGTTATCGGAGCAAGACCAGACTAGCTCAACATTCCTTTTAACGCACACGTACACTCACACGCATATATAAAGGACAAAAAAATGCATGCAGATTATCTTCCCGCATTGCCTCCCTGTGCAATATCCCCGTGGTAGAATATGCACAGGGTTAATTCATATTTGCCACAGCTGTCATTATCAAAGAAGACTTGAATGGTCCAGAAGTGTGTTAAATCCTTCTTATTCATCCCACCCAGTACCTTAGCTACTCCTGTCCGTGTAGGCTGTAGATTTGGATTGTTCTTTGTCTCCGCAAACTTGCTGAACGGAATCTTACAATCCAATGATGTGTGTTATGGGGAAGATTTTTTTGGTTGCGATTATTCATGATGTTAAGTGTCAGTTTGGGTCAAATAATAATAAAGCCACACAGTGTATTAATATAAAATATGCCATTTAGCAGACGCTTTTATCCAAAGCAGTGAATGCATACATTTTTCAGTACATGTGGCCCCAGTAGGCACTGAACCCACAACCTAAGCGTTGCTAATGCTGTGCTCTACCAACTGAGCCACAGAGAACCACGGTGGTGGTTAATAGCTACAGGAGGTGCTACACTTGTGTTCTCACATATTCTATCTTACTGTATTCTTACCCCAAGCCCTGTTTGCACCCATTCTTTAAAAAAGAAAAGAAGTAGGCTACGAGGTGCCCAGACACTCATTGTCATGGAAACAATTATGTGTTGCTCTTTCCAGGGCCCCACTCTGAGGTCAGGTGTGGTTAGCATTGTTGACAAGTGGGCTAGAGCAGTGAGAAGGCCAGCAGCTCAGAGATAAGCATCTTAATGCCGCAGTAAAACAATAAACAGCTCTTTCAGCTGGCGCTCGGTGGTCTGCACCCTCCGGACGGGGAATGGTGCGCCAATTGGAAAGACGTACAGTCGCGAATGAGCAATAAAGAAACACATTTGTAGAAAAAAAAGTGTGTGCAATGTTTGCGTTCAGCTCAGTGAAAGGGCAGTAGGTTTTAGTTGCTCAATTTGCGGACGCGTGGGGAGAGAGAGCAGGGAATGCTGGGCAAGTAGTAACCACCTTGTTTATACAGTCACTGTGGTCGGTCAGTAGTCCCTGAGGGTGACTGTACGTTTGTTGTTCCACCTGTAGGCAAATGGCGAGTGGTGAGCTGGGAATAGAGCAGACCATTGGTCTCAAACTGTTTTCATTCCATTTATTTGGCTTAATTAACAAGCCCGCCTATTAATTGAATTGGCAATGGCAAGGAATCACAAAGATTCCCCTTAATTGTTTCACAGTGTTAGTAGTTTTCTCTTTCTCCACTGCCAGGTTAGAGAATGTCAAATACAATAAGTGTTTTAATCAACTGAATCAAGAAGAAGAATAGGCTTTTTACACTTTTAATGTAATTCCCTCCACTGACTGTATGGGGCACTATCTTTGAGAAATGTGCAATAAAACCTAGCAAACAAACGTAAAAAAAAAAAGAAAAAAAGAACAATAAAATAGTAGATGACTTGAGCTGTAGATCAGTTCATGTACTTACAGTCTAGCTTGCTGCCTCCAGCCGGTCGTCATGTGAGCTCAAGTGTTCTGCCTTCTGTTGGCGATCTTCACCTTAGACACTCCCCAGCCCTGGGATGGCAGTATTACGTTGTACATTTTATGCATTTTATTTGGTATTTGGAAATGCTCTTATCCAGACTTGCACAGTTTACAGTTTTTACATACAGTCCATTTATACAGTGGGCCCCAGTATTTTATTACCAAAGCCACACAGTTTTTTCAGTCCATTTTAAGTACCATTTTTGCTCAAAGGTTAAGTACCATGCTCAAAGGTACAACGGCAGTGCCCCATCTGGGAATGGAACTTGTGACCTAAAATAAGATACGATAAGATAGCTTTTATTAATCATTAATCTCATTAATCCCGGGGGGGGGGGAATTTGGTTTGTCACAGCAGCAATGATACAGGAGACAGTGAAAAACACACAAGACATACAGGACATCACAGTATACTGAATACTGAATAATAAACCTCAGTGAGTCACAAGCCCAGTTCCCTAACCACTTGTATTTTCATTTCAGACCACTGACAGTGGCTGATAGCACCTTACCTCTTTTTAAAGAGGATGGGGAACACACCACAGCAACCACAGGGGACAAAGTGAGTACAACATTTTACATTTACATTTCAAGCATTCAGCAGACGCTCTTATCCAGAGCGACTTACAAGATGTGTATTAATACGTGGTAAAATACCGACCACGAAGGGACTCGAACCCTCAATCTTCTGATCCGAAGTCAGACGCCTTATCCATTAGGCCACGCGGTCACTTCGAACAAAGAAGTGAAAGTCCTGTCATGGATTTTGAAACCCGAGACATGAATGAAGGTATTAACAGTGGGGTTTGCATACGCTGAACTTTTGAAAATAAAGAGAACAGGCCAGGCGTCTGAGCAGGTTTCGCTCAGCTTGTATGGCCCAGTCTGTGATTGGTTCCTGTTTCTCCCCCCCCCTTTTCCAGCCGGTGAGGTCGTGCTCCCTCAGACAGACAGCCCAGGGGGACCCGCTCCTCCGCCAGCGATTTAACTTCTCCGTGCCCGTCCTGCAGTGGGCGGGGCAGCCCGGCCCCCAAGAATGGCAGCGCCTGCAGCAGTACCGGCCCCCTTACGGCTGGAAGGATCTGCCCTGGGCCGGTACACACATCACAGTTCAATGTGCAGATGTGCCTTGATTCTGATTCTAATGTACGATAATGACATTTCGTACCAGCCTTGCCTGTATAAATTGATATGCGTATGTTTCCCCCCCTCTCATGTTTTGTGCATGGGTGTGTGTGTATGTGTGTGTGCGCGTGTGCTGTGCGTCAGCGGTGAACTCGAGTCTCGGCCTTCTCAGTGACCCGCGGAGCGGCCGGCTGTTCGAACGCGACGGGCAGAAGACGTGCGTGCGCTGTGCCGTCGTGGGCAACGGTGGCATCCTGAAGGGTTCCAGACAGGGCAGGGCCATCGACGGGCACAACTTCGTTTTCAGGTGCGCCCTCGGTAGACCCTCGTAGCTGTGCTAAGGCCTGTTTCCCCCAACGATCATAACGAGAGCTGCACCGATAACTGCAAACTTATGAAAATTCAAATTCAAATCAATGAAATTGTGTACACTACAACCAGAAAAAGAAGCTGAAAAAATAACAATAAACATTGTTCAGATCATTCTCAGGGCAATTTTTAGAATACTTCTCGAAGGGTAAAGCCTGTTTAGCCAGTCGTCGCCGTGCACTGTGCCTGTGGGAACCGCGTGTGTGTTGATCGACGGTTGTGTGCGGCATTGAAACGTGCTCTGGCGTGCATGCCGGGCCAGCGGCTTATAGGGCGTCGTTACAGTCGTGAAGTCGCTGCTCGGAAGCATGAACAGGCGTACTCTTTCAGGGTGAACGGAGCCGTGACCAAGGGCTTCGAGGATGACGTGGGCACCAAAACCTCCTTCTACGGCTTCACCACCAACACCATGAAGAACTCGCTGCTCTCGTACCGGGCCGTGGGCTTCGACAGGGTCCCCCAGGGGCAGGTAACGGAAGAGCTGCGCCCGTGATGACGCGGCACACAGCGACAGAGTCCGAGCGCAATGCCTCATGCAGGCCGCGCTACTGTCATGCCGATGAGGATGCTTAACCCCGCCTCCGAGCTACATTACGACGCACTACAGTGCACTGCATCCATTTAGCAGGTGTAACAAAGGGCAAAGAACATAATGCCATGCAGTAGGTTAATGAAAGCAGTAGTGCCACAGAAAAGGAGAAGTCACATGATTGGAGCTGCTGTGTCAGATCAGGATGCGGATGTGGAAAGGGAAACGCGAGTCTGCTGTATTTTCTGTGTGTTTTGGGTCACGTGGCTGCAGGCATCTCTGAGGCGGTAGTTGAAAGCAACGTGAGCCGTTCGGGTTATGTAAATGCGAATAAGACATATTTCTGTGAGGATTAATGCACCTTTAATGAGCCCCCTCAGCGTCTGTTTTGAAAATCGTAGTGTCTCGGGGTGGGCTGAACCAACACCTGGATCCGCGTCTCATGAAGCGTCTCAGATCAGGAGCGCTGACCTGTGATCAGGTGTCTACTGTCCGTATCCGAATCTTATCCACTATGAACTAAAATGCAGAACTGATCCTAGATCAGTACTCCTACTCTGAGAGAAGTTATGAGTGCCCGGGCACAAGGTTTAGAAGGCTAATGTTTCTGCACAGGGCACCTTACATATCTGTCAAGTCAAACTCTTCTCTGCACCTCACTCCCTTCTTCCCTGCTGTTTGTGTTCTTCCCGCAGGGTGTTCACTACGTCTTCATCCCCTCCAGCGTTCGGGATTACCGGTTGCTGGCCGCCGCCATCAGAGGCGTTCCTGTGGACTCGGGGGATGACAAGGGTGACCTGTGAGTGTTATCAGGGAAGGACACTGATGGGGTCATATTTCCCAGTGTCTCCATGTGCCCCCCGCCTAGTATTACAAATGATCAGAGACAAAAACATTGTGATTGCCTGTTCAGACTGTGCAGAATTACCTTCATTGTCACCACCCACTGCAGTTCTTAGCATGTCCATAGGATGGCGTTTTTGTATTTTATTTGCACGTTGCAAGACGATCGGTGCAACTTTGCCCAGGAATTGGCCCCTGCTGGTCCTGTCTACGAATGGAGAGGGCGGTTTCACGAACCCGAAACAATGCTACCTATCGGTGACTCAGGATTTGAGCCAATCCTTGTTTTGCTGTGGAGAGCAAAACTTTTTGTCTTGTTCAAACAAGTCAGTGGTGCAATTTTGCCCGATAATTAGCCCGTAGAACAGAGTGCTGGTCCTGTCTATGAATGGAGAGGGCGGTTTCACAAACCTGAGACTATACTATGGTTCACTGTAGCTCCATCCACTTCATGGACTTCATGAAACCTCACTCCCCCAACACTAGGCCCCGCACACTCAAATATAATGTCAAGTAGTTGCAACAGACAGCCTTACCCCCTAGTGTTTTGTTGTGTTTCATTATTTTAAAGGCCTGTCCAACCAAAATGTATCCACTGTGGACAAATCATTGAGTTTAATTGCTCTGAGCATTGTAAGACACGTTCTGTCACAGGGGTATCTTACTATTAACCCTGGATCAGAAAATACTGTAAATGTCCTGTAGGCTGCATGGCCCTTTGCACACTGTAAATACAGCATGATCCCTTTTATTTACACTTTGGATCATTCAGTTTATAGGAGCAGAATTCTGTTCTGCCTGAATATTTCACCTTGTCATATGTTACCTCTTTCCTGTCAACCAGACCATCTAAATATTTTGGTCAGAAGCCCTCTGTTGACCAGTTTAAGATGCTTCACCCAGACTTCATCACATACGTCAAAGACAGGTAGGACTGTTGCTTCCCTCTTTCTACGGAATTAAATGTGCTGCCTTTTAAAAACCTTTCGTTTTAGTCGTTTTGGCAAGATGTATTTTAAAGTCATCGTTGACTTGTGGCTGCGATCTAAATGCATTGGCTGGTGCGTTGATTGCCATTGTGATGTTTCCGAACAATGTAGTTAACGATGGATTGGCGGTTGAGTCTCATTAATTATGTTGTGGAACAGAGACGCTGTTCCACAGAGACATCAGTGATGTTGCGGAATGGTGATGTAGGTTGTAAATGATGTGGAATGATTACTGTGTGTCGTTAATGATGACGTGGAATGATGATGGAGTGCCATTAATGATGACATGGAATGATGATGGAGTGCCATTAATGATGTCGTGGAATGGTGATGCGCGTTATTAATGGCGATGTGCGATGTGTGTAATTATGATCATGAGTGATGGTGTTGTTCAGGTTCCTGAAATCGCCACTCTTGCGGATGATGTACGGTCACCTGTACATGCCCAGCACAGGCGCTCTGATGCTCCTTACAGCCCTACACACCTGTGACCAGGTCAGTACAGATCATTTTTACATTTACATTTACATTTTAAGCATTCAGCAGACGCTCTTATCCAGAGCGACTTACAAGATGTTTATTAACACATGGTAAAATACCGACCACGAAGGGACTCGAACCCTCAATCTTCTGATCCGAAGTCAGACGCCTTATCCATTAGGCCACGCGGTCACTTCGATCCATCTCCTTACCTCCCCCTGGAGTAGTTCACAACTTCCTGTTGACTGTTCCACAGCCTCCTGTGGGGGGTTTTATGACACTGTGTACCCCAGCAGTACAAGAAGAACACGGCAATACACGATCTCTGCTTGCACACAACTCTGAAGAAAAGGGAATCAGTGTTGTCTTTAACGTCAATACAGCAACTTCTAACTTTATGTTCAGCATTTTTTTCAGCGGTTCACCCACTACTTTTTTTCTCTTTCAAACTAAATATCCTCTTTTGGGGCTGGTGGATAGCGTAGTGGTCTAACGCACCCGTATTTGGCTGGTCCTGTATGAATGCAAGATGCCTATCAGGGATAGGGACAGGGAAACCTGTCTCTGCCAGACCAATCCTGGCCAGTAGCGTTAGCTGTCTGCTCCTGAGGGAGGGAGGGGTGGTCAGCACATAAAGGTCTCAAAGAAGGCTGATCATTGCTGGCCTCGGAGAGTAGGTTCACCCATAGCGACTGGTGGCGAGTTTGTGGGGGAGGGTTAATAGAAATAAGTAGAGGTTATAATTGGCTTCCAGTTTGTGGAGAAAAACGCGGGGAAAATCAGAAACAAAATAAATATATATATATATCCTCTTTTACTGTGTATGTGATTGGTCACATAATATATGCAATTTAGCTTTTATCCAAAGCGACTTACAGTAGGGAATGTATAAAATGTTTTCAGTCTATGGTCCCAGTGGGAATTGAACCCACAACCTAAGCATTGCCAACACCATGCTCTACCAACTGAGCCACACAGAACATAATTTATGGCAATGAATGTTAGACTCTACAAAGTTAACCTAAATTCCATATCTGTTGGTTTGTTTTTGACTGTTCCTGCCCAGGTGTCAGCGTACGGCTTCATCACGGAAAACTACAAAGCCTTCTCCGATCACTACTTCGACGCAGTGAAGAAGCCACTGGTGTTCTACGCCAACCACGACATGCAGATGGAGGCGCGCGTGTGGGAACACCTGCACGACCGTGGGGTTCTGTGGCTGTACAAGAGGCCGTCGGCAGAGTGAGGCGTGCTGGGACGTCAGAGGTGCCCACTCGCTGAAACTGACTGAGACGCAGTGACAATCGTTCTGTTTCTGAGCCTTATCGAGGAGAACCCACTTTTATTTGTCCCACGCAGGGGAAGGAAGCTACAGCATCTCTTTATTTGAGTTTTGTCAGGTTCGGGAACATTCTGGATTTGCCTTCATACTCATTCAGAGTAGAGGTGGGGCACATGCACACCGTGAGAATGCACCTTCTGCAAGGCCTACTCTCATGGCCTCAAACACTGTGAATGTCATTGAGCACAACCAACACACTGATGTACAGGTAACTGTCAAAATAAAGGGAACACTTGAGTAAATAAGGGATGCCTGCAGCCCTGTTATGTTGTGGGGTGCATGTTCCTGGCATCGTTTATGTCTACTCAACCCCTTAGAGGGGAAGGTAAACATCAATAAATACAAAGCCATTCTGAGTGATCACCTTAATCCTATGGTGAAGCATTTCTATCCTGATGTGAGTATCTTCTAGGATGACACTGCCCATCCACAGGACACGAATGGTCACTCAATGGTTTGATGAGCACGAAAACTATGTGAACCATATACAATGACCGTCTCAGTCACTGTATCTCAACCAAATGGAAGACTTTTGGGAGATTCTGGAGCGGTGCCTGAGACAGCATTTTCCACCACCATCAACAAGACACCAAATTCTCATGGAAGAATGGTGTTGCATTTCTTCAATAGAGTTCCAGTTGTACATGTTCCACTTGTAGAAACATATGCAAAGGGAGCATACACATTGAAGCTGTTCTGTTGGCTCATGGAGGCCCAACATCCTATTAAGACACTTTATGCTGGTGTTTCCTTTATTTTGGCAGGTACTTGTATATCAATTTCAGCAAAACTTCAGGTTTGAACTGAACAGTGCGATTGAGTGAGTGACTGGGAGAGTGACTGAGAGAGTGAAAGAGTGATACAGAGAGTGTTTTTTAATTTAGTTTTGTACACAGATTAAAAAAAAAGTCTACTGATGTTTTCATTTCCTCTTGTTTGATTAATTTCCTCTTGATTTACAATCATTCCAAATGGACAGGGATATTTTTCTAATGACAGCTAGCCTGTAGCAGTGTTTTTGTTTCGTAAACCTTTTGTTAATAAAATCATTTCAAGTGCATTCATCGTACACTCTGGTCCATTAATTGAGTCCTGAAGTAGTCCTGTTTTCATGGTGGAATGCCCGATCGTCGGTGCTAAATTGACTGCAGCTGTGGGTGCGCCCGTTGGCGGGGTAGGCCACGGTAGCGCCATGGTTACGCCCCGCCGGCGTTGATCAGTGTCAGCTCTTATCTCTCCCGCAGAAGCAGGTGCATGAACTACGAGCGTGTTTGTTTGCTTTTCAGTGCCACCCGCGCAGCCCTCTCCCTGGGAGAGCGTCTTCTGCGCGCCGTCACAAACGGATTGTTTGTTTTTTGCGCCCGGAACCCCCTCCTCTCTGTGTTAACCCTTTAAGGCTCGGACTCTTATCCCGCTGCGGCTCCGGAACTCCGAACAGGACCGTCCTGTGAACGGGGCAACCCGCCCCCGCTCCGATGCTGGGCCACGCGGTCGCACTCTGGCTGGGCGCTGTGGCGCTCTGCAGCGGCGGGACGACCAACTGCTCCGGGCGGAACTACCCGACCGTCCCCTGTCCCCTGGAGCCCGGCGCCACGGTCCTGGACCTGTCCCACAACCGCATCGCCAGGATTTCCCGGGCGGACTTCTCCCGGGCCGGCGCCTCTGCGTCGTCTCCACCTGCAGTTCAACCGGATCGGCGCCGTCCACCCGGAGGCCTTCCTGCCGCTCCGCAGCCTGGAGTACCTGGACCTGTCCCACAACCGGCTGCAGGACGTCTCCGCCGTGCCCCTGCGGAGCGCCCCCTTCCTCCGGCACCTGGACCTGCGGGGGAACGCGTACGCCGAGGTGAGGCTGGGGGCGTGGCTGACGGGGCTGCCCCGCCTGCGCGTCCTGAGGCTGGGGAACGGCGGGGTGACGTCACTGGTGAGCGCCGGGGCGGAGCCGCCGTCCACGCCGCGCCTGGAGGAGCTGCACCTGGTCACGGGCGAGCTCCGACGCTACGACCGCTCGCTGAGGGGCCTGCGCGGCCTGGATCGGGTCACCCTGGAGCTCAACGCGCGCGGGAACCTGGGGCGGCGAAGGCCGTGGCGGACGACCTCCTCAACGCCACCCGGGCCCTGACGCTGGCCAACGTGGACGCGACGGCGGGCGGTGGGTGGGCGGAGCTCCCTGTTCCCGCCCTGGCGAGCTCGGGCCTGAGGGCGCTGACCCTGCGCAACGTGACCACCACCGAGCGCTTCTGCGACGCCCTGTTCGCCGAGCTGGTGCGCTCCGGCGTGGAGGAGCTGACGGTGGAGGGCGCGGTCACCTCGGGCCGCTGCGTCTCCCGGATCCCGCCGTTCCGCCGCTCGCGCCTCACCAGCCTCCGCGTCAGCCACGTGGACAACGCGGAGGCCTACGTGTTCCGGCCCGAAGGTCCCGTCGTCAAGTTCTTCCACTCCTTCCGCCGCCTCTCCCTGGTCGACGCCCGCCTGTTCTTCGTCCCCTGCGTCGTGTCGCAGTCCATGCTCCGCCTGGCCGCGCTGGACGTCTCCCACAACGCGCTGCGCCTCTTCTCCCTGTTCCCGGGCTGCGTCAGCGCCTTCCCCGCCGTGTCCTCCCTGACGCTCGACGGGAACCGGCTCGACTCCGTCGTGGGCCTTGCCCACGAGACGCTGCACATGCGGAGCCTGGCGACGCTCTCGGCCAATCGGAACCGGCTGGGCGGGGAGGTGGGCCCGGCCCGCTGGACCCGGAGCCTACGCCGGCTGGCCCTGAGGGAGAACGGGCTCCCCAGCGCCGTGATCGCCACCCTGCCCTCCACCCTGGAGGTCCTGGACCTCAGCGCCAACGACATCACCTCCTGACGGGCCTGGAGCGGATGAGGGCGCTGGCCCAGCTCCTCCTCTCCCACAACAAGCTCCTCTCGCTGGCCGGGATTCCCACTTACCCCCCGCTCTCCCTCCTGTACGTGGACCACAACGGCCTGCGCGGCGTGAACGGCACCCTGCTGGCCTCTCTGGGCCGGGCCTCGCTGAGGATGGGCGACAACCCTTTCCACTGCGACTGCCAGGTGCTGGGCCTGTCCCGGCACGCCCGCAGCTCGTCCAGAGTGCTGGACTGGCCCGAGGGGTACCGCTGCCAGGGCCCGGCGGCGCTGAGGGGGGCGGAGCTGAGCTCTCTGAGGCTCCCGCAGTGCGACGCCAGCCCGGCTCTGCTCAACGTGCTCTTGCTCTTCGTCCCTGTCCTCGTCTCCCTCTCGCTCGCCCGGAGGTGCGCGAAACGACACCGGGCCCACCGGCAATTCACCGTATCCCAAAGTGATCCCAGTGGAAAAAACGGATGAAATATGAATGGATAACTTAGTTGTCAGGTAAAACGCAATCAACGCTAAATATGTAGATATTAGTTTTCACGGATACCTTTTTGATCATAATATAGCAGTTTGTGGAATGTGTTGTGATCTGCCATATTGAGAACAGATGTACACTTCAAATGCGTGAGGGGTGCTTTATTTGATCCATGACATAGAAAACGGAGCTGAAGGTTTGTTTTATTCTTACCAGGATTTTATTTTTTTTAAGTGGGATTGGCCATGCGGCTGACTGAAGTGAAACTAATTGTATTCGGTACAGTAATGAATCATTTCATAATTGTTATGTTTGCATATTTATACAGGGAGGTTGGATAATATCCTGCATAAACAATACAAAGAAAATGCAATAAAAAGGGAGCTGAGGAAGTAGAAAACAACTCATTTTTACAGATTTAAGTGTAAAGATTTTCACAGTCTTCAACACAGTAATGTTTCACTCATTAAGGGACACGAAAGCCATGATGGATATGAACAAAATGTTTATTACAGTGATGGAAAAAAACTAAACAGAAACATGGGCACAAATTCCAACTGCAGTGCAACTGTTGAGATGATCTACATTTTCCTACAGTAAAATATGAAATCAAACAAAACACAGGCATACAAAAATGTAAATATTGTATTTCATGGCATTCCATCTAGGGAATAACAGAACAGAATGATATATAGAGTCAGCATCAGCTGACAGACCAGCAACAGTGCCTGCTTGCTCTTGAACAGCTAAAACTGGCCAAACTTTGGTCCCTTTGAACACTGTGCTGTTTGGACTGGTGGTCACGGTTATGCTAGATCCCTAGACTCTGTCCTTTGCAAAGGAGACAAAACTTCTGAGTAAGAAAATGTTTAAATCCTGATTTGTAAATACCATAAAGTTTAAATGGCAGATGACAGGGTGTAGCAGGATTTAAAAAACGACGACAATCTAAATAAACACATTTCTCTGACCAGCAGTGATGTAGATTGTCCTGGAGACACACAAACATACCCACACATACCAAGCAGGTATGCACACACACACATTTTTTCCAGTTAAATACAGATTCATTTTTATAATATATGTGTTTATATATGGACACAAACAATTGTTGAATTATCTGCTTTCCGACAATTGCTTATTTTAATACTTTGTGTTAGCTATGATAATATAACTGAAGTACTATTATGTACAAGTGTGCTTTAACGATTTCTGAGGAGTTTAAAATGGGTATTGATTTGACTGTCACAAGAAGAAGGAGAGTGTTTAGACCCCTTTTTTACATCTTTATTTGACTTGATTCTATTGTTATTATTACTAAATTCTAAAGAATTGTATTTCTTTTTAAACAGTGTTGTTAATAGTTTGCTGTTAATATATTTTGGGAGAAGGGGAGAGTATGCTCTTCTGTCTTTATTTTTAAAGTGGGGGGTGTGTTAGTCTTATATTTCCTTTTGCGTAGTGCTTTGGATTACAGAAAGGAACGCTGAATATCTGGATATTTCTCCTAGGTTAATAAAACATGTTTGAATCCTTGAATCTTTGAATCCCATAGAGATTGTTGAGGGGGGAGTGGCTTAGAGGTAGGTGAGGAGGGGAGTGGTTTACAGGTTGCTGAAAAGCTCATTCTTCTTGCTCCAGTCCATTTGCGGGGCCCTCTTGTTCGAGCGCTTCTGGCGAGCACGTTCCTTAACCTGCTGGAGGGACAGGCTTAAGTCCAGAGTGAGATCCCCAACAGACTCCTCAGAGGCCTACGACAAGAGAGGACAGGCACAGAGAGGGGGAGGGGGAGGGGGAAAGAGAGAGAGAGAGAGAGAGAGAAAAGAGAGAAGTGAATAAACAGATTGGAGAAGAGAAGAGGACAATGAAGGGAGAGCAATGCTGAACATTGCTATGTGTCAGGTGCAGGTCAGGTGTACTCACACACACACACACACACACACACACACACAAACTCACACACACACACACACACACACACACACCCAACACACACTGGTTTATTCTTGAATGTGAGGGGGTGCTGACCTCTGGAGGAGTGATCGAGCCATTGGAGGAGGTGCTGGATGGAGACAGACTGACGGACACACTGGCCTCCTTTGTCTCCTCCTCTTTGGATCCATTTCCATTGATCTGAAGGGAAGGACAGGACTGGTCAGTCAAATACCCACTCAATCCAACAAGTGCTGCAGGACAGCAGGAAGGTGATTTTAAAAAGTCATTAAAAATAACTTTTAAATGATCAATATAAACCTAAAACAAGATTTCTGGGCAGCAGGGATTAACCTAGAGAAATGACCAGGGAATTGATTTCATAATTTCAATGGTTCTGTGTGGCTCAGTAGGTAGAGCATGGCGTTGGCGACGCTTAGGTTGTGGGTTCAATTCCCACTGGGCCCATATACACTGAAAAATTGATCCATTCACTACTGGAAGTCACTTTGTGTAAAATTGGCATATACTGTATTTTCCCACAACAGACACCTTCAAGCACAAACAGTCTGCAGTGCCACATACTTACCACCAGAGGGCAGGCTCAACTGTAATTCTACAGAACTAAGGCTTGTACAGATACATTCTGCCCCCAGACACCGACCCTGAAATTATTTTCAGCAGAGATCTGAGCTGTGCCAGTACTGCGAGGACCTGAGGGGCGTCAGTTCTGCGCTTCAGTTCTGCAGGGATCTGTACTTTGTCAGTGCCGATTCAGAACCTGATTCACTGAATGCGCCGCTGTGCAGGTTGTTTCACAGGAAAGGAGGGCCTGTAGCACTGATCTGAGTACAGATACTATCTTACCTCCTCCTCCAGCTCCCTGATCACAGGTAGGGGTCCTGAAAAAAAAATAGGCACAGATCAGTCACAGATTCCAGTGAAATTCAGAGGGAAAGACCACTCCTCTCTATATTACACTTTAAAAACACCCTGATACAGAGCTATGTACAACTACCAATTTATTTAATTTATTTATGAGGGACAGCATCTAATTAGATGCATTCATAAAAAGTCATGCTATGCATTGTACTGAAGTCTTGTTCATTCTCTAAACTGTTTTTATTTGATGTGACTTTAACCTGTGTTTCACAGTAGTGATAGAGTCTAGAAGTATATTTAGCCTGCGTTGTGCCATTATGCCAATTCCATGTTATAAATGCCAAAGTGTATCGGATTAACCAGAGGCGTAGCGTGGGGGGTGCAAGTGGTGCGGTCGCACCAGGCGCAAGATTTTGAGGGGCGCAAAATGTAAGAAAACGTTAAAAAAACAACCTTTTTTGCACCGCGGACCGGTTCCGAGGGGCGCAATTATTTCTCGCGCACCCCCGTGCAGGGTGTTCCGAGGGGGTAAATTATTTTTCGCGTAGCCCCCGGTCCGCGAAATAAGTCCAATAAATGGACTGGTCGCAGCTTTTTTCCGCGTAGCACCCCGTCGACAGAAAATGGGGTGCCGTTTACGTGGCTCGCACCGGGTGCTGGCAACCCACGCTACGCCACTGGGATTAACATACCCATAGAACATATAGGATAGAACATCGATCTTTGTAATGCCCACCCTAAACTGATGTCTGGACAAGCACAGGGACTCCCCCTCAAAGGGTCGTGCACACACAATTAAGGTGCAATGGCATTGAATCACCACTGGATGTTCACATAGGCCACTGGTTTCGAAAATTGAGAGCACGATTGGTATTCCATTCCGGGTGTGTCATGCACAACCTAAATATTCACAGATAAGCCCAGGGCAATCACCCACAAGGGACTGTCTCTAAACTCTGTTGTCTATAAACCTTGATTTGTTTCTCCCCCTCCCCCTCTCCCTCCCTTCCTTTGCTCTCCCTCCCTTTCTACCCCCTCCCTCTCTCCAGCTTTCTCTCACTCTCTCCAGCTGAAAGGATATTACTGCTCAGTTCCATCTCATCTCACACTCAGAGGTCACTTGTAACACCCTGGTAACCAAATATTTGAAGTTTGTGTATGTGCGTGTGTGTAGCGGGTGTGCTCTGGTACGTTAGCGTCCGCTGCAGAAAGTGACGTGGATAAGAGTGTGATTAGTTCCCAGAGTTAGAGACTTGAGTCTTTAGCTCAGCGAGCTAAATCGCTCGCTTGTTGCGTCAAAGATCCTCGGTTCGAAACTCGCTGCAGGGCAGAGCCAGCTCTGTTACATGTGTCTGTGTCTGTGTTTGTGTGTGCGCATGCGAGCAGTCATTTTGGAGCATTTTAAATCCTAAACCCACTGACCCCTTATCAGGAGCCTTGTAGTGAAAACATATTCCGCTGAGAGAAAATGTCTCCTATTTCCAGAGCACAAAGAAAAACACAGACATTATTGTCACTGATATAAAGATTAGGCGTAAGGACTATGTTCCGTCATGTGACACCAGTGTAATGATGCTGTTTTGGGGGCCGTGGCTCTGTCTGCACGCACCTGTGAGGTGCTCCTGTGTGGGACGGATCCCGCATCTCTGGAAGAAGGCGTCCGTTTTGGGGTCCACCACCAATAGGGATGCCTCATTGCCCCCTGATCGAATGGCAGACACCACTTCTGAGTGCTGCTTCTGCTCCACAGGTACGCCGTTCACCTGGAGAGTCAGTGTAGAGCACAGACTTGGAGTGAGCGAGTCAGTGTAAAGTACAGGCACAGAGTCAGAGCAAGTCAGTGTAAAGTACAGGCACAGAGTCAGTGAGTCCGTGTAGAGTACAGACACAGAGTGAGAGCAAGTCAGTGTAGAGTACAGACACCGAATAAGAGTGAGTCAGTGCAGAGTACAGACACACAGAGCGAGAATCAGTGTATACACAGCTTAATCTCTCCCTTGTGGTTCCTAATGAGATGTGAATTAATTAGGGAGAATTCCACTATATGTACTGCATAAGTACTGTTTGTAAACTGTAACAACGAATTGGAGGGGGGTGAGTACCTGCACGATCTTGTCCTTGGGCAGAAGGCCAGACCTCTGGGCGGGGGAGTCCTGGTCCACCGCCCGGATGTATTGGCCGGGTCTGGTCCTCTCGCTGTGGAGATTGAAGCCGTAGCCGTCAGCTCCCTTCCTCATGACACAGAGGCGAGGACGCAGATCACTCCTACACCCCTGTGGGAGAAATCAATCAACCAGCCAATAAACAACCGAATCAGCCCGCCGGCCAAACAGTCAATAAACGCACCACTAAACTACATTACATTACATTACATTACATTACATTACAGGTATCTGGCAGACGCTCTTATCCAGAGCGACGTACATCAAAGTGTTAACCATAGTCGAGAACAGTTTCGCTGAAAGCCACCCTAGTGGGAAGTACAGTTCCTAGGTGCTAGGAGCAACCACATAGTTAAACTAGGACCCTGTAGGTAAATCTGTAGCCACAATTCAAAGGTAGCAATAAAGCAATCAATGCAGAAAATAATGCCTAAGCCTAATACAATACATAAACAAGCAGACATGTGTAATACTGAGCAACTATGTCCCTAAGTTAACAAAAAACTGGACTACGGGGAGAGGTGCACCCTGAAGAGGTGAGTCTTCAGTCGTCGCTTGAAGGTGGCCAGGGTCTCAGCTGTTCTGACTTCCACAGGAAGGTCATTCCACCATCGTGGAGCCAGAACCGACAGGAGACGTGACCGGGAAGCGCAGGTGCGGAGGGGGGGAGGTGCTAGGCGTCCTGAGGTAGCAGAACGGAGTGGTCTGGCAGGTGTGTAGGGTAAACTAGACAATGAATGAATCATTCTACCAACCAGCCAACCAAACAGTCAATAAACCAATCAACAAATGATTTATCGATCAGTCAGTAAACTGTGGCAGTACATACATGGACGATATATACTCATATGTTATACTTTCTGGTTGAGGGGAGCCTTGTCATGCAGAGCAGCAGTCTAGAATCTAGATAGCTGGCCCCACTTGTGTTACGATAGAGGTTAAAATCAAACAAGGTTAAAATCAGTGGAAGGTCAGCCAACAAATCCCACTTCAGACTTAACTCAACTATTATGAGTGTGCTGTTCACCCTCCATGCTTTTCCCTCAAATTGTATTTTTCACTGGATGGGAGCACAAGGGTTAGCCACTGATTGTAACCTTGTTTGTAGGAGTTTCCAATTGACAGTTGACTAGCTAGATGGTGGTTCCGTCACCAAGCCAACTGACCAATCACAAAAAAAATGGAATCAATCAACAAACCAAAGCGATCAACCACCAAGTTATGACATCATCCTTGAAATCAAAAAGTGACATTTCTTTATAGAAAGACGTGCTAGTTTTTCCAGCTCCCTGCATGAGATATCTCTGCTGCTTAACCTGCAGGAACTTGTCTCACTGAATGATTTTAAAGCCAGGGTTAAAGCTATGGAGGAAAGTGAAAATTGTAAATGCTTTGACCTTTAGTTGCACCACAATTTAGACTGCTCTTGTGTAACCAGATGTGAAACTTTGAACATTGTTTCTTCTCTGCTTTCATGTTAAATGTTGTCATTATGGTAATGTCTGTAATCTATTGCTGCTTCCTTGGCCAGATCTCTCTCTCGAAAAAGAGATGTATAATCTCAATGAGACTAACCTGGTTAGATAAAGGTTCAATAAAAAATACATTAAAATGAGGAGCATATGATCATACTGGGGTCAGAGGTCACAGTGAGACAGAAAGGGGAGGAGACGATCCTCGGGTTAGAATCTTGTCTCCCCTCTGGTCACCCCACCCAGCCTAGGACAATGGAAGCAGCCTCTCTCTGTCTCTGGGGCGATGGGGGAATGGTACGCGTCTGTACAGTCCAGGAAAGGGCTATTTCAAACCAAGTGGTCCCTCCTCAGGCTATTTTCAGAGCTAGCTCTAGAGGGTGTGAACGCTGGGTCAGCGTATGATGTATTCTATGATGTATTCCCACTCCCACTTCCCATAAATACAAGCCATTGTGTTTATCAAACATCATCCTTTTTTTCTGGAACATTCTTTTCACAAACGTTAAGTCCCAGAAGTGCCGTGTTTCCTACTGACTCCACCCTGCTGCCTGCTTCACAAATGACCTAAGTAATGATGAATAGACCCAAACTGACCACTGACACCCTTCCTGCTCCAGGTCATGCGTCAGCCAGATGCATCTCATTCAGTCACTGCTCTACCTTTCACAAAATACAGTCTGATACACCCTTAACTCAATCACTGCTGAACAAATTCCAGTGAGAGAAATATTCAACCAGTGGCATGTTCAGAGATCCTTCTAGAGCAGGGTTACTCAAATCCGGCCCACGGATCCAAATTCGGTCCTGGTTTTCTTTTGTCTCAGGTAGTTAATTGAACCATTAGTGCAATTGATTGGCCAGAGCGTCCTCACATTTGACTGCCGGGTAAAGGGAGTGTGGAAAATCAGCAGTGCTCGACCCACGAGGACCGTGATTTGAGCAACCCTGTTCTAGAGGCTGCACTTAGTGCATTTTCAATCTTGGCTGGTCGTGATCCCCCTGCCTGCTCAAGACCTCAGACAAGCCGAAGTTGCGGGTGGAGGTGGTTTCTGCTCCTCTATTTGTGTCTATCATGGCCGCCTAGGTGTTCCTCATAAATCACAATCCGCTGAGCAGAAACACCATCCAGCTCACAGAGGGTTGATGTGAAGTAGTACCAAGAGAATTGAACTCGTAACCGCCAGGCGGTGGGTTAGGGGGGTAGAACTTAGGTGGCTTGCTGCTGTTGGACACTGGAGCAAAACATTCAACCCAATTTGCTTCAGTAAAACTCCAGTTTAATGTAAGCTCTGTAAGTCGCCCTAGGTAAGGGAGCTCACGAAGAATAAATCATGATATCCGGTACTGTTACTGAGGATATGGAATCTGGTGCACCTACACAGAGGAGAGAGATTCACTCCTACCGCAAATGAGCCTCAGTCCACTCCCACCGCAAATGAGCCTCAGTTCACCCCCAGAGTGGGTGAGCCTCAGTTCGCTTGCAGCAAGTAAGTTCTGTCGGGTCACAACTTTCAGGCTCTTTCCAAGAAGCTGAGTTAATCTGTAACAATCAGCCCCAGCATCCTAAAACAACCAGAAGGACAGACGAGGTGCTTTGGTATTAAACCAGAGGAATACACAAAATCATGCCCCATTTTAACTATGACATTCACCAATACGGAAATAATTACATTTCCAGCCAGTGTCTCTTTTCCACGCAGCAGGAAAATAACTCAGAGAGAGGGATGACGAATTGGTGGCCAACTTCCGAAAGCTATTTTGGACGGGAGGGGGATGATTCATTGAGTGAAGTCAACAGCAAGCCTCTCTCCCCCTCCCTGTCACTCTTCCCCCCTCCCTGTCACATTGTATCACCCTCTTTTCTTCTCTTCTCTGCCCTTGTCTTTCCACCTCTCTGTCCCTCTCTTCTCTCCTCCTCTGGAAAGGTGCCGTAAATAAGGGGGCCTCAGGCCGTAGAGGGATAGTCAGTTTGCTGTCTCCGTTAGGTTTTTGCATTCTAGTTTGGTCACGTGCTCCCAGCGCCTGTCAGTGAGTCACTGTGATTGGAGGAGGTGGAAGGGGAAGTAGACAGCATGTCCTGTCCTGAAAGGGAGATATGACTACTCAGACAGGAAGGACACGGCCACCAGCGTGTAATCGGGAGGGGTGGCAGGGGTCCACAATGGTCCTGAAATATTACATAATTGCATGCGATTGCAGCTAATCACCGTTCTTATAACAATGTGCAATTACCCTAGAAATAGCAACACAATCGAAATAATGGACAATAAAGGTCGCAAATGTTGATCAAATATTTAAGGCAAGTTTTATTTCTTATTGAATAACCCCAGTGTTCGCTCGGTAAATCGTTTCGTCACGAGCAACTCATCAGTAGCGTTAGCGTTTGTAGCGATGCGCGAACCGTCTCAAGCTGAGCTCAAGGTGCGCTCTGTGCTCAGAGCGGAGGGGGGTGAGCAGGTCAGGAGTCATTCTCATTCATTAGCCAGTGCTGGGAAGAGCACAGCCAGGCCAGCATTCCTGGCCAGTGCCACACATAATGCCCACCCACGCAGGCAACGGCTGCCCAGAATGCCGTGGGAGCTCTCCTTAAGTGAGATGGACTCTGATTGGTCAGACAGTCCTGTACCACGCTGACTAAAGAATGCAGAACACAACGACAAGAACGGTTACTCAAAGGACCATTTGCCAGTGGCTTTTATTTCTTTTTTTTTAATCTCCATTTTCAGGGGTCAAGATGAAAAGAACAACGAACATAAACAGATGCTGTAGTTGGATTGTCACGGTTCTTTCACATAACCTTGCCAGTACCTATTTTCTATAACAGTAACTATATTAATAATTTAAAAATATTGTTTTATTGAGTCAACTTTATGCTGCTGTGTATCCACGTGGTGTCTAACAGGAAAATGAGTGGACTGGTTTACTTGAATGGGGTAAAATCATAATCATAATCATTTCCCAGTGTCAAACTTCAGCCTTTCTGCCCCTTCCAGTAGGGCACACTGCAAGAGTGGTGGAGCTGTGGGGGGGAGGTCAGTCACAGGTCAGTGGTATCTAACAGGAGTATCAGTCGATTGATTTACCTGAATGGGGTAAAATCATAATATTTCCCGGTATTAAACCTCGGCCCCTCTACCCCCTTGAGCGGGGCACACTGCAGGGGTGGTGGTAGGAGGAGAGGGGGAGGGTTAAAGGTCATTCTCAATGCACCCTCTGTCCCTCACAGAACACAATGAAAGGAAACTCAGTGCAGACTCCCACTGACTGCTAAAGCCTGAGGCAAAGAACGGCATTGAGCGAGACGGGAGACGTGTGCGTGCTCAGCGCCTATCTGCTAATCGAGTGTGTTCAGCATGTTTCCGCTCAACGCGGATCCGCTGCATGCTCCTGTGGGAGCTCAACGCGTGTTTGTTCATTCTAATGTACCCAGTTCGTCGCCAGGACTCTATGTTACATTACATTACATTACATTACAGGCATTTGGCAGACGCTCTTATCCAGAGCGATGTACAACAAAGTGTTAACCGTAGTCAAGAACAGTTTAGCTGAAAGCCACCCTAGTGGGAAGTACAATTCCTGGGTGCTAGGAGCAACCACATAGTTAAACTAGGACCCTGTAGGTAAATCTGTAGCCACAATTCAGAGGTAGCAATAAAGCACTGAATGCAGGAAATAATGCCTAAGCCTAATACAATACATAAACAAGTAGACGTGTAATACTAAGCAACTATGTCCCTAAGTTAACAAAAACCGGACTACGGGGGGAGAGGTGCACCCTGAAGAGGTGAGTCTTCAGTCGTCGCTGAAGGTGGCCAGGGTCTCAGCTGTTCTGACTTCCACAGGAAGGTCATTCCACCATCGTGGAGCCAGAACCGACAGGAGACCGGGAAGCGCAGGTGCGGAGGGGGGGAGGTGCTAGGCGTCCTGAGGTAGCAGAACGGAGTGGTCTGGCAGGTGTGTAGGGTTTGAAGATCTTGAGGAGGTATGTTGGGGCTGATCCCTTGACTGTGAACGTGATCACGATCCGGGACTCCACGCCTCTATCTCTGCTACGGGAAACTCGCCGTCAGTCCTTGTCCCTCAGTGTCAATCGCTGTCAGCCACTGTCCTTCGCGGTCGGCCATTATCCCTTACTGTCAGTCACTTTGTCCCTCACTGCGAGTCGCGGGCCTTCACTGTCAGTTATTGACGGTCACTGTCCCTTACTGTCAGTTGTTCTTTATTGTCAGTCACTGTTAGGGTGGCCATTTCCAAAACCCCAGAATGGAGGACACTTCAGGCAGCGGCAAGTTAACATGTAATTATACGGCCAATTTCAAAACCATAACCTACAGTATACAGACTAACTGAGATTGAAAATGTGTACTCGCAATAGCTGGTTGGTCTACTATGAATAAATAAATCCGTGCTCTTTTGACCACTCTGGGTTGTATGAAGTCTTCCGTTTCTGCATTTTGCAGGGCTGGCTACGATAGCACCGGACACTCTCCGATAGCGCTTAGAGAAAAATCGCGTGGCTTGCCGCTTGCACCCATCATGTACGTAAGAACGTCATATTAAGGCGTGGTATTTGTTGACATTTATTAGACCAATAACACAGGTGATACGTTATTTGACAAATGCATAAACCAATAAAAAGCACGTTTGAATCTTCAAACGTGACGTAATGAAGAATTGAGTGTTTTTCTAGCCTAGACTTCAAAAGGAGGGAAAATGGGACAAAAGAGGATCGTGCTGGATGGAGGACAGAGCGCTTGAAAAATGGACTCTCCGGCATAATGCATGGCCACCCTAGTCACTGCCTGTCACTTCCCACCACTGTCAGTCATCATCCCTCACTGTTGTTCGCTGTGCTTCACATAAAACGTTTACAGACAGACCTATAGCAGATTTCTGTATATCCCACAGAAGACCTTTGCTTTTGAAAACAACATTAAGGCAAAACAATTCCCTGCAGAAAGGGTTATAAATTTGAACATTCCCCAAATCAAATGACACAAAAGCAACAGAAAGAAAAACTCAACTGAGGGTAAGTCTGCTAAAGAGCAGGGATGGAATGTTGTCATTACAGAAATTGGTTCATGAAGAAGCTGTCTATCTCTACATGTTTCATTTTTCCCAGCTCCGAAATCACACACACAGACATCCATAAAACTGCTCCAGACAGAGTGAACCCATCTCAGACTGGCAAGGGCATAACTCTGAGGCTAGTGTGTGTGCACTCAAATCCCTGGGAGTCTAACAGCTTCTCGAGTCCTACATACATATGGTTTGTGATTTAAACCTCTGTGCCCAGAAAACACCAAGGCCCTTCCATTCAAAGACTGAAGAATTTGCATGCTGTAAAAATCAGCCTTTATGACAATACTGTGGGAGGTACAATACTTCTAGGTTTGACTCTTTAGGAAGTAGAGAGGAGAATATTTTGGTGCCTTGTAATCCAAATGTCACAGACTGCGATTGCCAGACCCGTGGGGATGAACAAGTGTTTGCCCGGTCTACAGTGGAGACAATATGAGGAGAAAAGTCTTATTGGTTTTGGTTTGCCTTTGTTTTAGGTGTAGTGAAGCACAGAATTTAGTACTACAGAAGACCTCGCCAAGACAGCGGCGTCTGCACAGTTTCCAGGGAGGGAAAAAAAGGCGAAAAGTGTTGCCGTGACGTCAGCATGACATCACGAAATCAACGTGGCATCCCAACCATGACGTCACAGCGACGTCACCACGACGACCAAGGTGTCCTCTGCCTTTTCACTTCATTAAGGGGGTCATCTCTGTCTCTGCCCTTTGTCTGTTTTCAGAGAGGAAAAAGCTGGTAAAAATGTCAGACACCAATATGATGGATTGTGCCTGAACTGAAGTACGAGGGACCATCAGACAGCACACGAGGGCATCGCGAGACGTGGCCTGAGACACGCCCACCTCTCATTGGGGGAGCACTGCGTTGTTACTGACTGAGCTAATGTGACTCCTGTGTTCCACTGCACTGTCACGCTAAGCGCTCTGTTTTCATAGCTGTAGGAGTAGGACCCATGGGAACAGCTCTGTCTGGAGCAGAAACAAACATTGAGCTCCCTGTACTGCCGAGAGGCGTTTCACGTGTGGTTGACACGTCGGGTCTGCGTGGTCCATTAAAGACATGGCTAAAACTTCTTCATAATCAATATGGTTCATTTTAATGGCCGACGCCCCCATCCATAGCAATCTTACAGAGTACTAAACTTCACAGGTAAGAATACGAATAGGAATTAAGCAAGTACAATATAATATATACCATTTAGCAGACGCTTTTATCCAAAGCGAATTATAGTAGTGAATGCATACATTTTCAGTATATGTGGCCCCAGTGGGGATTGAACCCACAACCAAAGCATTGCCAATGCTGTGCTCTACCAACTGAGCCACAGAGAACCACGTGGGGTACACCTAAAAGAGCTGATGCAGAGACTTGCTCTGACCACGGAGGCGATGTTGGGAGAAGGGTTTGAACGAAAAGCACGAGGAATGCAGAGGACTCTGGGTAATTAGACACACTCACAAGACAAAGCAGAGAGAGGGATGGCAGACCACTGGGTACCCAGACCGCAAACACAGTGCACAGATGTAGGAGAACGTCTGTCCTGCATGGCTTCAGTAAACTACATTATATTCAGTGTGACATGAGGACGAGTGTACAGAGTCCCTTCACGTATGGTGACAACAAGAGACATTTCTGAAAAAACTGAGAAAAGAGTAAGTGGAACAGCAGTTTCCTTAGACTCAGCTGTGGTCCATGAAACAACATTTAAAGGCCATAAACATTTAACAGCGTTTGTTTTTGTTTAATGAAAACCATTTCACCATTAGAAACCAAAGAGTCTTGGAAATGTATGCAGCCGGTGTTGTTTATTGTGGTGTCAGTTCTGTTTGTAGCTGTTTGCTTTGGAAAATCCCCACAGCGTTTGATTTCAGTCCAAACATTTTCTCACGGAACTCAGACGGTAATATAGCACCAACGCCCATCGTTGTAGAGCTCAGTGCAACTGAAGGAGGAAAGGGAACCAAACTAAAACCATTAATAAAGTAATGCTGTAACACAGCAGAGAGAGAGAGAGAGAGAGAGAGAGAGAGAGAGAGAGAGAGAGAGAGAGAGAGAGAGAGAGAGAGAGAGAGAGAGGACAGGGCAAGGACTGTGGGAAAAGGGGGAGGAGAAAGGAGATCCATACAGATTTCTGTCTGTAATCTCAAACAGAAGCTAAGACATAAGCATGCATATAACAGATCTAACAGAGTTCTGTGCATGCTGGCATGAATGTACAGGTAACTGCCAAAATAAAAGAAACACCAACATAAAGAATGGTAATAGGGCATCAGACCAGCATGAGCCACCAGAACAGCTTCAGTGCGCCTTGGCATAGATCCTACCATTGTCTGGAACTCTATTGGAGGATACAACACCATTGTTCCACAAGAGGTTCCATAATTTGGTGTTCTGTTGATGGTGGTGACAAATGCTGTCTCAGCGCTGCTCCAGAATTAAGTGTTCAATTGGTTTGAGATCCGGTAACTGAGATGGCCATGGCATTTGGTTTATATCATTTTCATGCTCATGAAACCATTCAGTGACCACTCGTGCCCTGTGGATGGGGCATTAGACGAGACTACTCCAATCTAGAAATGCTTCACCACAGGATGAAGGTGATCACTCAGAATGGCTTTGTATTTATTGGTGTTTACCTTGCCCTCTAAGGGGTTGAGTGGACCTAAACCATGCCAGGAAAATGCACCCCACACCATAACAGAGCCACCAGAACCCTTCATTTACTCAAGAGTTTATTTTATTTTGCCAGTTACCTGTATGTGCTGTCGCTATGTTTGGCATTTTATTTTGTAGAATGTGCACCTCACAATCAGTATAAATACCTGTCTCTGACCAAGGCAGCGCTGGACAGCACTGTGAAGATGGCTCACCACAAAAGAGCAAACTGAGGGGAGCTAACGGAAAAGACTGCCCACAGGTCACTTGACCACAGATCAAACGCAACATTTTACATTACATTTACATTTTAGCAGATGCTCTTATCCAGAGCGACTTACACAGTTTACATTTCTTTACATACAATCCATTTATACAGCTGGATATTTTACTGAAGCAATTCAGGTTAAGTACCATTAGCTCAAGGGTACAACAGCAGTGCTCCACCTGGGAATTGAACCAGCTACCTCCAGTTCCATAACCATTACACTACACTGCCGCCACATGAACAATGCTGTGCAGTCCAATGAGCCAAACCATAGAAAAATTACAGTACAAGACAGGTGGATGCAAGACAGATGCACTGCACTGATTCCCTTTGAGCCAGATCCCTTTCACTGTGTAAAACGCGTCACCTGGAAGAACACTACAGCAGTTGAGTCTCTATAATATGTTTGTGGATCCGTCATGCCACATAACTTGTTCACAGAACGCTTTTTAAAGAGGGAATCGGTGTTTTCTGCATGTAACTTTAAGAATTGCGATAATTGAGATAAACATAATAGCGAAAGAATCACACCTACTCTCGTGATAACCGTTTATAGAGTTGTATAATATAATAATATACGCCATTTAGCAGACCCTTTTATCCAAAGCAACTTACAGTAGTGAATGGATACATTTTCAGTATATGTGGCCCCAGTGGGGATTGAACCCACAACCTAAGCGTTGCCAACGCCATGCTCTACCAACTGAGCCACAGAGAGCCACTTATGCTCTTAAGGAGGTAGGTACATGAATAAACAATAAATCATCTGCAGGAACGCTGGACTTTCTGAGCGCTTTCATGTCGCTTACCTGGGCGGACCGAAAATGTCGCTTCTCTCCGTTTTTCTCCGGATGGGGTGTCAGTTGTCTCCCGGTGCAGTTCTTCCCAGCGCCCCCGTGGCTTGGCTCGCTGGCTGGCAGCGGGATGCCTCGAGTTGCGTACTCCCTGAGACATTTCATGTTGTATTTTTTCAAGAGCTGCTCGGTGTCTTCGTCAACCACGATGAGCTCCAATTTGCCGCCAGTGGCTCGTATCCTGGACACGACCTGCTGGTGGCTGTCGTTCTCCACACTCTCCCCGTTGACGAATACCAGCCTGTCCCCCGCGCGCAGACCCGAGCTTTCAGATGGAGAGTCAGGCTCCACCAGCCGGACAAACTGCCCCGTCTTTCCCTTCTCTCCATGAAGATGGAACCCGTAACCATTTGAACCTCTTTCCAGCACACATAGTCTGGGTCGGATGTACTCCAGGTTGCTCGACATATTTTTGGTCCCCAGGTATGTAAGCCAATAATCAGGTCAATACAATGTTGCCGCCGAGGTTAACACTATATTGCTCTCGCTGGCGATGCTACACACACGCAAATTCCAATGCATAAATTAGAGCTCGATAAAATACAACCTAGTGTGACCTTCTGTTTTTATAGATGTCCTCGAAAATGACTTAGCCTTTAAAATCACTTTTCGCTTCAATCTGTCAGTCATAAGTAACACGAGTTCCCCAGCGAGTTCGTTTAAATGTCTAACCACCACTCGGATAGATCTGTCCTCTGTGTCTCAGGACAATCTTCAATTTGGTACTGAAATAATCCCTTACTACTTATAAAGGAGAATGACGTTTCTGCGGGAGGCAGAAGGGAACACCAATCGCAATCAGTGTTCGCCCAGCGCTGAAGAAGAGAGGACGGAGTGTGACAATAGTGCGTGACAGGACTCTGCAGTTGAAAAAGTAGGCTACTCAAAAATACTCTGACACGAGTCATTGCTACGGATGATTTCGGATAGCCGCTTATAACCGGGAGAGAAAACGGTTTTTACTTCAACAGCTCTGTGTATGAATTAGCCTACTTACTGAGCGCAAATGGGAAATAAAGATAATCACTCTTCAATTATAGAGATGCCTACAGCAATCGCAGTCTATCAATTAAAAGAATACAGGAACAGAAACGATGGTAGCCTATAGGGTATCTTTCGTTCTCTTCGTTTATACATTTCAGCTACATTTAGCTATTACATTGATGCAGAATGCACAGAATATTAAGTTAAATGTGATACAAGCACACGGGTTTGTTACTGGTCCATTTTTGTCATACCGTATCAAAATATTTGTATTCTGTTTTGCCATATTAGGTGTATTTTAATGCTATCGGGAAACAGTGTACAGGGTTGGGTGGATGTGTTTGTATTGACAGGTTTGTATTACCTTGTGCAGAGGTTACGCTAACCTCATCACCGCCGACAGAGACGCGCAATTCACACCCAGACCATTGTGTAAGTACTGTTTACTGTGATCCCAAACCACAACCAAACTTGTTGTTTTCCCCCGAGTCGAGCGGGTCCCTGAGGTGATTAACACCAAACAACCCCCTCATTTCACACTTTCAAAAACCTGCCCTCAGGGAAACTCCAGAGCCCTCCAGCATGGGTTTAGAAAGAAAAAGACTGCACCGGCATGACAGTGACATCTGCAGTTTATGGCTAAAAATCAGGTGGTGGGGAGGATCAGCTACAGGACTATCAACTCAACAGGTCAACACTCCCAGTCAGGACAGTTCTGCATTGCGGTGCATCCTCCCATTACAGTGCCTCTGACACCTTATTCCGACTGCACAAAGAGTGTTTGTGTCACTATATTTTCAGAGTTTCTGGTGCTCTGTTCCTGAGTGCATAATATATGTGTTTTTTCCTGAGTGCATGACAAAAATGTCAACAGAACAGGATGTGAGGAAATATTTTGAACTCTGGTGCACTTACAGTGTGAATGATGCTGACTGTTTCATGTTTCAAGGGACCTCTGTTTCAAGTTTTGACCAAAGGATTTAGAAAAATATTAATATTAATATTAAAATATCAGAGAACTGATTAAATGCACAGTCGATCAAAAACACAACTCTCGTCTCTTTCCCCATATCAATTTGGCAAATCTGTGAATTCAACTGAATTAACTGAACACATGTATTAGGCTACAAATATTCCCTCAAACCTTTCGGCCGATAAAGCTTGCCGTGCTCAAACTGCCATCTAGTGGAGGTAATGTGTAAGGAACATTTAGAATTGTATCAAATTCTATATAATAATTATTTAAAAGCATTCAAACAAACCGGGGAAAAATAATAAAATGCATTACATTTTACATTATACTTGTATATTACCCTAATGTTGTGATATTTTCCGCCGTGTTTTCCGATTTGTTTGTATGCTTTGCTTTACGTTTTTTGTGTTTTTGTCGGGACCACCGTGGTTTCCATATAAAACTACTGTTCCCAGCATACAAACGGGCTGCCCAGCGTACTGTAATTCAAAAGCAGCGTATTGCAGCCATTACTATGTGTTTGACTTGTGACAGAAAATTATTTGTTTCTTACTAACTTTAAGCTTTATATCTTAAATTGAAATGGGCAGATGAGAGCAGAAATGACGCTCAAATGACGCTCCAATAGGAATAGCGTCACGACACCATTAAGACATCACTTTCACAGACTTCATAACGAGACTGAAAGTCAGCTGAACTGGAGCTCTTGTGCCTCAACAGGAATACTTCAACCTGCACTTATACTCCAGTAAGTCGCACCCCCACCATTGCAACAGACCTGGAATCAGTTTATGATAATTTATCCTTGTGCATTCTGGTTTTCGTTCCAGCTGAGCTCTCGGGTAGTCGGGTTTAATTTAAAAAAGAATGTATAGCACAGTAAAACTGGAAGAAAAAAAAAATCATATTCGGTTAACAGCTTAATCAAAACCCGATTAACTGGGAGCTCAGCTGGAAAACAATGGCCAGAAAGACCAGGAGAAACATTTAAATCCAATTCTAAGTCTAAGAGCGATTGAAGAGAAAGGTTTTAGTCACCAATCGATACATTGAATCGAAATACACAGTATGCTCTCAGACAACTTTTTTAAGCAGCGTGACAAAATGTGTGCTTTCTGTTAAATAAAAACCCAGTTTATCAGATAAGTACGATGGTATTCGACTACTGGCTTGTCACAACATTTCACATTTACATTTTAAGCACATAGCAGACGCTCTTATCCAGAGCGACTTACAAGATGTGCATTAATACATGGGAAGAACAATCGTAGTTCGCGCAAGAGATCAGTGCAGTAATACAGCGATAGACATCGTTGTAGGCAGCTGCATACCATACCTGTAACACCGGGACAATTAGCTAGATGTACAGAATTCAGTGCTAGTGGAGTGTGAAAAGCAACCTGAGTCAGAGTCACAACCAACCAAATGTCAATGTGATTCATCCAATCGCGTCTTGGAGGCTTGAGAGACTCCAATCACTGACGAATTAAAATAAAGATGACGTCACAAAAAACTATAAACACCCATGTGATCTCTTGCTGCCGTATAATTTTGTGTTGTGGGCTTTCCGTAGTGTACGCGAAATATTGTAATCTTCATTTTATTGGACGGATCTCCAGATACAACCATTTAAGGTAACGTAACACACTATAGACGTGAATTATTTATACAAAATTGTATTGGCGAAAGGTTGTGTTTAGTTCAAGTTGTTGGCAAGCTAATGTAACATTCTTCCGCACTGGGCCTGGTTAGTGTAATGTTACTTAAATCCTAGGCCTGGTAGCTAGCTAGCTCGCTAGATACGAAAACGGGGACTGATACAACAGTAGGCCGTTTGTTTGCTAGCTAAGTAAATCTATTCGCTGGCTCGTTGTAACAGTTGCGAACACCGTCTATTTTCTTTAGTGTAAGACGTAAAGACAATAGAAGGTGAATTGTCTTTAGTGTAAAGACAATAGACGGTGAATGTCCCCAGCTTTTTCCTAGCCTAGTTAGCAAACTCGTTTTCTAGCTACCGGGGCCTAGCTCTCCCCATTTTGAATTCTAGTCACCTAGTTAATCTTACGATTTGCTTGCGGGCATTATGCTTTGAACAGAGCGCTGGCTTGCTGGCATTAATCCGATTAAAACCCGAACGCCTGCGGTATATTGGCGGTGGGCAACTTGGATGATCAGAATATCTCGGTTTACTGGACAGCTGGGAACTGGGCCTCAAAGATAATGGCGGAGGAGATTCTGGACAGCGCATTTATTATATTATATGGTGGAGTTTACACTGGGCGCCCCCTGGTGGCATGTTGATAAATCGGACAGTATTCAAGTGTGTACAGCAGCGAAATGAATCGCACCCATTGATATCCGATCTCTTTCAGATTCGAAATGATGCATTTAGAAATCTTGTGATACTTAACCCATAAAATGTTAATTGTATTATATTTTAGGTGAGACATGGCGCGTACCAAGCAGACTGCTCGTAAGTCTACAGGAGGAAAGGCTCCAAGGAAGCAACTTGCCACCAAGGCGGCGCGTAAGAGCGCACCTTCCACTGGTGGTGTGAAGAAGCCACATCGCTACAGGTATGTCTTGGCTTGCCGACATGACATTTTCTTATTCTTTAGGACCGTTCCCTTGTCTAATTGTTTGCCACCATCAGAAAAATATCCCCAACACCCTTCTGCACTGAACCAGGTTGGATGTACTTCAATCTTGCTAGCTAGATATTGAAAGGGGACTTGACACAATGGTCTCGATGGCTAGTGTAGCGGATGGGCTCAGTGAGCACCCGCTGCCGAGTGACGTGGATAAGAGGATTACAGTTAGAGACTTGACACAATGCTCTCTTGTCTCGGAGATCCCCTCGGTTCGAAACTCGCTGCGGGCAGAACCAACACCGTCACACTAGCTAAGTATCTTTACTGGCTGATTAGATTGCCAGAACCCAGAAGTATGGACTGCTTCTGGCAGAGGGGTAACCGCGCCGTGCTCCTCTCTTTAGGCCTGGCACAGTGGCACTGAGGGAGATTCGCCGGTACCAGAAGTCCACCGAGCTCCTGATCCGAAAGCTGCCCTTCCAGCGGCTGGTGAGGGAGATCGCCCAGGACTTCAAGACCGACCTGCGTTTCCAGAGTGCTGCGATCGGAGCCCTGCAGGTGTGTGTGGGTCAGGTTGAGCGGAGAGGAGAGGAGAGGAGGTTCAATGCATGATTTGCATGCTCTGCCAGCAGTGCTGATCCCGATTGGTCCCAACTGTACCGTGCCATCTGTCTGCTTGTCTGTAGGAGGCCAGCGAGGCGTACCTGGTGGGGCTGTTTGAGGACACCAACCTGTGCGCCATCCACGCCAAGCGCGTCACCATCATGCCCAAGGACATCCAGCTGGCCCGCAGGATCCGGGGAGAGAGAGCCTAGGCTCTGCCGAGAGGGGGCAGCGTATATCTTACATTACCCCCTTCCCCTCCAAGCCTCAATGGATATGTGTTGAGTTTAAATGTATTTCTAAGGGTTTTTGCTTTCGTTTTTTGTAATGTTCCAATTTTGTTCGTGAATTTTAAAACCATTCCACAGCATTTGGACGCTGGCAGACGAGTAGTTTGGCCATGGAATGGCCCGGAGAGGGATGCTAGGCTTTGTCAGACTCCAGGAACCTGTTATCCCCCTGCCCCTCTCCTCTCCATCCCATGTGTCCTTCACTTAAAGAGGTGAAAGTGCGTCGGCGCCTCCTGTTTTCTCCCGTCTCTGGGAGATGTGGGTCTAGGAGTCCCTGCAGGGGCGCAGCTGTGGTCATTTGACTCGGGACAGGCCAGGCCCCCGGTCCCGCAATAATTCTGCCCGCCCCAGCACCTCTGATACACCAGTGCATGGGGATGACTGGACACCAGTGTCCCTGTTTGTCGTCTTTGTGGAATGCGCAGGCCCCTTGGATTCTTTGGCCTGCTTTTTTTATATTTTTTATTCCAGTGTAAACCTCGGCAGCTATAATTAACAATGACGCATTTTCCTTTCACATTGTAGTCTTTGTATTAAAGAAATTTCAGGGTATCCACTGGCTCTCGTGTCTTATTCGCACGGTACGTGCCGTGTTAACCCTTTGCCCCTTTCCCAGTTATGTACTGCGATGCCACACAATGTGTTGTAGAACTATTGTATGCAAACTTTGGATGTTTACATTAAGTCTGCAAGAGAATTGACTGCATACTGTTGCCTAGAGTACATATGGGAACCTCATCTGCATACTTCCGCAAGAGACTCAAAAACCCACCTTTTCAGACTCCACTACCACTGAATTCTGTACATCTAGCTAATTGTCATCACCACTGCCTACTTGTTCAACACTATATACCCCTGCTTACTCCATTTAATAAAAAATAAAAAAATTACTAACCTTTTCCTTCCCAGTGTTACAGGTATGGTACGCAGCTGCCTACAATGTCTATCGCTGTATTACTGCACTGATCTCTTGTGCGTACTATGATTGTTCCTACCATGTATTTATGCATATCTTATAAGTCGCTCTGGAGAAGAGTGTCTGCTAAATGCTTAAAATGTAAATGTGCACACGCATGCCTAAAGCGATGTCGCTGAATGTTGAATTTCTGGCACTCAAGTCATTTCACATTCAACTGCTGGTCAGAGTGCACAAATGCATGTTTGTGGTTGTCTTAGGTTAATTTTTAAACCTTTACAGCCGACTAGCTGTAAACCTTTGTCACAATTGGCCAAGTTTAAACTTCCCTGTGAATTTTTATAAATGGTTGAGATCACATTTAAATTAGTGCTGAGATTAATTTATGTGTGGATTGTTCTCTTACCAATGTGGTCACAATCAAAACCATTAAGTACAGAGTTACGCCAGGAAGTCCCAAGTTGTGTGCGTCATGCTGTTTTCAAAACATTTGATCTAGACAATCTGGTTTCGGATGAGTTTACAGGCGTGCTCTCGTGTAGCAAATCAATGTTAATCATTTTCTTTGGAAATGCCACAATTCAAAAACCTAATTACGTGGACGAGCAAAAATTGCGTAAATGACAACTTGGGTGGTGTCGCAGTCGGTTCATTTTGTAATTTTATTTGTCTTCGCCTGGTGCAATGGCGACGGCGTTGGTTGATTGTACACAGACACTTGTAGACGAGGTCAGTTCAATGTCAGACGGCGTGATGTACGTGCACTACATGCTGAGGTCTGCGGCGCGGGCACGAGACACGACTGTCCGCAGTCCAGCAGCTTCGCGTCTATGAATCCGTAACGTGCAAACTCGAGGGACTGCAGCATAGAGCAAATTAAGCAGGGAAATCTATTTCAACTAAAAGACACTTCCGTGTGTGGGATCTTGGCACAGTAGCCTTTTTATCCAGCTACTACAGAGCGTAGATAATGCGACAATCTTTCACGTTTGAATTCTCCGTGATTATTTAACGGAGAAGGCGTATTGCAGCAGAGTAATAGAGCTTCGCCCATATGCGAATAGTGAAATTCAAAAACGATCTTATTGATATTCGTGTTTAAATAGCATACGCCAGAAAAGCTTTAACCACCGTTTCGTTAAATTATCCACAACAAATATGGACGCGTTTTTCGTCCGTCTTCGTGTCCCGGAGATACCCGAATCACAGAATCTCCTCCAGTCCTGTATGTAAACAAGGTCACACGCAAGCTGCCGCAGACAACGCTGCGTCCACCTAAAGGACAGTAGCTAAAGAAATCTACCGACTTATTCTGAATCAGCTGTTCAGGTAACTCACTATGCATTTACAGATTTATCACTAAGAAAACGTAGACTCAGGATTTCGCGGCTAAATTGTTTATCTGCAGTGGGAATGGCAGATATCAACCGAAAGTTAAAATGTAAATGCAGGGAACAGTGCATTTCTGTCAACGTGCTGTGTAATCATATCAACCAAGACGTAACAGTTTGCATTTAATATTTTTTTGCATTTATTTACGGGAGCATAGCTCCATCTGCTATCGCATTTGCCGCAAAGTTGCAACACCTTCGTTGCTGGACTACTGTGTGATATACCAGTGTGGACTGGTAGGGTATAAAATATTAAAAGATTAAGTACAAATTTGAAAAGGGTTGAAATGCGTATTGGGTGCTGATGTCACTGTAAAGAACTACGACGTTTTGATATATGTAGAGTAAAAGAAGATATATGTAGAGTAAAGCTAAATAGTTTTAAGTAACTGAGCATTTGTTGATGATTTATTTAAGTTTGGTCGAGGCAGGCTTTTCTTTCTTCTGAATAATACATATATTTGGAAACGTGGTCCGTTCGAGCTGGATATAGCGTGAGAACGACCGCAGTCCGTCTCGCTACGCAGTTGTATCACAGTATACATCATGAAACATGACGGTTGCTGAACCTATCGTCTCTCAGATTCTCGACGACATAATTCTATTTTGGGTTGATAGGATGTCGATAAGCCTAATGGTTATATGCATGTTTTTCAGTCATGCGATTGACGTCAATGAATTAATTATTATTAGAATAGAGTTGCAATGTAACGGACTTGTTTTCAGAATGGTACTTTGATTGGCATTCTTAGATGTTTTTTCTTTTTTCAGTTATGTGTTCTGTGTCCGTTTAGTGAATGATTTTATTTAGACGTTGTGTGACGGAAATAAGTTGTATAAAACCCTGCATGCAAAGCTGACATCACTGACAATAAACTATTGGGGGTAAAAAATGGAAAAAAGGAGAATTAGCCTGTCTCACCGCTCGCCACCCCCTCCCTCCTCGTTCCTCCCACCTCCTTGTCCCTCCCATAGATATGGTTCCTCCCACCAGTGCTTCTTTATAAGCAGTTCATTTAGTTTTCATATCTTAGTCAACATTTATGAAGGACACTACTGACAGATTCATTTGAGAGACATCACTTTGCAATAGTAAGTTTAATTTTTTTCTTCTTAAGTCAATCTTTTTTCCTGGCCATTTGCCAATCGGGTCAGTTTCCTGGGAAAGGGCATATGTGTCTGCTGAGCCAGGCTGGTGTCGGTATAGTGCTCTAGGGTTAGCCTGGCGGATTTGAACTTGGCAGCGCTACCAAAAGCATGTAGCGCAGTCACATTTCTGTTTTTGATGTGTCTGCCCAGACCTGCTGTCACAGTTTATGCGTGTGCTGGAGTGATTAATCCCCCCCTGGGATTAATAAAGGCTATCTTATCTCATCTTATGTGACCCATGTCCTCCTGTGTTGCCATAATTTAAAAGACTTGAAGTTCAAAGACCGAGAGAGAGAGAGAGATCACAGACTCCCTCCCCCCCCCCACAGATACAGGTAGGCGGGTGCATTGTCAGCTGTGCTTTGATGCAGATCTTGTCTTGTTTTCAGAACCCGGAGAACGACAGAAATGGAGTGCCTGCGGTTCCTGGTCGAGCCGGCCAAGGAGCTCACGCTTTGGCTGAAGGTGCGAGCCCGGGGCACACCTCACGCATTCCAGGACACACAGAGCTAAAGGACTCTGAACACTGACTCAACGCGTTTAGATGCACATGGATCTCTCACGCTTATTTAACTCCACCTGTTCCTCACCTCATGGGCCCTAACCTTTGGGTCTGCTGTTTGGGTGTATTTCCCCCTCTCTCTCTCTCTCTCCAACTCCCTCTCTCTCCTTCTTTTTCTCTCTCTCACTCCCTCTTCATTCTCATTCTATCCGCTAGTTTTTTTGTCAGTTTCACTTTCCCTTATTATTTTCTTTGTTTGTTTAGGGCCGCGAAGACAGTTTGTTCTCATATTTACTTTTTATCTCTCTGGTCTTGAAGTTGTTTTCCTGTCCTTTTTTTTTATAGCAGCGCTCTCTCTCCCTCTCTGTTGGCAGGAGTCGCGTCAGAAGACCGAGACGGAGAATAAAGAGCCATTGGTGGAGAGCCAGTTGTTTATCATGGAACTAGCCAGGAACCTTAGCCGACTGTGCCAGGTACACACACACACACGGTCCTGCACAATGTAAAGAATACTCTTTGTTGCACCAGCACATTTGCTCACAACACACAGCCACATACATTAATTTGCGCACATGAATTACGTACACTTATTCACAAACACACGCGTGGACACAGATACACATTCCCACACATGGGCACTCACGCACACAAATGGACTCGCGCACACACATATACACACATGCATACATGGACACTCTCTCTCTGTCTCTCACTGTAGCGGGCAGAGGTTTTGGGACACATCTGGAGTGGTGAGGATGTCTGGCCCCCCCGTGTCTGCCAGGCCTTCATCCTGGACTGGGCCTCACAGCTGGGCAGCCAGGTACACCATGTCTCACCCGATTCACTAAATGCACCAGACTGACTTCTTAATGACCATTGTTTGAAACAATAAAGCCAATTCTTTAAATTGGGATGGCAGGTATGCCATCTGCCATATTACGGGTTGGCGGGGCATACCCCATAGCTATACAGCAATATAAATTTACTTTATCTAAAGATACTCTGTTCAAGTTGAAATCCTTAGAAATTGTTATCAGATTTTTTTGGGAACCATTTCTTCTTCAGACAAAGGAATAAAATGTAAATAACTGCCACATCAACAGGACAGTTTTCTCCAAAATACTTTAAATCACACGATGGGTGATGTTTTGGTCATAGCAACTTTAAACCCTACCCACAACTTTTTTTGTCCCACCACTATGGACTCCCTATTATAGACCGCCAATGACACAGCTGAGGCTTGAACCTGCTGTGTCTTCATCATCGCCTTTCTTTTTTTAAATTTTTTGTTAAATTTTGTTTCTGATTTTATCCCATTTTTCTCCCAATTTGGTAGCCAATTAGACCCGCTATTTTTACGTCAATCCCCCCCTAGTAATGTGAGTTCGCTGCCGTAGTCCTGCGACCGGTAGTGACGGGGAAGCGAAGTGACGCCTCTTACGAGACGGCACCCGCAGGCCGTCGACCGTAACCCGGTACTACAGGGCCACTCTACGCAGCGAACGTCACGTCGGCTCCCTCCCCCTCCCTGGGGCGGACAGCCAATCGTCGCCCCCTGGTGGCACTCCCGGCCAGAGCCGACACTTGGCGAGACGGGGAATTGAACCCCGGTCTCCGTGGCCAGCGTCGGACGTTGTAACCACTGGACCACGCGGGAGGCCCAACGCCTTTCTTTTTTAAATTGTCGCCGGGGACATGAAAAATTTACCTTTCTCCTGTCATCGGCAATGCACTCTTAAAATCCAAGGGGAAAGGCAAATGGTCCTATTGTATTGGTGAACTTGTTCTTAATGGCTTGCCTGGTTAAATAAAGGTTAAATAAAATAAAAATAAATTTCTGATCTGCAGACGAAAGGCTGGCCAGACAAGCGTGATCGGAGCGAGCTGCTGGAGAATTGGAGCCAGCAGGACATGGAGAGGGCAGAGATGACCATCCTGGAATGGAGCCGGGAGCTGAGGACCCAGCCTGAGGTCAGCAGTGAGGAGAATGCTGGGAAGGAAGAGGAAGTGGGCCTTGTTTACCATGCAATACAATCATTTAGCAGACGATTTTATCCGAGGCGACTTACAGAAAGTTTAGCTCTAATATGTACCTCGTGTTATTAACATTAATATCCACATTCATATGATGTTTATAGCCATTCATGTTTTTTATTGCATTTCCTCATTATGCTGTAGTGTGGCTGTCCTGCAGTATGTCTGTACTGTAGTGTGGCTGTGTTGCAGCGTGTCTGTACTGAAGTGTGTACATGCTGTAGTGTGTCTGTGCTGAAGTGTGTCTGTCCTCCAGTGTATCTGTACTGCAGTATGTCTATGCTGCAGTGTATCTGTACTTCAGTGTATCTGGGCTGTAGTGTGACTGTGCTGCATAATGTCTGTGTTGTAGCGTCTGTGCTGCAGTGTGTCTGCGCCGCTCTGTGCCCGAGTCAGTCAGTGGGAAGTTGCCGAAGATTTTTTCCCTCACTCTCTCCCTGTAGCTCAGTGTTTGGCCTGGGGAGTCTGTGGTCGTGACTTTGGATGACATAGAGGCCCAGTGGAAGAAGGGCAGGATGCCCAATCTGGTGTCTGCCATGGAGTTAGTCATATGGGCTGTGCTGACTGAGGGCCTGAACAAGGTGGGCCTCCCCCTGGCTGGTGGATTGATAGAGACATCCACTTAGAGCAGGAAACCTGTCACCCATTCACATGTAAGCAAGCCTGTGAATCAATGCAATGTCGTTTCGTTAATGAAAGGATACCGAAAGTCTTTTTGCCATTATAATCACACTATTTGAAAGGCAGACATGCTGTCTATGTGCATACAGGAAAGCAGTCCCCCCAAGCTGTACTCAGACAAAGTAGCCCCCGGTTTTAGTCTGCCCTCTCTGTTACAGGAAGCTGTTCCCCAGCTGTGGCTCACCAGGAAGCAGAGAAGACAGAAAATTGGTGGGTTTCAGTTCAGAAAGTAACCACAGTCTCACAGTTTGGTACATATTAGAGTGGATAAGAGCATATTTCTGGTCACTTGCTTTGCTCTTCTGAGTCTCTGTCTCTCACCTCCTTCTAGAGGCTGCCGACTACATCCCTCGGACAGGTAGATGGAGCTCCAGACAGACACAATGTCTTTTTCTTGTCTTTCATGGGGCCATTATTCCCTGAAGAGTAATTCTGCCATTTCAAAGTTCCCTCAGCTAGAACGGGAGGAGTGGGTGCATGTGCATAGTTAACTTAGCAACTTTAAACAGGTCTTCAGCGGTTTAATGTTTCTGTATTCTGTCATGCCAGCCATTTTGTGTTACGTCATGCTAGCAATGCTCAAAGGTATTACACATTATATTTGTAAACTTTTCAGCTTTATGCCATTCTGAAAACCACTTCTTTCTTTTACCCTGCAGTGTGGAAATGGATACGTTCTGCTTCAGGTATCTCTTCAGCTTATTACCACATTATTTCCTTCTCTTCTATGGAGAGCTTTAGTCCTCTCCATTTGCTAAACACGTTTGGTGTATTAAAAATGCACGGCAAAAATAACAGTAACAGCAAATGTCACTCTCGCCTGTCTGTTCCATCGCTTCCCGCTCCTCCTCGTTCAGTGGAGGTGACCCTTGACCCCGACACGGCGAACCCCGACCTGCTGATCTCTCCCGGCGACAAGAAGATGCGCTGCGGCTTCGAGAGGAAAGACGTGCCCAACTTCCACCAGCGCTTCGATGGGTGGTGGTGTGCCGTGGGCCTGGAGGGCCTGGACTCGGGGCGGCGCTACTGGGAGGTGGAGGTGGGCGAGAGAGACTGGCGGCTGGGCGTGGCCAAGGAGTCGGCGCTGAGGAAGGGCTTCAGGTCCCTGAACACAGACACGGGCTACCTGACCCTGCGGCTGGAGAGGGGCACCGAGTTCAAGGCCCTGACCGTCCCCTTCACGGCCCTGCCCGCCGGCCTCATCCCCCGCAAGGTGGGCGTCTACCTCGACTACGACGAGGGCCAGCTCTCCTTCTACAACGTGGAGCGCCGCTCGCACATCTACACCTACAACGAGACCTTCACAGAGAAGCTCTACCCTCTCTTCGGAACGGTGGAGATCACCAAGGACCTGGTCATCAAGCCCCCTGTGGTGCGAGAGCGCAACTGCTGCTCCTCGGCGCTGTGTCTGTGGGGCCTGACCTGACCTGACCTCCAAACCCCCTCATGTACATATAGACACCCAGCAGGGCCTGCATTAGCAGCGAGGGAGAGACCAGAGGCCCGCTGCCGTTAAGGCCAGAATGCTTTCAGTGTAGCTGCGCCCCCTCCCCGCCACTGCTGCCTCTGTGCGTTCACTCGTTCAGCTTCGTTCAGCTTCGTTCAGCTTCGTTCAGCTTCTCGCGCAGTACAATCCGGTAAAGCTCACGTACCTTTTCCCACATAATTATAAGACAAGAGAAGACTCTTGTTGCTCTGTTGTTTTTGGCTTGTGCGAGTCTAGTCCTGCAATCATGATGCACTTTACGTGGTTAATAAATTGACCAAATGAAAGATGTTTGTTCTTTATTGCTTTTGTTTGTTCTCTACTTGGATATTGCTCTACTCCTGTATGTGTAAGAGAAGAGGAATGCTATCTGATGAAGGCTTCATCACACTGACCTGTCACGGCAACAGCACAGTATAACAGATACATATTTGAGAACAGATACACTGAGAGCACTGTCAGGGTTAATAATCCACCACTTGCGCTCTTTGGAAATGAGGGACTTTGGAATCTTTGGTATAAGATCCACAATCCAGGGCAATAAAGTGGAGTAAAATGAAAACCATAAAGGCTTTTCAGTCTACCCCTCTTGATATATATAAATAGATTAAAATAGTGATAGTTCAGTCTTTATACTCTGTGTGGCCAGGGCCTGGACTAAACTGAGTCATGCTCTATTCAGTCTAGCTGAAGCCTACATCAATGTTATCTGGAAATAAAGCATCCAATATCTCCTGATTTTCATATTTTATTTGCAGGTCCTGTCCCATCCAGTAATACCTTTTTTCTGAATGAAACTAAATATGGAGCTCCTTGTAATTAACTAGAATATATTTAATGTACACCAGGGACACTGAAGAAAGCAGGTGAAAATGAGAATCAAACACAACTGTGCATAGAAAGACAAACATTAATTTTGTGAATGACTGCATTTTTTCAGGTGAATAACTTGCCTATAAAATATCTGTGAAGCTAGGAGTTATACTCTGGATGGATAACTTGTATAGCGTGTATTCCTTGATACACACATATCAAGTTTATATTTACTGAACCAATTTTGCTATACGCTTTGTTCAATTTAGGGTACAGCACCCATTCTAAAACCTTTTGATTATACGCCCAGTTCATTAATTGCACCCAAAGTCCACACACCTCATTCTCCAACCTTCAAATATCAAAATATCAACCCCTTTGTAACAAAATGATGGAGATATCTGTAATCATCAAACCTCTGTTGGCCTCAATGAACAATGGCTGGATCCTTCCCGAGATAAATTATTATGAAGGTGTATTACTCCGGTATTTAGACTTTACCTTAAGTTAGGCATGTCGACTCAAAGTATTGGTAGAATTTAGAAGCAGCTTACTTTATTTTAGTGGCATTTTTTGTTATTCAACGAATTCGCCTCTGATGGTCCCGATTCCATATATCGTACCTGGCCCAATCAGAGAGCAGTACGTTGAGAGTTCGTTCAACAAACATTCACCGACTTAAGAAAAAGTTCAGCTGTAACGTTGCATTCTCAAATTGGGAAAAACAGGCTCAGAATCAAAATACCATACATGGATAAACCACATTATAATTCAAAACCAATTATTTTTATGTAACGTAATATTTTTTTCCGCTAGCTGGGCCCACGTAGGCTATTTCTTCTTTAGCCTCACGTTCAATGTGATGTCATCCTAATGCGCCAGAGAGTAAAGATTTTCGAGATGAGAGAAGTTTGTTGATGGGTTGCGAGCCTTGTGGCGGTTACGATGTCTTCTATTCAAAAGGCTTTAAAAACTCATTTTGGCTTCGACAAATTCAGGTCTCAGCAACAAGAGGATGTTATCAATGCGGTTGTTAAAGGTAAGATTTTTGTTCGAAGACATTGTAAACTGACAGCGATTGCACTAGGCTACCAGTAATTCGGGAATCGCTGCTTAACCTGGGATGTTAATTTAATAATAGCTATATTGGGTTAATGCGAGAGGTTAACTGAAAACAAAGTTTGTAATTTTGAAAGTGATGGCAATGTTGAGATCGTTATTCTTCGTGGATTGTTGTGCATAGCTATGACAGAGAGGGAGCAATGTGTAATGTTTGGTTGCAGGTGACAGGGATGTGTTTGTGTGCATGCCCACCGGAGCGGGGAAGTCATTGTGTTACCAGCTCCCTGCAATGTTGGCTCAGGGCATCACCATGGTGGTCTCACCGCTCATCGCCCTCATCCAGGTCAGGCCCTCGTCCTCGTTTTAGCTCCTCAGTTTTGAGCAGTGCACTTAATGTTCAACTCCAGTCCTAAACGGAAAGCAAGTAAGAAAATGAGCTGATTCTTATATCGGAGTCAGACGCTCTTCAGAAGTGGAAAAGAGAGTGGGATTTATTTAAATGTCTGTCATTTGAAAGCTTTTGTTGTATTATTGGTTTGGTTAGTGCTCACTTTTGCTTGCAGATCAAGAAAACTGGACACTCATTTGTTTGTTCTCAAACATTACACTTGGTAGTGTTCAGTAAAGCTGAGTCTGTGCAGACTGTACACTGTCCAAAACTGAAATTGTAAACTGTTGGAAATTTAAAAACCTAATAATTTTTTAAAAAAGACCATTCAAAATGAGAAACTTTTAAAATTTAGCCTCTGATACTGGCCCCACAACATGTAGAATCAATAGCCTATATTATAGCAAGATATGTTCTGTAGATCTGATGTTTACTGTAGGTTTACTGTATGTTAAAATGGTAAAAGTCACTTTCCATGAGTGGCAGGCTGTGTAAATCCTCCCATTCCCGTTGAGCAGGATCAGGTGGATCAGCTGCAAGCCCGGAACATCCCGGCCTGCTCCATCAACTCCAAAGTCCCGGCCCGGGAGCGCCGTCAGATCTTCGAGGACCTGGAGAGGGAGACGCCCTGCCTGAAGCTGCTGTACATCACCCCGGAGATGCTGGCCTCGCCGTCCTTCCAGCCCTGCCTGGCGAGCCTGTGCTCCCGGGGCCTGCTGGCCCGCCTGGCGGTGGACGAGGCCCACTGCGTCTCCCAGTGGGGGCACGACTTCCGGCCGGACTACCTGAAGCTGGGCAAGCTCCGGTCGCGGCTCCCCGGCGTTCCCTGCGTGGCCCTGACCGCCACGGCGCCCCAGCGGGTGCGGGAGGACGTGACGCAGTCCCTGTGCCTCCGCCGGCCCCTCTCCTTCTCCACGCCCGTGTTCCGCAGCAACCTGCACTACGACGTCGTCTTCAGGGACGGGCTGCCCGACCCGTACGTGCACCTGCACGCCTTCGTCAAGAAGGCCCTGGCCGACGGCTCTGCTGGACAGGTGAGCGTGGCCGCTTCATCCCCCTCGCTCTCGCCCCTTTCGCTCCTTCTGCATGCCCGTCTTGTATGCTTGCCTGTTTTGTATGCTTGCCTGTTTGCTTTTTTATTGCGCGCTGATGAAGGCCTAGTTGCCGAAACGTTTGTGTTTTCTGCTCCTCTGTGCCTAAACGGATTAAAATGACTGCAAATAACTTTTTGAGTCTGAGGACCTTTCTTTTCTGAGTGCGAACCATCCTCTCAATTTTTGCAATTATTCCATTTTGGTTATACGCACCTGTCCTGCCTAATAAGACGTCAGACCGGTTGGTGCACAATGGTATACACCCTTCATATGCTTTTACCCCCCATTTTCATCAAATTTGGAATGGCCAATCATATTCACAACCCCTGCAACCCCTGCAGACATGCCCTCTCCTCCAAAACGCGTGATGTCAGCCGCTGCTTCTTTTCACACCATAGTCCACAGGTTCAGCTTGCACAGACCTGAGTCCATGGAACTCTATACAGCTGTCTCACAGGCAGACCATGTATAAAGATTCGATATACATGGTCTGCCCCACGGTCCGGTACCGGATTCGATACCTGACCGTGGGGCTCATCCACACACTAGAATGGTGCCTTAGCACGATGAGCCACCCAGCAGCCCCGTTCACCTGTTTAAAAGAGCAGGAGAATTTTCATTTACACCCGTGAAGCCAAGACGGTCTCTTTCCTCGTTTCTCAGTTTGTGTCCTCCTCTCCTGTTTGCTCTGCCTTTCCATCTGTCTGTTATAATGGTGTCTCCTCACACCTTGGCTTATGTTTGGTCTCTCTCAGGGCTGTGGGATAGTGTACTGCCGCACCAGAGACAGCTGCGAGGAAGTCGCCCATCGCCTCACGCGCCTGGGCGTGTCCGCTAAGGCCTATCATGCAGGTAGAGGCTGCGGTGTGGAATGCGACTCACAGAGCACCCGGTGAGGGCTTTTGCCTGAAGGGTCTTTCTTTGCTCCCGGCCAGGGCTGAAGGCGGCCGATCGCACGGAGGCGCAGAACGACTGGATGCAGGGGAAGGTTGCCGTCATCGCCGCCACCATCAGCTTCGGCATGGGCGTGGACAAGGCCACCGTCAGGTGTGCACCCGAGACAGGCCTGGATTCAATCAACATTTCTCCTCAACTTTATTTTATTTTTTATTTTTATTTTTTTACATTTGTTTCTGATTTTCTCCCATTTTTCTCCCAATTTGGTAGCCAATTACTCCCACCATTTTCAGGTCAATCCCTCCCTTGTAGCCCTGTGACCGGTAGTGACAAAGGCGACGTATCATCTCCTCTGAGACGGCACTCGTCATGCTGTCGACCGCAACTCCGGCACCCCAGAGCCACTCCTGGGCGCAGCGAACGTCTTGTCGGCCTTGACCAGCCTCCCCCCTCCTTGGGACTAACAGACAATTGCCGCCCCCGGTGGCACTCCCAGCCAGAGCCGACTCTGGCACGGCCGGGGAATCGAAACCCGGTCGCCGTGGTGAGCGTCGAACGTTGAAACCACTAGACCACACGGGAGGCCCCAACATTTCTCCTCAACTTTGACCCTTGATTGAATTCAGGTGTTCATTTTGTTTTTCTTCCCTGGCACAGTCGGGAAGAAAAATGAACTCTTACTTGCGTTTACCTGTGAGTCCGTGAGGCAAATAGTGATTGAATCCAGGTCTTAGTCCCCTCTTTTGTTCTCTCCTGTCGCTCTGTCTGTCGTTCGCAGGTTTGTCGCCCACTGGAACCTGGCCAAGTCCCTGGCGAGTTACTATCAGGAATCGGGGCGTGCAGGGAGAGACGGTCTGCCCTCTTCCTGTCGCACGTACTACTCTCCCCAAGACCGAGACCAAATGAACTTCCTGATCCGGAAGGAGATTGCTCGCACCCAGGTGGGGGGGGGGGAGGGGGAAAGTAACCTGTGGTGCGTTCAGTATCCCCAACATTTTTAGCACTTTTCCCTCACTAATGAGCAGCTCACTCAAAGAGTTTTGCAACTGGGTGTTCAGTTCAGCATTATTTCCATTTCAGAATGCGTTACACAACTGTTTGAATTCACCCCCGATATCCTCCACACTGAAAAAACCAAAACTCCATTTGAAGGGCATACTAAGAACTAAGACTGGTGGATGACTGCGTTAATCCCTAATCTCTAATTCCGTTTCAATTTCAAGCACCTGATTTGACAGATTTGACTGCATTGTAGTAGTCGACAGGTATGAAATCGATGTGAACATGTGTACACTTGGGAATAAAAGTCTGTCTTAATTGCTCTCCAGGCGAAACGTGGTTCAGAGAAGGACCAGGACAAGGTTGCTATCACAGATTTTGAGGCGATGGTGGCGTTTTGTGAGCAGGAGGGGTGAGTCGTACAGACACGTACGCACACACGCCTACACAAACACACCGGAAAATGCACACTCACGCACACACACACACACACACACACATTACTCGTGCACACATACACAGGCAAACACACACCCACACACACGTATAGACACACTCACATGCAGAGTCCGGTCCTGATCATTGTCCCCCCTGTGTGGCTCCTCCCCCTGTGTGGCTCCTCCCCCAAGGTGTCGACATGCCACCATCTCTCAGTTCTTTGGGGACAAGAAGCCAGACTGCGCAGGGGCCTGCGATTTCTGCAAAGACCCCAAATTAGTCCGGGCCCAGATAGAGGCCGCAAGCCGCCTCAGCACCAGAACCGGCCCGGCCCAGAGCAAGGAGTCCAGGGGTCCGTTTGGGTTCGACCCGGAGTTGTACGCTGGGGGTCGTAAGGGCTATGGGTTCGAGAGGTAAGAGATGAGAGATAGTGTCAGTCCCGTGCAATGACCTCTGTGGAAGCTACCTTCCCCATACCTTGGAAGAGGGAACAACATTGCACTTTTATAACACTGTAACTGTGCACAGTAAAATTGTGTGTTAACTCTGCGCTAACATAGTTTCTATGTGTTCCAAACGTGATCAAATATGTCTTGTTATTTCCTCTCTCCCGGTTTCCCGTTTGTTCCCATGTCACAGGTGTGACGAGGACTGGGAGACCAACACAGAGGACGATTCCGAAAAACGCAGGAAAGCATTTGGAGATGTATTCAAAAAGCAGATGAATATCCGCAAGGTTTGGTCGAAACACGCAATGAGAGCCAAAATGTCATTGCAGTCATTTAATGAAGAGAGCAAAATGTGCAGTAAGAGAGAGGAGTGGATATTTGATTTGTTGTCTGGGTTTAATAAAGAGTCACAGTCAAGGACTTTTTTTCTTATCATTTTACATTACATTTGACATTTTAGGCATTTAGCAGACACTCTTAGCCAGAGCGACTTACAGAAAGTGCATTTATACATGGTAAGATTAATCATGGTTAGTGCAAGCAGAGTGGTAACACTGCAATAGACATCATTGTTGGCAGCTGCACCTGCAACACAGGGAAAGAAAGGTTACTAGTTTTTTTAATCACGTTTCTTCCTCTCTCTCTTCACAGAGCAGTGATACTAAGGAGACATTTGTCCCCCCAGGTAAGCATCCCCCCTCAATCCCATAAGGCCCTGTTTTGTAGGCTACTTTGTCTTGACCAGCATTTACAATGGGTTATCGTAGCCCTCCTCAGATCCCCTTTCTTGTCCGTTCACAGACGCGGACTGTCCCCTGGGGGACGCCAGCAGCCAGAGAATCCCCAAACTCACCGTCAAGGTGCCCTGCCCTCCGCCTCTCTCCTCACCTGTCCGCTCTGCACACACCACACACACACACAGCTCCAAACACCCTGTCCCCATCCTCTGGGGAATCCATCAGGAATCCATCAGTGGCTCTAATCTTCTGAGCGAGAGTTTGGGCACCTCTGACCTTTACCCCTTCCTTCTGAGTAAAATAAGCCTGTGAACAGTGCCAGCGCTCTGTAGCTGCTTTCACTTATAAGGTGCAGCCATAAACAATGGTTTACAGGGCCTATCGTTCCTGAGAGATGAGCGGAGCACCTTTCTTCCGAAGAGAAGAGGAAGTCATCGAGAATTTATTAGACTGCCCCCTGGTGGCACATGTATTTATTACATTGTCTATCTGCCTTGCACCTGGTTTCCACACTTGAGCCCAGGGTTTGTCATTGGCCCCTTTCCTGAGTGGTTTATGACAGTCTTCCGTCCTGTAACAATATGGGGAAACGTTATTTTTTTTCAAAATGAGCAGATGTTTGTTTTAGTTTTTTTTGCTGTTGTGGTGTTTAATTCTCAGCAGCCTGAAAGAGCTGTGCCCTGCTGAGTGGGCAAAGAGTGTGAGGTTTGTGTGTGTTTCAGGCTCGAGAGCATTGTCTGGCCCTGCTGCAGTCAACGCTGGACAACCACCAGGGGGCAGCGGTCTCCACTGATAGGTAGTGCCTGGATCAGACTTTCAAATGTCACAGTAACACAGCATTGCCCAAACTGTCTTTGCCTCTGCCCCATACTAAAGGCCCCACATACACACTGACCGCCTACCGCATACATTGCGTGCAGTGGATTTTATTTTGAAGCGGTACGAAATAAACGCTTTGAAAAACAACGTTGTCGTTCACCCCCCATCTGAATCACAATCTTAATGTCACATTTGAAAAAAGGCACATTTGAGTCCTCGCCTCTCCGACTACCACAGTGCTAATTGAAATTTGCTTCATGACATTTTGGCCTGCTCGTTTGTTTCTTTTTATTAAGCATCTGTCGATGTTGGTATTTTCTCCTGTTAAGAAAGTCACCCCCCTAATCTCTTGTGCCCCTGCCTCACAGTTTGAGGAAACAGGCACCGCACAAACACATTTCTGTGTGAAGTAGCCTATTGGTGGGGAAGGACCTTTTAAGGAACGCATTAGGTAAATCTGATACATCCGTCATCTGAGCTGACGTTTTCTGTTTTACGTTGTTCAGTTCTGACACTCAAACCTTGGCAGTGGAGATTGAGCACAAAGTCTTCAGGTCCAGCAAGACGGCCAACCTGTACAAGGCTACCGTACTGAAGAGGGTGAGGAGAGGCTGTGTGTCTGTGTCTGTGTCTGTGTCTGTGTCTGTCTGTGTCTGTGTCTGTGTCTGTGCCTGTGCCTCTGTCTCTGTCTCTGTCTCTGTCTCTGTGTGTTGATCATGTGATTAGGTGTGTTAGGACAGTGGTTTCCAAACCTCTCCAGCCGGTCCATGTATCTGTTAAATTCCCCCACCAGCACACCTGATTCAACTCATGAACTACTTATCGAGCATTGATTAGTTGAATCAGGTGTGCTCATTGTGGAATTTTACAAATAAATGGACTGGCCGGGGGTGCCCGAGGAAGGGTTTGGGAACCACTGCGTTAGGATATGTGTGTCTGTGTGTGTGTGTGTGCGTGCGAGTGTCTGTATGTGTGTGTCTGGCTATTCATGTGTGCGATTCAGGTCAGTCTGACTTGTGTGTCGGTGCCAAGGTAGCAGAGATAAAGAAGGGCGCAGGGGAAGTGGTGTCACCCCGTGTGGGTGGAGGAGAGACCAGCAACTGCAACAGCCATGCGGACGGGCCGCCTGACTCCAAACCCGACCCGCCCTCGTCCCCCTCCACTTCCTCAGGGGGAGACTTCTTGGGATTCACGTCGGCCTCCCAAATATACTCTGTAAGAGCCTGAAGTCCACACACACACACACACACACACTCTCCTCTCTCTCTCTTACTTCTCTCAATCTCACTCTCACTTTTTCTCTCACTCACTCTTTCACACATACACACACACACTTCCTCTTTCTCTCCCCCTATCTCTCACTTACTTTTACACACACTGTCTCTCACACACACACACACACACACACACACACACACACAGACACTTCCTCTCTCTCTCCCCCCTCTCTCTCACTCACTTATTGACACACTCTCTCTCTCTCTCACACACACACACACACACACATCTCTCACACACACACACACACACACACACACACACACACACTCTCAGTGAGCAGCGCTCTGTGTGCCTTTCACAGCTGAAGAGGAAGAGGGTGGGTGCCGGATTCCGTGGCTCGTCGAACCCCTTCCAGACCGCGGCCGAGCTGCTGAGGGCGTCCGGGGACCAGGATACGAGCGGGGGCTCGGGGGCTGAGACGGAGCCCGCGGACGCTCTCCGTGGGCCCGGCGACCCGGCCGAGGGGGCAGACGGGGGGAAGAGGTGGAAGACCGAGTCGGCTGTCGCAGGGGCTGCGGTCTCGTCCCCCGAGAAAGCTCAGCCCATCGCTGGGGCGCCTGCCTCTGTGAGCAGCCCCACAAAGGGGGTCAGCAGGAAGCAGCAGAAGCTGGCGCAGGCCGCCAAGATGTCCCGCTCCATCTGCCAGTACTTCAGTAAGAAGCAGGAGGAGGGGTCCGCCCCCGACGCGGATGGGCTCATTTCCATGGCCGAGGAGGATAAGGCTGATCTGGAGTCAGTCTGTGAACCTCCTGGGTAAGTTGCACCTCTGTTCTGTTAGCTGTGGTCTTGTGTGTGTGTGTGTGTGTGTGTGTGTGTGTGTGTGTGTGTGTGTGTGAGAGAGAGATTCAAGATTTGTGAGAGATCTGTTTTTTTTTTTCTGCTTCTGTCCCTCAGTGAGGATGAACGTGAGGTCGAAACCCCTTTGGATGAAAAGCCATTACAGAAGGTACAGGAAGGAATTTAGTGTAACATTATTATGGTAACAGTGGTGATATGGGAGTTCCCGTGCAGTGACTTAATGAGACGCTCTCTCTGCTTCTGAAGGAGCCGCATGTGGAGAGTGAGGACCCCCCAGGCGCCAAGCGACAACGCCCCCTGCAGGACAGCAGGAAGCGCGTGACCTTTGACTCCAACGTACAGGAAAGCAAGGCGGGCCGAGCAGGGGCTCGGGGGGTACCCCGAGTTCAAAAAAAGGCCAAGACTCTGAAAGAGGGGGCGGAGGGTACGGCGGGGGTACTCCGAGCTCCGGAGAAGCCTGTAACTCTGAAGGAGGCCGCTGACATCGTGGTTCACTGCCTGGATCCGTTTTATTCTCAGGGGAAATTTGCCAACAAGGTGAGCGCGAGAGGCAGAGCAGGGGCTGTTGGGAAATTGAGTTTCTGGTGCATTAAAAAATAACAATCAAAATATTGACTAAAAGACCTGGGGTGAAATAAAACACCATACCTAAGCCCTGACTCCCTTGAGCAGGGGGTTTCAGAAAGCTTGGGCACCTGTTGTGACTGAAAGATGATAGGAAAATAAGACACTTGAGGATCCCCTAGTGGTTTACGGTTACTCTGTCATTCTAATGTCATTCCTCCCCTCTTGCAGGACCTGTTTAAGTCGTTCGCCCGATTCCTGTCTCACCTGCTCACAAACGGGAGGAGCTGTGGGAAGGGCCAAGGTGAGCCAGTGGGGGAGTGTACGGTTCATTGATAGGTGGAGGGCAGAAGTATGATTACATTGATCTGGGCTTCACAAACTCAGTCCTGGGACTCCCTGTGGTTGCCACTTCACAATTCCAAGTGTAGTAAACTGGTAGTAGTCTGCTGAATGAGGCACTTTTAGATTTTAGAATGAGATTTTCCCTGCAAGGCCACATTATTTCAGAAATGGATATGCGTACTACAAGAAGTGAATGTCAATATCACTCAATATCAAGTAAGAACTTCCTAATCAATCAAATCAGTCCTCTGACAAGCGTTTCTTGCGATAGACTATGGAACTTAATGCCTTTTGAAAGAGGTTACGTTTGATTGACTGCTTGACCTGTGACTTTTATGACAGGCGGAATCATCGATCAAATTGTAAATGTTGGAAGTCATGGGCAACATGGCTACCCTCACTTAACACCTGCCTCTCGAAAACAGCTCAGAGTCAAAGCAAATGGTAGCAGCTCATAAGTTACATTACATTACAGGCATTTGGCAGACGCTCTTATCCAGAGCGACGTACAACAAAGTGTTAACCGTAGTCAATAACAGTTTAGCTGAAAGCCACCCTAGTGGGAAGTACAGTTCCTGGGTGCTAGGAGCAACCACATAGTTAAACTAGGACCCTGTAGGTAAATCTGTAGCCACAATTCATCTGTGAATTTTAAGTTTCTGTTAAACCGGCTTTCTGTTCAGCTCTGTTTAAAGACAAAATGATCAAAGCAGGGTTTCAGTGACCCTAAAGCGTTCAACAAGGGACCGGCTGGATTGAAAACCAGCGTATCCAGGGCTGAGTTTGGGAGCCACTGAGATAGAGGGATAGAAGTGTTCCCTCCTCAGTGCTGTGCTTGTGTCCGCAGTGAAATCCGAGGCACGCAGTCTGATCAAGAGGTTCTTCAGCAGCCTACCACTCTGCCAGAGCGAGAGCGACTGGGCGCACCTGAGGGCCACTGTGGGAGGGGCTAACGGTACAGAGGGCGGGGCCGAAAGAGAAGGGGACGGACAAGCGGCCTAAGCCCCCCCCTCCCCTCCCCCTCCCCCTAAGTTCTCCAGCCTCATCCCTGCAGACACTGATGAGAGGCTCCAGGTGCTGAATTGTTGCTGCTAAATCCTCCCTTTCCCCTCCCCCTGCAACGTTGGACCGCTGACGTCATGCCACAGCCATCCGCATCGGGGGGAAAGCAGTCACCACTGGACAGGGTGTTTTTGACACGGCAGCCTTGTTCTCCGACTGCGGGACACTTCCTTTCACTTCCAAATCGATGCCGTCTTACCCCCCCAGTGTCCATCAATGCTCTTTTTTAATTTCTTTTGTCTATATTTCTTTGATGTAGACTGTCTTGTTTTATGCATTTAGAAGAGCTGGTACAAGTCTCAGGGAGCTTTGTTTTCACCGTTGAGTATTAAATCTACTGATGGACCTCGCTGTTTATTTTCGCCGGCGACTTTGGGAGAGTTGTTCTCTATAGGAAAATCCGAGCGACTTTGTGACTGAATGTGCTTTTGGTGATCACTTCTGATGGTGGAACCAGACAAAAAAAAGTACTTTAAGCACCAGTAATTCAAGGCCTTGTAATTCAACATTTGAAACTGACCCATTGTGCAGAAGCTGTTTACAATAAATAGTCGGCACCGATCGTTTGCGTGTGAGGTGTTATTGGCACGTTATCTGGTGCTGCAGTATACATCTTTCATTGCATTCTTTTGACTGTTCTATTTGACACGAGCGGACGCTGCCTGGGACGGTCTCCACTCTGGCACTACACGGGAGGAGGAGGGACCTACAGCTGCCACGTTTGTGCCGTTAAATCTGAATTTCCCCTGCGGAGGGGGTGATAAAGGGGATATCTGTGCCAGACACGGGAGAGGGGTGGCGGGGGGTGTATACAGCTGGACGAGAACGTAAACCGTTATATGCAACATTTCGCATCCTATAGCCTTAAACGGTAACGTTGACCTCGGGGCACAGCTGTCTGGTCCACTGCGCGACCGACCCCACCATACGACACCGGGGAAGACGCAAACCTCCCCCCTCCTCCCTCCCTCCCTTAGTATGACAGCATTGCACAGCTACAGTAACAAGCCAGTCAGATAGGTGTTCGCCTGCAGATTTAAGTTACGGACGTGCGATGCTGGCTTGTTCCAGTGGGCTATAATCCATATTATACACATGCACTATATTCTGTGAAAGGCGGACTAGTTCTGGGTTTCAAGTTTAGTCTGTGTGGATTCAATTAGCTAACCGTCCACTGCTGTCGTCATAATAACGCCCATCGTTCCCGCTTGTGGGCTTTCTTCCATGTCATCTGGCGTGATGCGACCCCGGCGTTCCAGTGCTACAGCGAGGGAGAGGCGGATGAATGCTGTCTGTCTTCGCTGAGGACTAAAGGGCTAACAATAGAGTTTAACCGTCGCTGGTTGTTGTGCAGTCCGAGAAGGAGGACAGCGGCTGTGCGGTCCGGATGCTTAGCCCTTACCCAATGGAAGAGTTCGTGACCGAAGAAGAGGAGCCATGGTACGACCAGCGAGACCTCGAGCAGGGTGAGTAAAACCCGGTTCAGCCAGTGCTCAAGTCGGTAGCCTCTCTGTGCATCGGCTAGCTAACGTAGCACGTTACATTGGCGCTTGCCGCTATATAGATGGAGGCAATGGGTATCTCTTCGGCGTTTTTGCTCGGCACTGTTTGTCAAGATTTTATATTCAATATTTTTTCATTAATATGCAAATATCTGCGTTTAAAAAAATCTATGTGTCAAGTACTCTTCCGTGTGCATTTTAAATTTAACGGGCTTTACCATTTAGCGAACTTAACACTGATGTTGTTTTTAGTACAGTACAGTAGAAGGCCTGCCGAGCTAGCTGCTGCGAACACACGCATCTCGCAGCGATGCAAAGAATTTGGCCGTGACAAAGACCGAACACACTGGTTGCGAGTGGTCTTGAAAATAATGTTAACTCCTTACGATTGGAAAAGTTTAAGATCAACTGCAAGGGGAAGGTATCGCTGCTTTTGCAACGATGCGACGCTGAATAAGAATAAGAATTTCGCGACGTACAGCGGAGCTTTCCCGAGAAAAGAATCACAGCAAATGTCTCGTCATCAGAGGCTGTGGGAGAACGGATGCGACTCATACCACAGTTCAAAACCACTCCTTGCTGGTAGTACTCAGTTTAGACAAAACCTCCTCTTTGTAAGCTGAGGAATTTCCTCTCTTTACCACGATACAGAAGGGGCGGCGGCAAAATCCCGAAAAAAACTACCCCAGTACATAACCTTATCTTGTAAAACATCTTTTCACGATACTTTTTTGTGTGTATCAACCGTTTTTGTGTTTTTAATTACAATGAACTCCTGCTCTAACTCCGGTTCCGACTGCAACGCCACTTGGATAAGAATAGGAGCGTGCACCTATTCTGTGAAAACGAATAAAGGGGATTATAGGGTAATGTTTTATACCGAGTCCTGATCTGAAGGCGTGCAGTAGGAACCGGGCAACTATTAATAAGAGATGTTGATATTTCTTGCATAAAATATCAGCTGCGCATCAGGAGGCTGCACGTGTCAAAATGAGCTACTGCAAACGCTGGATTCTGGTCCACACTGGTCAGATCAGGCTTGTGCGAGTTCTCCCTTTCCCCTGCTTTTTATTATTTTTTCCATTCTCCACATCCATCCCCTCCCTGTCCCATTTGGCCAGTCACTCTGATGTACTCTGAGTGCTTAGAGTGTTATTCATTACTGAGCTCCCTGCCTGCTGCCTGTTAGGGAATAAAGGGGGGGGGGTTGCACGCAAGTGAGAATTTTGCAGCATCACTCTGGCCTTGGCTCTACACTTTGCCAACCTCCAGTGCTGTGATGTGGCAGTGGAGGTGTGGAGATTCACAGTTGGGGAGTGACGTTGTTAAATGAGCAGACTGGGAAATGTTATTTATATAGCCTTTTTTACAGAGCACTGTCACAAAGACACATAACAGGAAGTAGAAAATACCAAGCCTGAACCCCCTAAAAGCCAGAAAGTGAGGCGAAAAACTCCCCAAATTTGGAAGAGAAAAACACTCCCACACTGGCACGAAATCTCAGGAGGAACCCATCTTAGAGGGAGAGTCCATGAAGGCTTAGACTTGAGGTCTAAAATGGAAGGACTCCCACGCGTGGTCTTTGGAAACTATGTAATGGCAGGTTTGGGACCTCTGCATCAGGCAACAAGGCAGAATTTTAAGCATTCCTTTACCGTTTCAGATGCAGACCCCACGCTTAAGCACAATTAAAATGGTTGCCTTGCCACTCACGGGGCTGCAGCGATCGACTATCAAGTCTTTCACGGGGTGGTCCTGTGTTTGCTGATGCTGCTGGGTCCACGTGTTAAAAATTCAACCAGATGGTTTAGCTTTTTTGTGAAGCAGCCAACCTTCCCGTCTGCTCACTGACGGCCCTCTGGTGCCCCCCAGTGGACACCTTTATACACAGCATGCACAAGTTGAACTCTTCTGGAGCATTGGTCAGAGAGCCAGAGAGTGACGGTGCTGTGTTTCTGCCGCTCTCCTTTTATAGGGTTAATAGGTCCCTCGTGCTTTGAGTCCCTCTTGCTCTACACAGGAGCGAATCTGTTCCTCAGTCCTGCTTCAGTCTTCTCCCTGAGGTGTTGGATGACCTTATTAAACACTGCAAACCTCCTCAGCCTTTCACAGGCGTCTGGAGCTCTCACTGTTCAGCTATTTAAAGCTGCACTTAATGGACAGATTTACTGGCTGTTAAGAGTCACCGGAAATCGCATCCTTAATGGTGCTATGATTATGCAGTTTTTAGAGGGACGGTTTGATAGTGCAGTAAAGTTTGTGTCATCGCACCATTACTACGTCTGAGCCCCCCCTCTCTCTGTACACCCCCCCTCTGTCTCAGACCTGCACCTGGCAGCGGAGCTGGGCAAGACGCTGCTGGAGCAGAACAGGGAGCTGGAGGACTCCCTGCAGCAGATGTACATGACCAGCGAGGATCAAGTGCAGGAGATCGAGGTACCTGCACACCTGTATACTGATATACACCACACTAAGCTCACCTGTAGACTGATATACTATACACTGAGCTCATCTCACCATACACCAAGCTCACCATTATACTGATATACACTGATATACCTGCACTCCTGTATACTGATATATACCACAAAAATATCTTTTAGGGTATAGAAAGTGCTTTATTTGGAGAAAACAAGACGTACCAATGCATAGTTAAAAACCACAAACTGTCTTCATATCGCTGATCTTATCTCATGCTCGTGTCTAACTGTATGTGATGACTGACATGTGTACGGGTGTGTGTCAGTGTTGTGCATGGAAACAGGTTTTTTTAAATTGTTTGCAGGTGCATGTCTGCACGCCCAGCATGTTAACACGTCTTTTGTGTCGCCGCAGTACCTGTCAAAGCAGCTGGAGATGCTGCGGGAGATGAACGAGCAGCACGCCAAGGTGTACGAGCAGCTGGACGTGACGGCGCATGAGCTAGAGGTGACCAATCAGAGCCTGGAGCAGGAGAGCAAGGCGTCCCAGGAGAAGATCGCGAGGTGGGCACTACGCGCGCGCACGACACACGCACACAGCTGACGGTGGTACCGGCCGCCATGTGCCCGTGCAGCCACAGCAGTTTTTGCAGCGAGCTGCTAAAGGCTATCTTTACCTTTTAGGTTGATGCGTCTCACGTCATGAAGTGAATGTCAAACGCAGGCTGCGTTTTTGCACTCTGACCTGTTTGCATTCCATGAAGGACAACGCAAATCGTTCTTTAAGTGCCCTACGGTGCCTTCCCCAGAAAAATGAACAAAATGAACATGAATTCCATACTTTCAGTATAGTTGGTATACATCTTTGTGGTCTTCATAAGTTTTAGAATCCTGTAATTTCATACATTTTCCTGAAGTACTGGCGCTGGCCATGTGACCCTATAACACTGAAGCACTAGCACTGGCCGTGTGACCCTGAACCCCTGAAGCACTAGCACTGGTCATGTGACCCTAAACCCCTGAAGCACTAGCACTGGTCATGTGACTATAACACAAGCACTAGCACTGGCCGTGTGACCCTGAACCCGTCAACCCCTGAAGCACTAGCACTGGCCGTGTGACCCTGAACCCCTGAAGCACTAGCACTGGTCATGTGACTATAACACAAGCACTAGCACTGGCCATGTGACCCTGAACCCCTGAAGCACTAGCACTGGTCATGTGACTCTATAACACAAGCACTAGCACTGGCCGTGTGACCCTGAACCCCTGAAGCACTAGCACTGGTCATGTGACTCTATAACACAAGCACTAGCACTGGCCATGTGACCCTGAACCCCTGAAGCACTAGCACTGGTCATGTGACTCTATATCACAAGCACTAGCACTGGCCTGGTCATGTGACCCTGAACCCCTGAAGTGCTGGTGTGTTTCGCTCAGGCTGACCGGGACCATGGAGATGCTGCAGGGCCAGGTGGATGCCCTGACGATGCAGGTGGAGGAGCTGCGCTCCCTGGAGCAGCTGAGGTTCCGGAGGGAGAAGAGGGAGAGGCGCAGGACCATCCACTCCTTCCCCTGCCTGAGGGAGCTGTGCACCGCACCCAGGTCAGGACAGAGAGCTGGACCGTCTGGACCTCGGGGCTTATGGGGCTTGGATGGATCATCTCTCCGGTTATATGACCGTTTTAATCTTGATCCCGATCCAGAATCCATTCCAGTCCATTTCTAAGTGTATTCAGTTTCAGTTCCTCCTAATTTCGTTGTAAACTCTTGTAGACCGGTTCGTAGCAGCCAGCCGGCTCGCTCTTGTACCCTCAGGCCACTATATATGAAAAGTGAAACAGGGCGGGGTTGCAAGGTGTGTTTCAGGGTTCCACATTAATTCTTTACATTGCAGTTACTCTTCCATCGTTTTCCTTTAGTCCAGGGGTGTCCAATGCACTACACCAGGTGATTTCAATTAGGTTCCCTCCTTGGTTGACGAAGGAAGCTAATTAGTGAAATCACCTGGTGTAGTGCATTGGTTGTCACAGAAACCTGCATACACTCGGCCCTCGATGGAATGAGTTTGACACCTGTGCATTAGTCCTTCTGTTAGTCTGCAGGTGTGCACTTTCTCTCCGTCTCTCTCTCTCAATACTTACCTTTGTCACTGTCCCTCCCTCCCTCCCTCATTCACTCACTCCTTCTCCCCCTCTCCCCTCCCTCTCTCTCCTGCCCTCCCCCTCCCTCTCCCTCTCCCCCTCCCTCTCCCCCTCTAGTTTCGGGGACGTCCCGGCCCCGGCGCGCCCCGCTCGGCCGGACCACTCCCCGCTGGAGGACGAGAACGAGCGTCTGCGGGACGCGGTGTCGTCGCTGCGCTCGGCCATGAGCGCGGAGCGGAGCCGGCGGGAGGGCGCGGAGCGCGAGTGCGCCGCCGTGCTCCAGGAGTTCGGCGGGCTGGAGCAGCGGCTGCAGGGGGCGGAGGGCTGCCGGATGCGCGTGCGCGAGCTGGAGGCCGAGCTGCAGGAGATGCAGCAGCTGTGCCGGCCCCGCGTGCTCGTCATCCACGCCGACGAGGGGCTGGCCCAGACGCTGCTGCGCTCCGCCCCCGAGAGCGACACGCCCGAGGACGCGCGCCCCGGCGGGGGCGACGAGGCCGGGCGAGGGCCTGCAGGCCGCCAGCCCCGTGCGCAAGAGCCGCAGCGACACGGCGCTCAACGCCATCGTGTCCCGGGACGGCGCGGGCCGCGGGCGCGCCGGCTTCGCCCTGCACGCGCCCGGCGGGCCGCAGAGGGGCATGTCCATCCTGCGCGAGGTGGACGAGCAGTACCACGCCCTGCTGGAGAAGTATGAGGAGCTGCTGGGCAAGTGCCGGCGGCACGAGGACAGCCTGCGGCACGCCGGGTGCAGACCTCCCGCCCCGTCTCCCGGGACCCCTCCCTGAAGGAGGGCGCCGGCCCCGGGCCCCCGCCCCGCCCGGCCCCGCCCCCCTGCCCAACCCCGACGAGGCCCTGCAGGGCATCAGCAGCCAGGTGGAGGCGGTGGACAAGCGCCTGGGGCAGAACACACCCGAGTACAAGGCCCTCTTCAAGGAGATCTTCTCGCGCATCCAGAAGACCAAGACCCACATCAAGTCCTCCAAGACGAGCAAGAGCAGCAAGTGACATCACTTCCTCTCCCGGGCAAAACCCGCAGCTCGTTGAGAAGATGGCAGTATTCCACTTCAGACTGGGTCCCTAATTCCAGGCACTTCTGGGTTTTAGTCTTTACAGTTAATACACCCACCCACCCCGTCCAGTGAACTGGCCAGACCTCTTAAGAGAGAGTCTTTATTAAGAGAGACTCACGTTTTAACTGCTATGTCTCCGAGTATAGCCCGTGAACAGAAAAAAAGAAAGAAACTGGTAATGTTCCCACTTTGAATTCCATAGTTACTAAGAGTAATGATGAATGATGAAAGGAAGAGTTGCAGACAGGGAATGAGTGCACAGTGCCCAGCCTGGCATAGACTTCTCAATTCAGTTTGCCCAGCATAGACTTTAGGCAGTTACTGCTTTGTGCTTCACACTGACAGTGCAGTTCAGAAAAGAGAGCCAACTCCCACCAACAGGAAGTAAACCGGCTGAACACACGGACTTTGTCCGCAACACTGTCAGTGTTGTCGTGGTTACATTATAAATGCTACTAACTAGGCTATATATTTGTTAAGGAAACTCATGCTGGTGTAAACATAACAATTATAATATTGTTTAGATGAAAATGAATGCCAAGGCTGATCCAGAATATTTATGCATGAATAATATAATTTTTTTTTGTCCAGTTCCTGACCAGCTTCTCAGTCTGACCTCTGACCTCACGTCTCTGCCAGTGCTCATCAGGGCCACTCAAGGGTCACCGAGCGACAGAGGTTTGCAGTGTATCTTTTAATCAGGAAAATATTTAAATGGAGATAAAGTAGAAGAATGAAAAAGGGCGGGTGGGTCATCGCATCATCTGTCTCTCGGATGATGAGAGAACCTAATCAAAGTTGGCTCTGGGGAATGTCACCAAAAATGGGCCCAGCTGTCCTAGCCTTAAAGACTGCTTTTGGACTGGAGGGCTCTCAGAGAGACCGCTGAGAGATCTGTCACATACCCATCACTGCTTTCAGTCATTCCGTGTGTCACAGTCATGTATTATAGCCTCTGTTCTGTGTCTATTTCTCTCTTTCGGGGGACCGTAAGAGTGGACTTTGTTTTTAGAGGGTCCCTAGTCCCCTGGCATAAGTACTCGGAACCGTTTTTCATTTAAGGAAGTGATTATGTTACGTTTTTAAGGGCCATCATACTCATTTAGCTATTGTCCTTTTTCATGGCACAGTATGAATAATATAATAAAAAAGCTTGCATTTTAAAGTTGTGTATTTTGTGTGCTCAAGTTTTATGCATCTTTGTTGTAACACCGATTTGTGTTTCATATCAACTTTTATACTCACCTCAAAGTCTAAGAAGTGGGATATTCTGTATTATGTTATACATAACCTAACCGTAGAGGAAAATGGGGTCAGTTCTTCATTATTTGTCTGTTCAGTTCACTTCTGTAAACTAGATCTGCATCTACTTATGCACCGAGAGCCAATTTGATGGATTAAGGTGCAGTTTCATTAAATTGGATTATTATTCACGTTCACGTTGCATCTCTTTATTTAATATTAATTATTGTGGTATTTAATTATGTTATTTGATGGTGCTATATTATGTAGATAACAATATCCCTTTAGTAAAATGTGATCAACCCACCACTGGATCGATAAAAACGGCACATGCAAATGAGATGAGTAATTAGGTGCGCTGACCGGATCGGCTGGTTTTGAAACAAAGATAGGTTAAAATATGGGCATGGTACAACAAGCTAACATTTGCCTGAGTGGCGAAATTACGTTGGCCCGACTTGCAGAACCAACGTGGCGGCAATCGGACCGGCTGGTTTGTCCAACATTCGTGTGTGCAGCGACTGGACGCAGTGAGAGTGGCCTGGACCAGCCTGCAGCTACAATGTCCCGTCTGAAGTGAGCGAAAAGCTGGAAAGAACCGCTGCTTTACCCACACCCAAAATGGGAATGGCACTGTTACCGGCAAGCAGGACCACTGTTATCACAGAATGGACGTGGATGTCCTGCATCGATGCAGTGCTTGTGGTAGAGGTAGTCCTGTTATTTTTCCCGATTTTACAGTGCGCGTGACCAAACCCGAACCGGAACCGTAACCCAAACCTAACCCTAACCCGAACCGTCAGTTATGATTGTTAATTTCGCGCATTTGACGCATACTTCGCATTTCTGTCCTCTGCATGGAGGGCATCTAGCCTCGACCAACCCAGTGCTTGTCCACCATGCACCATAGGAACCATCGTCCGGTGGGAACACTAATGTAAGGCATTCACGTGATGCCGCCTGCGGTCGTGGATGTCCACATGGACTATAACGTTAGGTCATATTGTGGTGTACACTCATACAGGAATCGTAGGCTACTGCGTATGCAGACTGCTACCTATCTGTGACGGTAACAGACAACCGAAAACTCCGAGAAACATTGTGAAGCTTGATGTAATTCAGAAATCCCACTAGCTAACAAACGATGCATTGTACCTACGCTAGCTAACGTATTATTTTCTTGGTAGCCTGTAGCCATCTCTCGTGCGGTATCTTATTTACTTTTCTATAAAGTAAGGTATTTGTAAAACGTAGATATCTTACATTATAGCCACTGGAATCTATGAAATGTATTCGGTTCCACCTTTTTATATTTTAATGATTATAGAGCCCGGTTAAAATGGATAAACGTCCCGCTTCTTTCGAATTGACCGCGTGGCCTAATGGATAAGGCGTCTGACTTCGGATCAGAAGATTGAGGGTTCGAGTCCCTTCGTGGTCGGTATTTTTTGCCACCCTCCCCTCTTTATTCTCCACGTCCTATAAGCCAGGGATGCACATATGTCACGCCGACTTCTATTGCACTTATGTGCAGTAACTTAGCAGATGACCTGCACCCAATAAACCGTAACATTCACTAAATGTCCCCACATATGTTAGCTAGCACGATATATATCATTATATTAACTAAATGGCTCACAGTATATCATTGCTAACTTTAGCGACAACGTTCTCTGAACATTTGTCAAAGTTTATGAGACATTAGCGAACGTTAAGGTAACTAACAACACAGCGATAATACTAGCTAGCTCGCACCACCAACACAAGAATATCACGCAAAGCATACGGATTGACTTACCGAGCTATGTCACTTACATTCACCGGTTTAAACTGAGAAGCTTTCTAATATTTTTTAATTGGTAGCTAACGTGTACAATTGCTAATACCTGACTTACGTTGCTAATGTTAGCACCAAGACAAATGTAGCGTCTAATCTTCCCATCTTTTCATAATAAATTCAAATAATCATGTATCACCGACGTTCGCGAAACAGTACAGGCTATCATGATATCGTTTTTAAATTGTGCCTATGATAAGCAACAACTTAGTTAGTCTATCTTGCTACTTGGCTAGCTCGTTGGCCACGTCGACGAAGTTTTGAGCTAAAAATAAACTCGGAGACCTGAGTAAAAACTATTTCAAATATGTGCGTGTGAGCAGACAACGTTAGCCATCCCTGGCCTGGCGATTAAGTAATCACTCGTGAACAAACCGACAACCTTTTACTTGGGTTTTACACAAAATATCAAATTGGCTAGCTAACCAGCAACACTCAAACGGTAAAACACCAAAATTTGACTCGACACATAGCTTATAGCTTAATGGTTATATCTACTACGAAATACAAGTTTGAACGAAAAAGCCCCAGTGGCCTAATGGATAAGGCACTGGCCTCCTAAGCCAGGGATTGTGGGTTCGAGTCCCATCTGGGGTGGATGTCTTTTATATAATGATTCTACGTTGGATATGTTAAAATGTCTGTGTGTGTGTGTAGAACTTGCCTGTAGGCTATACCTAGGTAATTTGTTAAACAATACACCTCTCCACTGCTGCAATGATACCAGTAGCTACTCGACGCATTCTCGTTTTTACACCTTCCTCGCATTTTGGGAATGAAACTTTGGTTGATTGTTGCGCCAAAGATGATTTTATACTTTTTGCGGCTCATAGACATGCACTTTTTATATATATTCTTATATACAACTATGGTCTTCTTATATAGTATGACTTCTACTTAACTATGAATGTAGCAAACGCACATCGCATAGCAGAGTGGCGCAGCGGAAGCGTGCTGGGCCCATAACCCAGAGGTCGATGGATCGAAACCATCCTCTGCTAAACGTTTTCTGCTCTTAAGGAGTCAGCTGTAACAAAATTACATACGTTTTTAATTGAATTTTTAACCGTGGCATTTTAAATTTAAAACGTCTTGCAATAAACAAACTTGCTTGCCAACAGACTCAATAGACAAAAGTGTTGAAACACGTATTTACAAAACCTACTCTTTTTCTTTATTTTCTCCCTCTGGTTTCCTTTTTCTCACTGCATGTCTCCTGTCATATGGCCCTGTAACCACTATAAAAGGCCATTAGGTCTACAGCCAAATATAACAAGCATGCAGGTGATATCTTGTTATCTTTCTCCTTCTTATTGCCCCTCCCCTTTCACCAGGAGCATCTGAAACAATCATAGGCTCTAAATTTGTTTACTAGGCTTGAAAATAAAAGAGGGTAAGAGAAGTATTCACATTATTAAATAACAATTCAATAATATGAGTACTTGTCTTTCCCTCTTTACATCCCACCCAATGTAATTGGGATGTAAGGAGAAGCCCCCTTTTTGCAGCCCCTCTCCTCAGGGTCTCTGATCCAATCAGTGGGTGCTGTTGACAGGCTCTCAGTTCTAATATGATGAAGTCACAATAGTGTACAGGCAATATATAATATTCCACAAACTAACGGTTTGAGATACAGCTAATATATGTCCTATATGTCACTCCCCCCCATCTCCTGTCATGTGGAGCCTCAAAGCCAATCAACGGTCAATGATTCATATTCACAGGCTCTGTGTTAGAATATGATGTCACAATAAGGTACAATCGACAGAATATACACTCAACCCTCTTCCTTCTTTTTGTCAGTGTTCCTCTCCGCTCAGGTTTTGTAATTACGCAATAGTCAACACACTTCTCTTATTGCCCATGGGAAAATAAGATCAACCCTTGCACCTTTGAGCACTTGCTCGCCAAGGGAATGGCAAGAAGGCTACTCGGAGATCGGTACAAGGCCTTTCAAGTCCAAAAAAGACCACAAACCCATCTGGTCCCAGGTGGTCCAATCATAGGCCAGTGAAGTTCAAATGCAATGATGTACAGGTGATATATATCACCTCTCTGAAATCCAGCTTTATTTATCCCACAATATGATTAGATTAGATTAGAAAACTTTATTGTCACATTCATGACAGAAAATAGTCTTTGACGCGAGTTCATAAAAACATTAAACGTTAAAAAAGCAGAAACAGTTAAGACAACAGCACAGAACATAGCTCAAAATTAGAAAAAGAACAGATGTGCAAAAGTAGCAAAGTTCAAATGGTATTATTTTTTGTTTAACAGGATTATTGCCGTGGGAATGAATGATTTTTCTTTCTCACTTCCCCTCTCTCTCTCTCTCCCAACGCCTTTCTTTCTCCTGGCTGCGCCTGTCCTGTCACAGGGAGCCTCTGAACCAGTCACAGGCCAGTGCACATTGTCTTCAGGTTCGAATACGTTAACTTCACAATAGTTCTCAAGTGATACTGCTGAATCTCAGCTTAGGTCATTACACATTGTGAATCATTCTCACTCCCACTCTCCTTTCACAGGGAGCCTAACCAATCACAGGCCAGTGCATGTTGTCTATAGGCTTTGAGTTAAAATATTACCACATTGCAGTAATGAATAGGTTATATATCATCTACCAGTTCAGTCTTTATCATTACACTAATGAGTCCTTCTCCCTCAGTTTATCACTCACTCTATTTATCCGTTCCACTTCCTTCTTCTCACTGCCTGTCACATGGAGTCTCAAAACCAATCAAAAGCCATCACTGTCTACAGGCTCCTTCAGCCATTGACTTAGCCATTACACATAATGAGTCACTGCTTCCTCCATACTCCTTTTCTCCTTCTCACTGCCCCTCTGAGGTCACAGGGGCTCTGATCCAATCACTGGCCAGCACATGCTGCTTTCAGAATTAAAATACTATGTTGTCACAATAGCGTACAGGTCATGTAGGCTATAACCTCATACTATGACAGTTTTAGTAATTATTACACAATACGGGGTGTTCGGATACAATCATTGACCAAAACAGTGTACATGGAATATATTTCTCCATTCTTCTCACTTCCTCTATGGTTTCACGGGGAGTCCCTGAACCAGTTTTAGACCAGTGTACATCATCTACACAGGCTCAATTCAAAATATGATGTCACAATAGGTTATACATGATTTGCTACCAAGAAAATGTAATTGTTGCTAGCTGTGCATGACTCAATTTGTGCTCACTCGAGGCAATAAAGTGGGCACTGGTGCAGTTCTCACGATGATAGTCACACCACGTTAGTTACTTTGAGTTAGCCCCCATCCTCCCCCACATTCCACCAACAAAGACAGTCCCAAGGCACATGCTGCACCATGAGATACATTTGACCTGATTTGTCCAGGACTGATGGGTGTGTCCTCTTTTTTGGACTTGAAAGGCCTTGTGCCAATCTCCGATTGGCCTTCTCGCCATTCCCTTGGCGAGCAAGTGCTCAAAGGTGCAAGGGTTGATGTTATTTTTCCAACGCACAGAAGATAACATGACATGTCATTGCTTAACCGACACACAAATGCATAGTCTGTTTTTTATGGAACGTTTAAATTTATAGTGGGTCGTATCACTACCGGCTGTGGTCTTGGCAGTCTGCCTACACAAGCGCAATGAAAGAGTTATATTTTCTTGATTTATTTATTTTCTTATTCTACATGCATCCTCCACTTTATGAGAAACCGTTCAAGTTGAGGTGCTTTTTTGGGAACCATGTAATTATGAGATGAAAGCAGTGTACTCTGCCATCATGAATCACATTTGACTCATTGTGATTAGAACGGAGGTGATTTCTGTACATTTATAATGAATTTATTTAGACACAGACAGCCTTGTGAAGTCATCACAGAGAAATGAGTACGAAAAACAGAATTCAAACAAACCTAGATTAGAATGACAACAAATCATAAAATGGCAACTGGTCAATCAACACACAAAATTATATCTGGAAAAACAAAATGATAACTGAAAGCCGAAAATTATACGTTGATTTCAAATGTTCTGCAATTACACCCAACATTGACTTTAACCACATAGTCCAAAAGTTCTTATCGGTCTTGTTTGGTCGTTTGAGTTTGCAGTACAGGGAAACTCTGAAAGTCTGCCTAGTGGGGACTTTAGACAAGCCTAGGCCCTACACACACACACACACACACACAGTTCTAGAACATTCCGAGCGTGGCAGAGGAGACCGTGGAGGAAGACATTGACAGAATGGAAACAGGACAGTGGTGTTTAGTCTGAACTCTTTAATGGCGACCCAAAGTGAACAGCAATTTCCAAGTATCACAGAGAGTAGCACAAAGATTCAATCCTCGAAAACAAAATAATCCTTTTCAAAGTAAAATGGAAAACAAAAAATAAATCTACGTAGGAAACTACGGCATTGAGAGAAAAAAAGGGAGTGCATAAAAAGACTACAATAATAGAATCCTCAAAACGCCGGTAGGGCAGCATAAGGTTGCAAAAGGACCATCGCCCGTAAACCGTGTAGGGCCTTCGCCTATCTCACTAAAGCACCTTATTTTTAAACCACTCACGTCAACACCCCTTATCATTAACAGGCTTTTGTAGAAAGCAGTGGCCACACGGAGGAGTGGGGGGAAGGCGGGGGGCTGGGTGGTCAATCCCACAGGCCCAGTCAGTGTTGTATTTTGATACTGCAATCAGATGGAAGGCTGTCCTTTTTCCTTCCTACCCCCTGCCCAGGCACATCCTGAACTGGGCTGCCATTGTTCTGTAGGAAGCACACGGACAGACGCACAGACTCCCCGCGGACAGGGACACGGGCGTAGGTGGAGGTTTTCGGGGGAGACGCAGAGGGCGCGACTGGCTTCCGCTCCTTGCGGCGAAGGGGAACAATGGGGTCCCGGTCCAGTGGAGGGTGCAGCGCTACGATGGCGTGGCACACCTCCACCCCAGCAAAACCCCACCGGGGGGTCAGGCACACCTCCACCCCTCCCAAATCCCTTTTTCTTCAGGCAGCGCTCTCCACCTCACGTATTCGACGCCGCACACACCACCTATACCAGGAGCGCAGGTCACGTCAGCCCGTCGGTCTTGGTCACGCTCTCGTCTGACCGAAACGGGGCGCTCCCGTTCGACTGTCGGTCGCAGGACCCAGTCAGCACCGTGGTCTTGAGCGGCAGGTAAATCAGGGGGCCCTGCAAGGTCTGTGGTAATGGGACAGAGGGGCGATGTGACCACGCCCATGTGAAATGACATCGACTAGGTCAACGAGCACACCAACCGCGTCAGGCTCGGGGGAAACACTCGAGAGGGGCGGGGCCACTAAACCAAACCAAGAATGAGAGCATAAAACTCACGTCTCACGACTGCCGTACAGTGAGAATCACCCTTTTTACAGACAAATGGCAGAAAAACTAAATTGTACTGAATCTTCTGGTGGGCGGTTGTGAGAAGGACCGCGGAGTGTTAGGGGCGGGGGTAGTAAGACTTTACAGCCGAGAACCTGTGTATGACAACACACGGGGGAGGGCGCATGCTGATTAGTGGGTAGTCCTTGCCAGACACAAGTGCTAAGGAACCCAAACATTGGTTGGGTATCCCAGCATGCATCAGCCGAGTGTAGGCCAACAGGGCAGGGCAGGGCTCTCACTCCCCGTCCCCTGTCCGGGTCGGTCAGTGTAAGGCAGACAAGGAGCCGAGCTCCTGCGTTTTATTTCTGATCTGAACCAAAGGTCGACCCCTGATGCAGAGGGATCAGGGTGAAGGTAAACGTGGCCGAGAGAGAGAGAGCGAGCGCAACCCTGCGCCACCAGCACACGGATCTTCACGAGGTAAAACGGGAGTTACGGGGGCCAACGGAATGTCACTAGGAGAGAGGAAGATCAGGAGAGAGGGAGGATAGACGAGAGATCAGGAAAGAGGGAGGAACAAGAATGGAGGCCGGTGACGATAACGGCCGTGCCACAATCAACGCGTCCACTTCGTCCTTTCTTTCATACTTTTATATACAAACAAACCAAAACACTACATTTGGATTGTGCACACTTTTTTTTGTTTTTTTTTTTGTTTTCACACATTTCCGTTCCCAAACACTTCCATAGTGCTGAGCTGCTGAGCTGCTGAGGGGCGACAGACAGAACTGAGGGGAATGAGGGAGAGAACGAGAGGGGGGATGGGACACAAAGGACAATAACGGGACTGGTAATGATTGGATGGACAGAGAGCTCGTGCAGCCCTGGTATCTGATCTATGAAAAGGGAGGAATGGAGGGAGAAGGAATGGAAGGAGGGGGGGGGGTAAACAGAGGGGGGGGGGGAGCGAAGGCAGGTCAGTCTTTCCACTCCTTCTTGATGTTTAGGTTCCACTCCCAGGACAGGTGGTCGTGCTTGTCGTCGTCTGTGAACTTGGACTTGAGGTTGTAGGTCCCGCGTGCCAGCATGCCCTTGGGAGCCTCCTCCAGCGGGGTCAGGAACTCGTACTCGGTCGGCCGCGGCCCGTAGCTGCCCACCATGTAGTCGGACTTGTCGACTATGGAAGGGTGGGGGGAGAAAGAGAGAAACACTGATGCAGACAAATTCCATAGATGCGTTCACTCCAACAGGAATAGAGGCCTCTGTTCACCCGAGCTGGCCGAGAAGCAGATATGAAACCGGAATAGAAGCTACTTCCACAAATGCAAAAGGTTTATTCCTATTTACTGCTGTCCTGTTCCATGTTTTTGTACACTGGAATAGAGACCACAGAAAATGTGACCGCGAAGCTAACTGGTGATCCGTCAGGTGACTCCACCAACCCTGTGGGTGATGTCAGGGCACAGATGAAAAGTTTGTATGTTAGTGTCACCGATTTCAGCTTTCATTAACGTCTGCTGTGCCTAAATTTGAAATGACCCGACATCAGCCCATAAACAAAAAGTTATATCGGCTGATAATGAGCCCGTTATCGAGCCAACTGACCATTTACTTCTGCTTTCAATTGAAACAGTTAAAAATCAACACTGGCATTTGAGCATGGCAAGATGGGGCAGAAAATGTTCCAATAGCTCAATAATGCCATTATTAAAAGGTTTTGCTTTACTGCAAGCTTTTCATCTGTGGTACGTAATGGTGTTGTGCAGTCGATATGTGTACGCTATCGGACTGAAGGTGTCGGAACAGGTGAGGACAGACGGACGGACAGACGGATCACTCACGCTTCACTCCTTTCCTGTAAGTCTGCTGGACGTATTTCAATCCCGAGACGATCTCTTTGTTCACCTGCAGGGAACGTACTACATTTACATCTAGGACACCATGCGCCACATACTACATTTACACATGCGGTACATTTCTACCTGCTTTGAATAGGCTGTTCATTGCAAACGTAGATGTAAATTGACACCCGTATGGAATAGGCTATGTTTACTTTTCTTTCTGCTCTTGGTCAGAATTTAGTTCAATATTATACCACGGCTTATCTGCCTGTACCATCTTATTTCGTCCTACTCGTACATGTGTACTTGTTATGTGTAACTACCCTTCTATGCATGTTAATTTGTATCGTTTTTATGACTGAATGTAATCAGGTAGGTACTACTATTTTCATTGTCTGTTTTACTCGTTGGCATCTTCCATTTTATTATTCTTATTATATTTGGTTCTGTTTTGTGCCTGTACACAGGGCTCGCATGGAAAAGAGACTTCGGTCTCAAGTGATTACCCTGTTTAAATAAAGGTTAAATAAAATGTTTTTTAAAAAGTAAGATTGTGAATAGAAATTTACAGACATAAATTCAAGACAGGTGCACCATATTTCTCACCCGAAAGCTGATCTTTATCCTGTATTCTACTCCCTCCTTCAGCACAAACGTCTGCTTCTTAACAGCATCCAGGTCTCCTGTGAATGGGAGAGAAGAGGGAGAGGTTCGTCACACTGTCCACCAGGTGGTGCTGTTGTGCTTCCACCTGAGCTCTACCTGCCATTTGTGCAGTGGACCATAGGAGGGCATAAACATCTCAACGGTGAAGGAAATATTTAACTTCCTTTAACAAAATCTATTTCAGTACAGATAGCCATTTCCTGGAACATCTGGGAGTCTATAGTTGTACACTATTGCCAGCCAATATGTCCTAAAATTACAACCAGAAGTGATTATATAATACAGGATGCAATGCCTCTTGCAGATCCAACATTCCCCGCCCTTTAGCCTGATCTTACTCTGGAAAATGGCCCCATTACACGTCGCTGTGCGGGGCACCTGACCTCAATCAGCCCAGGCACGGTTCAGATCCAATACGGATCACGGAGAACACCTCTGCACTAAGACGCCTCAATGGGATGTGGCACGTGGCAGTGAGCGATCAAAGCGGCACAGACGTAGCATTCAGAGACGGTGCTCACAGACGGCCGCGTGCGACCGCACTCACCCTGCAGGTCCAGCGTGAGGGGGAGTGGCGCGGTCTCGCACATCAAGGTCAGCCTCGTAACCACGACGTTTGGGGCATTGGGGTCTGCGGAGACACGGAATCACAGTGAACGTTACACAAACTGGCCCTGTCGAGCCTTCCTCCCCATGACAAGCAGTGTAGGAGGAGTGTGTGGAGGACGTGGCGAAGACCCCCCTCAGTCCCAAACCCTGGTCCAGAGAGACGTAGGCTCTGCCGATTTCTGTTGCCACTCGATTGTTCAAAACAGTCGATCACAGTTAACTCACCACACCTGGCTTATTGGTTTGCGAGGTGAAATAAAAGCCGGAGGACCCTGAACCTGGACCCTGGACCCAGGGCCGGGGGGTTGGGGACCCCTGACGATGCGGGCGATTTACCTGCGGTGACGGCGGCCGTGCTCCCCAGCAGCGCCTCCTTGTACTTCTGCAGGCTCTCGTCGTCCTTGTCCAGTTCCTGGATCTCCTGCAGGCTCTTCTGGGCCGGCGCCTGGTAGCTCACCGACTCGCTGCTCTCGTTCTCCGCGGCGATGGCCGCCAGCTGCTCTGGGGTGGGCTCCTGCTCTGCCATGATCTGAAGGGGGGCAGGGGGATCGACAAAAAGGTCAACTGACCGCTGCAGCAGGGCTAAATCGACTTCTGTGGACGGCAGTGTAGTGTAACGGTTAGGGAACTGGGCTTGTAACGTTAAGGTTGCAGGTTCAATTCCCAGGCGGGGCACTGCCGTTGTACCCTTGAGCAAGGTACTTAACCTGAATTGCTTCAATAAAATATCCAGCTGTATAAATGGATTGCGTGTAAAGAAATGTAAACTGTGTAAGTCGCTCGGGATAAGAGTGTCTGCTAAAGCCGAAAATGTAAAAATGCTAAAAATGCAGACGGGCAGATGAGTCGAGCAACATGGCCGGATTTCTGTTCCCTTCATTTCTACAGGAATCTAGAGGATGCGACCAAACTGCCTACAGCAACACACATGCTCTCGCTCCAGCAGCCAGATTCGATTCTACTCCTGGAACAGCCTGGATGGTGTAGAGAGGCAACCCTGGTCCTGGAGTGCCAGAGCCTGGTTTTGGTTCAATCCAAGCTGGACTACACAGTTTGATCCAGTGTTAGGGTCTTAGCCTGTATATTCAGAGTCTGAATGGTGAAGCACTGAGTACCCCCCAGCACATGCTCACCTGCATTCATTAAGCCTAATAATGAGTCCAGCTATGTAGTTGGGAGAAAAACCCTGAACAAGCAAGGATTGGTTCAGACACAAACATTGACAGCGAACACACCGTGATGGAAAGTCAACTTAACTTAAGGCTACAACTAGCTAGGATGAGTATTGGAGACAAATCAATTTAGCCAACTTTGTAGCTGGTTTTATGTTTCCCTTCGCATGTAGAAATGCCACACCTGGGAGAAATAGCGTTGTTCCTACTGTAGAATGTCATCTTGTAAGTCGCTCTGGATAAGAGCGTCTGCTAAATGCTTAAAATGTAAAATGTAAAATAGAGTAACCCCATTCTGCCAATGAAAAGTGCATCAGGCAGGTTAGCGATATAATTCAGACCGGAAAGGCGCCAAAACCAGTTAATGTGAACTGCGTTCTACATTCCAGGATAAACCTGCAGGCTTCAGGAATTTTAATAACACCTTTCATACAGGCCATACAACGCACTGCGTTAACAAATAAAAACGAGAGCGCTGAGCTTTCCCCCGAACAGACCGCAGCCAAGTTGGCATGCAAGAAATGTGATTAGCATAGGATTTAGAATTTTAGACCTGAGAAACCAGTTGAGTTGAGACTGTGGAGCAGAAGAAAAAAAAAAAAAAGACAGTCGATCGTTGCAGCAGCACTGCTTTAACTTCCTCCGATGAAGATCAGTTGTGTCATATTCGGTTATTAAAATAAATGCCAAAGGGCAGACCTGCAAACGTATATTTAATAGCGTTTGGCCCTCTCGTGCGCAGGCGCTGGCGAAAGGCCCCCCGGTTGTCATAAAGGTCAACAGAGTGGGCCACGCCGCTGTAAACTGAACTCCAGACGAGTCTCTCAGCTCGTTTATCTGATATGAACCCCACCTCGTGGTCCTTTGGACAGAATGAAAAGAGAATCTCAATCGCTCTCATACAAACACGCACACATTACATTACATTACATTACAGGCATTTGGCAGACGCTCTTATCCAGAGCGATGTGCAACAAAGTGTTAACCGTAGTCAAGAACAGTTTAGCTGAAAGCCACCCTAGTGGGAAGTATAGTTCCTGGGTGCTAGGAGCAACCACATAGTTAAACTAGGACCCTGTAGGTAAATCTGTAGCCACAATTCAAAGGTAGCAATAAAGCAATCAATCAATGCCTAAGCCTAATACAATACATAAACAAGTAGACATGTGTAAAACTAAGCAACTATGTCCCTAAGCACACGGTCTCTCACACACTCACACATGCGCGCGCGCACGCTCACACACACACACACACACACACGGTTTCCAACGGATCAACATTACAAGGTATGAACCCGTTCCTCGTGTTATCAGATGGTGAAGAGGAAGGGCCGTTCATGCCAAATGCAAATGTGTTACTCTGCTCTCGAAAGGCATTTTCGGCTCCGCAAATACTTCAATCACAATTACGGAATTTAGCAGACGCTGTTATCCAGAGAGACTTACAACAAGTGTGTTTAATTAAGTGGGGTGAGACCGCTTATCACAAATAGTCGGTACAACTTTTTTTTTTACATTTAAAAAGGAGACGGTCAGGATTAAGTTCCTATGTAATCAGTAGGGGGGGGGGAATGGGATTGGGGGGGGAGCCCAGGTGCAGTCTGAAGAGGTTTGCTTTTCAGTCTGCCGCATTTCCTCAAGAGCCCTCGCACTGTAGCATGCAGCAGAGCCTGCCAGTGAACGACACAAACCAGGACCGGTGCTGCAACTCCAGTGTGGGAGGGAGCGACGCGCAACAACCGCACCGCAGTTGAACTGGGTTCGAGCCCCTCTTGCCTTGCACGTGACACACCGGAGATGCGAGGGCGCTCCGTTTCTCCTGACCGGGCCACAGTGAGGGGCGGCAGTAGCATGCACGGGAGGAGGGGCGGGGGGCTGGAGATGGGTCAGGACTAGACTCTGCTGCATACACACCTCACCGGAGGATGGAGTGAGGGAGGATATGAAGAGGTGGCACGTCCAGCTGAAGCACTAGCCTGGAACCTAAACCGGACCATGCCAGTGCCGACTGGGCCCGGGAGTCTAGCGCCGTAAGGCACAGTTGGCCATAGCACTGGCCGGGGCGAAAGGGTTACCGTAGAGCTCCGTAGGGCTCAAAACCCTCATTCAGGAGCGCTTGGTCATCCACAGAACGGAGGTGTCGATGGCTGAGATAAGTCCTTCTTAAGGAGACTAACCCGCCGTGAGCTTCTGAAATCCGAGATTAGTGCCAATGACGGGTTGGGAAACCACAGGTATGTGTTTAGAGAAGGCCGTATCTGACAAGACACTCCAACGAGCGCTCCGACATTTTCCAGAGAGAGGGCGAAAAAACATCCTGCAGTAATGTTCGGAGCCAAAGAGCAGAGAAAGCAAAGCAGAGGACTGCGAGCAGAGATCTTGTACAAGCGCCGATCGGAATCTCACATCATGTAATTACTGGCCTAGAATCCAGATTCAGAATTTTTACTGACTGTCCTTGAATCACTATGACTGTCAGTGCACTGAACAAATGCAGGCAACAAGCTAACCTTACCTCACCGGTCTTCACAAGTTCAACAGACATCACACCACCTCTTACCTTTACCCTCACTGTGGCACTTCAGGAAGGCTGACCGCTTGGTGTCTGGGGGTGGGGGGGGCAGGGAATCAGAGCCCACAGATATGTTCTGAGGTGTCATAATGTGTGAGACACACTAAGATGTCTATATCCACATAGCAGAAACATTGAGTCTCACTCTTTTTCCAGTGTCCCTGGGACTCCCGCGGTCTCCTTTCTGGGACCATCCACTCGGTTACGTCCTCCCTGAGCATCATCAAATGTTTTCATCATCAATGACTGCATCCGAGGCCAAACACGTGCTGCCAAACCTGGCTCCACAAAGTTATCCCCTTCTGGGACCTCACTCCGTTCAGCATGACCCTTGACCCCAGCAAGGACTCTCCGGCACATTCTACAGTAGATCTGCTGCTAAACCCTTAAGGCCCCCTCATTCCGAGCAGGTTTAATCGGCCTGTGAGTGGGACGTTGCAGATGACCCTGCTGAACTCCCCTTCCACAGGGAAGAGGGGCCGAACGGCAAAGGATCAAGAACGTCTCATTCCACCCGTCGGGCCGTCGCCAAGATCAGCGGTGGATAACGCCCCGTACAGGGATCCTGTGACTCGTGATAATCCTCCGTCCAACTGTAAAGCTTCTTACGGTTCACCAAAGGCCTTTACGTCACGCCCAAGGCTCAGTTCTACAACGGAGGACGTTACGGTTTCCTCCTTGCTGGCCTCGCCCGAGGGTCAGCTCACACTTGGGTGTGCTTGGTCCGAGCCCTGTCTGTTCGGAGGCTTCAATGATCTGCTCGGACAAGATTTGTTCGTGAGTACCACTCAAAAGGAATGGATGCTAACTGTACCGGAGATTTGGTGTAAGATTGCGGCCTGTGCCCAAGTCACCTGAGTCATGGTCACGAGCGCAGTTCTTATAGCTCTGGCCTCATTCTCCCCCCACCACCACCCAAGATCACCAGGCACTTGTGCAATTTGTGTGTTTTAAATTCCCAGATTACTGCCTTAGATTTGGTTAGGGAGCTGGGCTTGTAACTCAGGAGGTTGCAGGTTCAATTCCCAGGTGGGGCACTGCTGTTGTACCCTTGAGCAAGGTACTTAACCTGAATTGCTTCAATAACATATCCAGCTGTATAAATGGATCGTATGCAAAGAAATGTAAACTGTGTAAGTCGCTCTGGATAAGAGCGTCTGCTAAATGTCTAAAAATGTAAAATGTAAAAATGTTTGGTCAAAGTGAACAGTCTACTGACAATTTGTCACATATTACATTCGTGTGCCAGTAGATCTTCCTCCTCGTTGTGCGAGACCTCCTTTTGCTCTGACCGCATTTTCACAGGACCAAGTATTAATGTACGGCCTTTGTGTTTCTGGCCTCTGCAGACCTCTTTACAGTGGTCGATGGTCCAGTCAGCTCTGGCAGAACTTACAATGCATTTTGCAGACACTTAAAATGACAGCAACATAGATTGTGTACTACCCAGATGTTTCAACTATGACTCAATACCGCCGTCCATTGTCTTCCCCATTGTGCCATATCCTGGGGCCCATTTCACCGGCTGCTCCACACCATTGTGTTCTGACCTGCTCTAGCCCGCAATGCAGTGTGTGATGCCACAGAGCAGTGGGACATTTGGCAACGAGTGAGGCACCATGGAGCACCGATAGATGCGGCAGTGGAGTGAGACCACAGCCTGGTGAGTCACCCGAACGCAGCGAGAGAAGTTGCAGTGCAGCGAGAACTCGGCAGAGAGAGAGAGAGAGGGTGAGAGGGTGAGAGGGTGAGAGAGAGGGTGAGAGGGTGAGAGAGAGAGAGAGAGAGAGAGAGAGAGAGAGAGAGAGAGAGAGAGAGAGAGAGAGAGAGAGAGAGAGAGAGAGAGAGAGAGAGAGAGAGAGAGAGAGAGAGAGAGAGAGAGAGAGAGAGAGAGAGAGAGAGAGAGAGAGAGAGAGAGAGAGAGAGAGAGAGAGAGAGAGAGAGAGAGATCGGACGAATCGCTCCACCTGCCCGGCCCGCGCAGGAAAGAGCAGCGATTCCAGCTCAGGAAAAACCATAAAGCGAAGCACCTGAAGAGACATCCTGTGGGTTTCACCGCAGGAAGCGGGGCGAACAGACGAGCTACGAGAGGTCGGCGGAAAGGTCACCGGTGCGGAGCGTGGGTCTGACCTGCCCCTGACCGGCCTGCTGCTCGGGCACTTCGGTCTGGGTGTGCAACCAATGAGGTCGAACGCTCCCGCTGTGACAGCTAATACGGTCTATGTACTCGTGGCTTACATCCTGCTCCAGATTCAACTCTCTGGCACCAGCCTGCGCACACGGGCCAGGAGCTGCGGAGCCCGACTCGCTGCCATTTCCGTACCCAATAGAGGAGGGGGGGACTGCAGGACAACAAATGGCATTAATTTTTGGTTAAGAATATTCCGGTAAATGGTTACAACGTTCGACACTGGCCACGGAGACCGGGGTTCAATTCCCCGTCCCGCCAGAGTCGGCTCTGGCCGGGAGTGCCACCAGGGGGCGGCGATTGGCTGTCCGCCCCAGGGGAGGGGGGAGGGAAGCCGACAGGACATCCGCTGTGCATAAGAGTGGCCCTGTAGTACCGGGTTACGGTCGATGGCCTGGTGAGTGCCGTCTTGGAGGTCGCAGGACTACGGCAGCGAACTCACATTACGGGGGGGGGGGGGGGTAACGGTGCGCTGGCGGAAGACGGGAGACAGCCACGCGTTTGGCGAGAGCTGCGGGCGTTCGCTGACCATTCCAGTTTAGACAGAAGAGTCCTGAGTGCAGCTCACACTGTCACAGCTAACAGCGGGGGCCCTGCCTCTAGTGAGTGCCCCTGCTCTGTGTCATGTGCAGGTTCTGGCAACACCAGCGGCTGCTGTCGGCAGAGACAAGGGGCCCCCCCCATGGAAGCCTGGACAGAGGCCTGTCTCATATCTGACACAAACATGCTGTACAGGACTAACAAGCCAGACATAGGGGCATGGGTGAAGTACACACCATACTCTCCCACCACAGTGAAATGCATCCATTGTCATTAGAAAATTCTGTGCATCCAAGACACTGAATCTGTCCTTTCTGTTCCAGAACCTTCCATCTGGTTAACATACACAGGCAGAAGGGGAGGAGCCATGCCGCAGCAAGGAGAGGCTTCACTCCGGTCCTGCTGCTTACATTTCCCGCTTCATTAACCCATTTAATATGCTAAACAGTTAGGGAGTTAAGATTTAACCAGGAAGTAAACGGAAGTCTTTGAATTGTTTTACCGAGAGACAACTTAGAAGACAGTTGGGAAGGGTATAGAAAGTGAACTGTATACTCTATATTTTTACTATTCCAAACTATAATGACTGACACTTCGATGACCTGTGGAAACAGGTCCTTAACACGGAAAAATAATATCAAGTCTTTTTCATATTATGCCGTCTTAATTTGGCCCATTCTCCCATAAAACATTCTTGCTTAATATTTCTTACACACATCCTGTTCCAATATCAAGTTCAAAATTAGTGTCAATATTTTCACAGGAGTGATAGCAACACCAGTGTTCCTAAAAAAGTTACATTTACATACAATTGTCTGACTTCATGCGTCACGGGGACTTTCTTGTTCCTTCAGTATCTCAATGAACGGCAAAAAAACCAGTAGGGCAAAACAGGCAAAACAGTCGTTGTTTCCACAAGGAGCAAGTGTGTGTTTCACAAAACAACCGAAATACCATACAGTGGTATGGCTCAGTGTTTTTATTTAAGGAAATAAAAAGCATTTACCAGGTCAATTGCTCGCTTTAGGCATGCATACATTGAGATTCATACCGTGGGTTAGACAGGTTTACATGTTGCTCTGCACATATATACGGGACCCTGGTGAGTCACTCTTTTTCAATTAAATATGGACTGACATCTACTAAATAATTTATATTGCGATGCATTTAGGTTTCGTTTTTTTTATTTTTTTAACAAAGTGACAGAATTTGACAATGTTTAAAAGGTCAGAATGAGACATCGCCTCATGCACGGTAAAGTAACCAGTTACCTTATCGGAAGTGGTATGTGACGTCACAACGGACCATGAGTCACTGGCCTTTGTACTGAATGGGGTAAAATGTAACGCATAACCGAGTGAGTCGGTTTTTTCTTGGCTTCTTGTCTTCTGTGGGCAATAATGCCACAGAATTACTAAAATATCCAAGAACCAAAGTGTTTAAAAACGTAATATCCACCACACATGCAATTCAAATCCAGTTCGTTATATTTGTCAGTTAACAAACCTAGGACGGTTTTCCCCGTTACCCGAGCAACAAAGTAGTCTGTTTTAAAGTCAACAGGTATGGATATATGAAACCTCAATTTAGACTTTTAAATGTGCTTTCCGGAGAACTAGACCTGGCGGTGAAAGAAACGTTGTTCAAACAGAAGCTTCAAAATTAAATCCAGGTTGATCACTTGTAGAACGAATGCTATTTAATTAGATAAACGTTGTGCTGGTCAAAGTGTAGCTCTGGCCAGAAGGGGTTTAAAGTCGCATACGAGGCCTGGCGACACCGCCCTGCTCAAAAGAGAAGGAGCGAAAAACTCTACCGCGCTACCCGCCATACACAGGAAGGAAGATGATTCAAAATTGGGTCCACAGTCTAAATCACAACCTAGACCAAGAGAGCCGACAGAGTCAGAGAGATGAGTCACCTACAGACTCAACACAGCTCTCTCGTCTATATTACAGTACCAAGACAAACGTTTAAAGGATTGAGGTTAGGATCTTCAGAGGCTTAGAGTTTACGCCGTTCACGTGGAACAATTTAACTATAAATGGACTGACCAAATATCAAAGATCACAGATTAGTGGCGTGCACGATGACTCGAAGCGATCAACAAGCGGGGTCTGGCCGCTAAAAGCGAAAGCCATAAAACCAGCTCATATACTGGTAACATGTAGGTACACTGCGCTGCACAGCGTCAAGTTTGACAAACAAGTCACATTCACCTCGAAGACAAGACTCCCGATGTTCCTTCTTTTGAAAACGCGCGTCAAAGTGTGAAAGAAACTTCCTTCTTTGCTCAGGTACTATACGTATTCCCTCCATCAAATTAAAGTGACTTTTGAGTTCGGAAGCCAACAGTCTAATAATGGGTTTTCATTCCCGCTGGTTTCAACTTGCTGCATTCCAGTACGAGAACACCGATGTGCCTTAGCTAATATGTAACGCCATTGCATGCAATGTGTTCGACGTTACAATACAATGTAACGTCTAGCACAACGGTTACAAGTTATTTCAGGTCAGTTCGCGGCAGGACGCTACACTAGCAGAAAATGCAACTTTCCCACACGCTCCGACGACTTGCTCGCTTGCTGTGCAGCGCATCCTGTCAGGACACCCAATGTCAAGTCCAAATTGAAACATTATCACACATTTCTACGTTCTTTTTCAGATGCAAAAAATAAGTACAATCAAAAAGTGATTAAACAAGTGGCTCGATATCGATCTAGCTAGTTAGAAAGGTGCATTCTCTGCTGGATAATGATAAGGAGTCAACTTTATGAGTGAGAGTTCCGACTGAGATGTAGCTTGTTGGCTAGCGGGCAAACTGAACTGACATCAAAGTCCCATATTCTACCCAGTTCTCTACACTGGCACCCAAAACACCGAGCAGAACAAAGAGAAGTGTCAGTGATGCTGCCATGTGGTTAACTGTAGCTCGTAGTGGCTCAACTCGATTTACAATAGCCAACGTGTTGAGAAATAATGAGGGGATCTTACGAGACCAGTTCGCTAACGTTTAGTTAGTAACAAGTTGTGGCTTGCAAAGGCATCATGTTTGTCCCAGGGAAAAAAAACACATCAGCGAGTTTAAAGTTACGAGACTATTTGCCAAAGTGTAACAACTTCTGTTTTACTAAATGAGTGGCAATCGCCAGTCCTTACCGTTAAACCTTGGGTGTACTAAGGGTTCGTGCCTCTGCTTCTCTCTTCCACCGTGCAAGAATGGCGATGAGAGAGTGGAGCCGCCCGCCCCACACGCTTCCGGGAATAGCTAAGTGCACGATGAAGTAGTCGGACGAGGTGCCAGGGCCGCGCAGCGCGTTACAGTAAATCGGACTGCGTGAACGCGCGCAGACATAATGCACGTTACTTTCAGGTCTAGCCAGATGTTAAATTCAGATGTTAAATCCACCCAGATAGATTTAAAAGCTATTTAAACGGTTGCTGTATTTATATAAAAACTTTTCTAAATAATTCTATATTGGAAATCCTGTTGTGTATGCAATAACAAGCACAATGCTCCCCCAAGGTGGCGCAACCGGTAAAGGCACTTGCCTGGTGTGCAGTGCAGGTTGCGCATTAGTTGCCAGCACGGCTCTGGCCCGGATTTCCATTCAGGGGCGGCGATTGGCATGAGCTTGCCGCATGCGCGTCTTTGGATGTATCGGACTCACGGTCGGTGCTCGAAGGATGCGGTTCGCTGTCCCTGTCACTGCCAGTTCCAGAGTAGTGGCTGGTCACGTAACTGCAGGCGGCGGGCTTGTTGAAAGGGGATACTTGGATCAATAGAGAGCATGATTGGGAGAAAAACCAGAAACAAACAAAAAAAAACAAGCATAATGCCACAATGAGGGTAACTTTATAGCATTGTGGAGAATGCAACCTCTTAAGCTCCTCAATAATATTTACCACTCATAATATTTACTGTTACAGCAAAGGACATCATCTTGGCAGTGTAACCGGGGGTAGGGCTTAACTTTGGCCTGGTACCAATCTATTGTCCACTTGAAGCACCACTCACAGTTATTAGCTGGGTGTGACTGACACTGTTAGCACACCATATCACAAGACCAAGACAAATCACGTCTTTGTCCTAAGAATGATAAAGCAGGCTGCTGGAAAACTGGACAAAAGGGTTTAGAGACTAATTAGACTGTGAGGACGCCTAGTGGGGGAAAAAAAGGGAAAAGATGAAAACTCGAATCAACTTTCCTGACCACTTTCACGCCACCATCTCAATAGGTCATATTCACTTGGCCATATTCACGATGTTCACAAAAATGCAACTGAAGATTATTTTTGAACCACTTGTGTGTCCTGGCTTTAAGGCTGTACAGATCTGCATAGAGCTGGAACAAAACATCATGCTCCTTCCAGCAGACATAGCCCAAAATCAGGCCAATGGCCTACAGATTCCCAGCAGGGTGGTCAACCGTGATCCTGAGAGCTGCAGGGTACGCCAGTTTCTGTTGTTACTCAACACATAATTTATTCATTAAAGCCGTCGATTACACAGTTAACTCACCCCTCTGGTTTCGGAGGTATTAGCTGGTTGCTGACTTTAAGGTGAGAACAAAGACCAGCATACCATGCGACTCTCCTGGACCAACGTTGGCCACCCCAAGACAAGGGTTTCAGAGTTTTTTTGCAATCAGTTCTCCAAACCTGTAATTCAGCCTTCCAGCAGCAAGTTGCCGATATGTACAATACAGCCTCTTCATGAAGCCACCTGTTGAGCCATCATTAACAATCATTCCATTTTGTTAACTGAATCATCAGTTTGTTTATTACCAGTTATGGCCAATTGCAAGTTCTCATACTCATGTCACGTATTTGTCCTTATTCAGTGGTATTCCTGATAATGTGTCATTAATACATGAAAGCTTATACAGTATGATTTACGACAAGAATACAGATTAATAATATGCCCATTGAAGTGAATATCATAAACATTGAATAACCATGACTAAATTGCATTTAAAAACATTTTAAACATTCTGAATTTGTAAAGAAAGTAACTGAAAAAATAGAAAATCAACCTACTCCCCTCTACTTATCTACACATGATTCCTTATGCTTTCCTTATATAATATCCTCAAAAATAACCACAGGACACATCTACAAAGTTAAGATTAAATAATAAAAATGTGTTTTCAAAGAGCAAGCATCAGCATGCCAATTTTTAATGAATGTAGATTTCTAACAGGACATGACATTGAATGTCCAAACAACATGCAGTTAATGACCAAAAACAAGTGGCGATTCAGAGACGAGAATCAATAAAGTTTCCAAATGAAGGCACTTGTATACTGCATAGGGATTGGTGAACGAGCAAGCATGAGACCAAAAATAGGTGGAGCTACAACATACAACCAGTAACTCACTGATTTGAACCAACTCTTGTGTTTTGAAGAGCAAAACCTTTTGATTGGTTCAAACAAGTCAGTGATCGACAGGGCATTGTAGTTACACCCATTTTTGGGTCAGCCACCTCATTCACCCATCACCAATACTGCCTCCAGTTAACGCAACAATGTGTTGGACCAGACCAAACCAGTGGCTGGTTTTGCTTAATCTTAAATCACAGCCAATTACCTTCCTGTGAAACCAAGAGGCTATGGAGAGAAAGTGGATTTGAACTGAATGGCAGGCTACAAAATTCAACTGATTACGCAGTTAATATGCCATTCAGCAGACGCTTTTATCCAAAGTGACTTACACTAGTGAATGCATACATTTTTCAGTATATGTGGTCCGACGGGAATTTAACCTACAACCTAAGCGTTGTAAGCACCATGCTCTACCTACTGAGCCACATAGAACCACCAGTTAACTCATCTGGTTTCTTGGGTCTGAATTAGTTGTCGATTGAGGTGGGGGAGAAAAAAGAAGAAACAAACAACTCTTCATACCCCGCTGCTCTCTAGGACCGATGTTAGCCACCCCTACTATAGACCATGAGCATCCAACTTCAGTAAAAAGATCTCCAGTCCATTTAACTGTGCAACACCCCACCCCCCTCAACTTTCCAATAGTGAAGGTTTCTTAACATCATCCACAAATATTAACCTAGTCTAGGATACCCACTTAGTGGAATGCACTTTTAAGTCACTCTGGATGATTGTCTGATAAATTACCAAATTGTACTTGTTGCAATTGCATCGCATTGTGCAAGCACTGTCGCCCTGGCATTTGAGCGTCTGCAGTCTGCATTTGACACTATTCAATCGCACCTGTCCCACCTTAGACTGGTGTTAAATTCAGACAAAACCAAGGCCATGTTCTTTTGCAACAAAAAGAAGGTGCCAGTGGTTCTTCCTTGCATCATGTCTCTGCAAGGTACCCCTATTGAGACTGTGACTACCTATACATATTTAGGCATCACAATTGATGACAGCCTTTCTTTTAAGTTTCATATTGATCTTCTTTTAAAGAAATTGAAATTAAAATTGGGCTTCTTTTTTAGGAACAAATCCTGTTTTTCTTTTAATGCCAGGAAACTGCTTGTTGCTGCCACCTTCTTGCCTCTCCTGGGTTATGGGGATGTTTTATATATGAACGCGTCAGCCCACTCTCTTCGTTTGTTGGACGCTGTTTATCACGGAGCTTTGAGATTTATAACCGGTTGTAAACCTCTCACACATCATTGCATTCTGTATTCTTTAGTCAACTGGTCCTCCTTATCCATCCGTAGAGCCTTACACTGGTATAACTTCATTTATAAATCCATCCTTGGTCTGCTGCCCATTTACCTATCCACTTACATATCACGCAAACTGAGCTGCTATGGCCTACGCTCCCAGGGCTTCATCACACTCTCCATCCCCTCAGTTCGTACAGAACTTGGTAAAAAGGCCTTCTCCTTCTCTGCCCCCTCAACCTGGAATACATTACAGCAGGAACTGAGGTTGTCTAGCTTGATTCCCCTTGGAGATTTTAAGCGACTTTTATATAACTTGGAGAGCGTGCTCCTGTACATAGGAGTTCAAATCTGGTCACCTTAGCACTTTTACACTTCGATCTGTTTGTACCTCGTCTCTGTATTAATGTCTCTGTATTGAATGTTATGTCTGTCTGTAACTCTGTGTTTATAATTGCTGCTGCTGTCTGACCAGGTCTCTCTTGAGAATGAGACCCCGTGTCCCAATGAGATTACCTGTATAAATAAAGGTTACATTAAAAAAACATTAGCAGAATGTACAGGTAACTGCCAAACAAAGGAAACACCAACATACTAACAAGTGTCTTAATAGGGCATTGGGCCACCACAAGCCACTAGAACAGCTTCAATGCGCCTTGACATAGATCCTATAAGTGGTTGGAACTATTGGAGGGATGCAACAATGTTCTTCCAGGAGAAATGTCATCATTTGGTGTTTTGTTGATGGTGGTGGAAAATGCTCAGGCACCACTCCAGAATTGTTCAATTGGGTTGACATCTACTGACTGAGACAGCCATGGCATATGGTTTACATTGTGTTCAGGCTCATCAAACCCTTCAGTGACCACTCATGCGCTGGGGATGGGACATGGTCATAATATATTTTTTATTTATAGGCACTTACCTTGCCCTCCAAGGGGTTGAGCGTACCAAAATCATACCAGGAAAATGCATCCCACACCATAAGAGCCACCAGAATCCTTCACCAGAGGTAAAAAGCACTAGGGTTTCTTTGTTGTACACCACATAGGTACTCATCTACTTGTCGAAACCAGGGCGAAGAATTACTCCCAAACATGACTTTTTTTCCACTGCTCAGTAGACCATTGCCTTTGTACTTCACTTGTAAACATGCATTTTTAGTTATTGGGGTTTATGCACAAGCAGACCACGGTATGCCACTCCATGAAGTTCGACAGACTTCTTGAAACTGCTCACACCTTAGAGCAGGGGTGTCAAACTCATTCCATCGTGGGCCGAGTGTATGCAGGTTTTTGTTGCAACCAGTGCACCACACCAGGTGATTTCACTAATTAGCTTCCTTCAACCAAGGAGGGGAACTAAATTGAAATAACCTGGTGTTGTGCACTGGTTGCAACAAAAACCTGCATACTCGGCCCACGATGGAATGAGTTTGACACCACTGCCTTAGAGGCTTGGAGTGAACTGCATGACTCGAATCTCAAACCAATACCGACATTGCAGTCGAGGAGCATGTGCTTTGGTCCACAGCTGTGCGTAGTTGAGATCTTTCCCTCACTTCAAGGGCATCACCCTAACCCATCATAAAACAGCAGCCTTAATCACCAAAGCGCCTGCCAAACATGCCACAACAATTCCCCTCTTTCAAAGTCAGAGATCTTCTAGCCATGGTAGCAAAAACTGGCATCAGGGCCAGCCCAGCATTTTTATACATGACTAAACATGATGGGATGTTAATTGCTTAACTCAGGAACCTCCCATGTGGAAGCATCAGCTTTCAACAAACGTTGCATCCATCATTTACTTTAAAGCACTTGCTTTACTTCGGAAGTCACCTGTAGTTAACTTTAACATTGCAGAAGTGAGAATGAAATAATCTGGGACTGAACTCAGATGAACTGAAGGATGCAATCCTACACACTTTTGTGTGAAGCAACAATTGCTTCATAAAGGCCGTTTGTCTGTATGCAACACATACAACCTTGCCTTCACCCAAACAATGAGACAAGGACATGAGAAATCTTTAAACATTTGAATGCAAACTTAAATTCTGCAGACACTGCAGTTACGAAACCTCAAAGTAAAAACGAGCAAGTCGGTGTGTGGTTAATGTATACTGCAGGTTTATTACAAGAACCTAAAGAGGTGGCAAAGGAACACGACCATCCCCTCTGTCCTACAGTCAGACAACCACTACATTTTTTCCAAAAAAACTGGTACAAAAAACAGAGCATTTAAAAGGAAATAAAAAGAATGTTACACAAATTTAAAACAAATTCCAAGGACTGCAGAGTAAAAACTCCTGTCTGCCGATCCAGGACCCGTTCCCACGGTAGGCAAGGAGAAACGCTGCGGGGGCAGAGCTCTTAGCTGCTATCCATCTGCAACAACATTAGAAGGTCAAGAGGTTAGAGGTTACAAATCAGGATACCCAGAGAGATGCAAGATTATGGCTTGACTGCATCTAGGATGCATAAAGGGGCGCCACAGCCAAGACCCTACTTGCCAGAATTGAGGCAAGTGGAAACTTTTTAAGTTCCATTCAGGCAGTTGAGACTACAAATCCAGTCAATGCAAATGACAAAGCAATGTCTACAACCCAATGGCAAAACGAAAAAATAAATTAAAGCAATTTTCCACATTAGCAAAAGCCAGGAGGGGACAAACTACTGTGCTTGGTCAGTGTACCTAAATCCAACTTTAGGAGTCTCATCTACATGCAGCTGGACAACAGTGAATGCCCATCTAGAACTCATTCCCTGTGAATTAGTTAACGTTAACATGTGGAGGTTTGATGAACCACAGTCTTCCATAGATGCATGGAAACCAAAAGTGTGACTGCTCTTGCCTTCCCCCTCCCACACAGGCCCAAGAAAAGGCAGATGAAGTGGTTCGCCCCCCCAAACTCAGTCTGGTGAGATCTTGATGATGCAATGGTAGACGTTCCCTGGGCTCCTTCCCACAGAACTCACCCTGGCATTGTAGGCGTCTAGCTGGGCGTCCAGCTCCTCAGCTGAAAGCTGCTGCTTGGGGGTGCTCCTGCCGCCGCCCCCCCTGCCTCGGCCCCTGGTCCCGCCTCCACGACCGCCCCGCCTCTGCATCCCTGTGAACCCTCCTCCGCGAATCCTGCTCATAACCCCGCCACCGCCGCCGCCACCACCTCTGTTCAAACTGCAGACAGATGTGGAAGATATAAGCAACCAATGAGCAAATGTGCAAAGCACAAATGATAACATGTAGACACAGGTTAGGGAATATCCAATTCATAGCACAACTTTTAAGAAATTGGACATGGCAGTAAGCAGGGAAAATGGAAAGAAATCGTACCCTTGCATCGGAGGCCGCCTCTGCGTGTCGATTTGCGACGTAACCAATTGGATGTTCATCGATCGTCCTGTAAAAACATGAACACTTGAGGTTTCCCCATCTGAACTGACTGCCAAGAACTTGTTCCAGAACTGCAAACCTCAACAGCACTGACTGTCTCCATCTAGATCAGGGATCTTGAGGTCAAATTCTGATAGATTGATGCATTTCAGATCTTAAGTGATTCATTTAAGCAATTGATTGGCTAAATAGGCCACATAGCCAATTTCCAAGACCTAAATCGGCTGCTAATTGAAAGGAAACAAAACCTGCAGACACTGCAGCCCTTCAGGACTGGAGTTTGAGATCCCTGATCTAGACGGACACTAGTTTAACGTTGAAAAGGTCACACCCAAAATGCTGGCGTGTCGCAGAAAGTCACATTGTTTTATGGGAGTCATATTTCCAAAGTTAAAGCTTACCGTCAAGTGGAACTCCGTTATATTGCTTCATGGCCTTCAGTGCGTCCGCCTTCCTCTCGAAGTGGACGTCAGCAGTGCCCAGACTGCGGCCCGACCGGTCATAGTGCACCGCCGCCTTCTTCAACGTGCCAAACTCCGCAAACAACTCCTGGGGCAGAGTCAGGCCAATGATCAAACACCGAATACATTCAGCGTCGTAAGCAACACAGCTCAACGGGATCTTAAACGTGCTTAAAGTTACCTGGATGTCGGCATCAGAGACCCCAAAGTCAAGGTTGGAAACGAGGAGTTTGCCCCCTGTCTCCACACCTGCTCCGCCACCCCGCCGCCGCCGCCACCACCGCCGGTGCTGAAGCCGCTGTCGAACAGGTCGTGCTGCCACTTGTCCGGGAGTTGTTTGGGCTGGAAGAGATCAAACAGAACGCACCTGCTGACTGCGGGCTCCCCGGGCCTTTCCAATCCCAATGTGGGCGCCTGTGTGGGCAGGTGGAACACGGTCCTACACCGCGCACACACCCCTGCCCACCCCAGCTAATACAAAAGGAACAGGAGTCCAAGCAAGCATTAGATGCAAAATGCATGTGAAATCAAACATGATAAACCACTGGCCTGAAATAAAAATCAAATAGGCCGACCACTTAACTGCACTCACTACACAATGTCACAATAAAGTGAATCCTCATCATTCATACCCTTGGATCAAGAGAGAACTACTGCCCAACAAATGTCCCATTACACACATGCTCCCTACATCTCACCTAGCACAATTGACTAAGTGGTCATGTGTGATTCTAACAGCACCGGGAGTTGCATATTATGCGGTGCAATTAGCCTGTACATGGTTAGTGCCACAGCTACCCATTCATGCCCCTTTACTCGGCCCTCCCGCTTAGTACCCAAATTCCCCAGAAAGCTGCTTGCCGCCCGATCAGCCACGAGCACTCCAGGACCCAAGGCCGCGAGCGTTCCTTCGGCTGGTGTAGACTGAGGGAATCCACTGGAGGAAAAATATTTCCGCCGGCCCGATTTCAGTGCTGCGTCTTGCTCCCAGCTTCCATTGCACTGGCGTCAAAAGTTGACCTCACAGATTTTAAGTCCATTAACGTACTTGGGAAAAAACCCGTCAATCATCTCAAGCCGTGAATCGTTGTACTTCTCTTCACTTTGTCGCAGTCTTCAGTAGGGGCAGCCATTTATCTGAGCGTCCATTTTGTGGCTGCGCCATTTTGTTTGTATAGATTTTGGGGAAAACGGTCTATTGTCGTTCGCCTCTTGGTATTGGGATTCTAAAGTCCATTAACCATCATCCACTAAACCATTACAACTGAACAAGTGCCTCGAAATAGAAGCTTGGCTGTGAATCGTGAAATCTTTTGAACAAAGGCGTTCATTCATTCAATGGGATTCAAGGAGAAGCGCTCTTGACTTGTGCCCAAACCGAAATCTTACGAATGGGGGGTGAATGATTCTTCGATGCAATGGTTTGTAGTAGGAAACAAAAAACTAAAAACCGATGTTGAACTAAAAAAATATATACCGCATGCTCGCGTAAAAAAATCCGCTTGTTGTGATGATCCACAATTCAAAATGGCGCTCCAGATAGCAAACGCTAGCTAGCTAACGTTAAGCACTCCTCTGACTGTGGGTTGAAAAAAGCAAGTATGGCAAAACAAACAGGTTTGGGGAAAAGAAAGGCGTTATGTATTATATATCCTTCAAGACGATACATTTAACCGCGACAGACATTTTCCTTCACTCTAAGATTCCAGAGAAATCCGAGGGTTAGATAGCTACACTGATTTAGCTAGCCATCGCTTTAGCGAAAGACTTTTTTTTCATTTTCAGGTGCCACGTTTTTCTCCTCCTTTTTCATACCCTGCTGTACGGCGTTGGTCTGCTTCTACCCCGGCTCAGGTTCTGTCGATTCCGCATAGGGCCTGATCCACCGCCTCGGCTCCCAAAGCCGCCTCCGCCTCCAAGTCGACCGACGCCACCGCCTCGTCCAGCGCCCGAACCTCCCCGGCCACGGCCTCTACCTCCACGGCCCCCTCCACCCCCGCGTTGCTGCCTGTTTTGCTTTATTATGTCGTCCAAAGACATATCCATTTTATCAGCCATGTTCAATCTAGGCTAACGCTTACACTGTAGTCAGTTAGCTAGCTAACCAACCAAACACTTCGCTATTCTGGCCTACAGTCACTAGCTACTATGTAACCTCCTGCGCGCTGACCTGCTAACTACGGAATGATGACGGAAGTTGATCAGTGCCAGCCTTTATAATTGCTAGGAAATTACGTAAAAATAAAGGCGCAGCTTCCGGTTGACAACTACGTCCTTGTTTTCGCGGGCTAACCAAAAATGGTCTCCACGACCATTCTGAACGGGTATTTTTATGCCGACCTTAAATAAACCGTCGCTCGTTGAGTGTACTTTTCACAGATAAACGCCAAGCTTTTCCCCACGAACGAAAGATCTAGTCATTGCCTATAACAGACACAAAGGTCATATAACAAACGTGTACGTTTATTACTGTAAGCGCAAAAAGTCTTCAAGACACCAATACACTGGTATTATTGTACAGGAAAAAATATATGCTCTAATTTATAAAGTTATGTTAGCAGCTAGAAAATTGGTTTTGCAGTTCATAGCAGGTATGCTGGACAAATGATTTGTTCAAGAAATGGGTTTGGCTCAAATATCTTCCCTTTCTTCAAAATTTGCATGCTAAAATGATTTGGTGTGTGTGCACAACACAGATCTGCTTAACCAAGGCATTCTAGATATAAAATGCATGCGGAGCAGCAAACAAGAAACATACATAATGTATATAGGATGCAATTAGGTAAAGATACAGTACAACACAGAGAATCAGAATATAAAAGGGGGTTCTGTGGCATGTCTTTATTCTGCAAGACATTGCCCCTCAATTTACAGAATTTTTTTAAATTTCAAAATGGCATGAAAACATACATTTAAAAAAATAACCCATGTAAAAAATGTAATAAGAACACTCCATACGTGTGTTTTAAGAAAGCTTTATTTACAGAGCACTTTCCCAGTTACAAACCTTTCACTGGTCCGCAATTTCCCTGGTCCTTTTTTCTTGTTGTGAACATAAGGCTTCCTGTGTGGACATTGAAAAAGTGGACTCTGGATCCCTTCTAAATCCCCACCAGTTGTCAGATCAGTTTCACTATAGGCAGAATGCCACAATTTGGACAAAGGGAAATTTCATTGAAGAGTCTCAGAATTATATATATATTTTTCATAGTACACTCCTAGACAGTCTTTAAACATATTAACCTTGGCTCTGGCTCACAGCAATACCCCAATAGGTGAAGCCATTTTAAGGTGGATGGACTGAACTGGGAAACGATGATATAACCTCTTAACAACTGTAATCGGAGCCCAGAAGGAGACTGTTTTGCCTTTGATCCTGATATCCTCCGATAGCGCTCTCCTCCATCTCTCCTTTCATCTCACATGGGCCAATCCTCGGAGGAGGATCACAGCTTATTCCCACCATCCCCTCTGGTACATGTAGCTGTAGCTCCTCGGGAACCAACAGTTTCCACTGTATTCTTTACTATGAAGTAACCCAAGGAGAGTATAGGCTACTTTGGCCCTGCAAAACCAGGTCACTGACAGGGTTACCTTACATCATGAAGTGATGATACATGTTTATTTTTTTACATGTATGTTGAATGAATCCACACCACCTGTGGCGTAGTTGGTGTGCTGCTTTCTTTCATATGCATATGCAGGTAAAAAAACAATTATAAGTGAAGAACCCCCCCACAATGTACCCACCTTTGTACAACCACCACAGCTGCACAGCAAGTCAAACAGTCCCCCAAATGGGCAGTGGCTTTTCAAACGCACTTCCTTATCTGTGAGCGACCTCGTGGCTTACTTTGGGAAACAATGTAGTGGAAACACAACTGTATTGTGATGGCAAACTACACTGTGCTTTCAGAAGCCCTGGTTGCCAGCCTGGTGGGGAGGGGGAAATTAAATCAATATGCTGGGTACATTACCCATCTTCCGTGGACTTCAGTGTGGACTATATAGACTATGCCCAACTGAAACTTAGGAACTCAAAACCACGTGTGGTTTATCTGCTATCTGAATGACTTTTGTAGCAGGACTGGAATTTTGAACCTGTGCGGTACACTTCTCCCCTTGCTACACCAACATGTCAGTGCATAGGCCTGAACACTACCTTGCAGGCTTGCTGTACCTTTCAATTTAAAATGATAGGTGTGCGCTTTATGTTCTGGGACTCAGCATGGTTGCTTTTTATATACTAGGGAAAGAGTAATTCAAGGACATTTACATTCATGTAGACCAAAAGGTCAAAATCCCTTCTTAAAAAAAAGGCTCCTTATCCCACCCTTTTCTAGATATGATCATCATTGTTGTGTCTGTAAGTTCAGTTTCTGTCCTCCGTGATCATCTTGATGGTGCCACTTTCCCACGTTCACAGAAATTGTATCTCATTAATATCTTTTAAAATGTATAAAAACTGGAAAAAAGAAACCATAGCCTTCTTGTTCTCCCTCTTAGCCGGTGGAGGCAAACAGGAAAGAGAGCCAGAACACAAACTGAGATTGGAAGAGTAATAGGGGCAGTTGGTGAGACACCTCCAGAAGTGGGGCAACATCCACCAATCCGCTGGTGGGAAGGGGCCATCAGCCTATCAGGAAGGGCCTTCTGGGCTTAAGGCTGCCAGATTGGCTGGCTGGCTGGCAGGCAGACAGATGATATGTGGAAGAGCAAGTTTCCAAAGGGAAGACCGTAGAAGAGGAAAAAAAGCGGAGGACTACGACTTCCTGGAGTCTTGGGAGTTTCGTTTCCTGATGTCACTCAAATCGACTGGTGTGAAAGCTGCAAAGAGAATAGAAAGGTGACAGTGATAATGAAACTGAAATACAACCTAAACGCAAGCGCCATGCGTACCACTCTGCGCACCTGATGCCGAGTGGACACTGCGATTTAGACACAATTTTACCTTATAGCACATCCTCCTGACCATTTTACAATATTGGGATAAAATCTAGGTCACAGCTCAGGATTAGAATGTCAAATGAGATCGACGGCATCCTGACAACCGTCTTTGCGAGCGAGCATCCAACCATTATAGGACATAGTACGATAAATACTACCTTGCTATTTTCACTTTTCATTTATTTTAATACTTTGAATCACTTTTTAACGTGCGCTATTACCATTACTGTCTGTCCTTACGCTATACAATTACTGCATGTCCTTTTATCTTTGCAATGTGATATTCCTCAATATATCTATACCTACTAATAAATTCCTGATCTTAATTGTCCATGCAACTCTAATTGAAATGTGGCAAACCTTTTAAATGTCCTTGTCAGAACATTTATTGCCTGATATACAGACAGGTTAACACCCACACCCACACCTACACCCACACTCCAAAATAAAGCCAACATTTTCACTTTGGTAACCTGGGGGGACACTCAAAAGGCCCTGGCCCAGGCTAGGAGACTGGGGGAGGGGGGCTGGGCCTATCCACTGGTACTGGTACTGGTCATGACAACCCCAGACGAACACTTGTGGCACTGCGCCTGTTTAAAGGATCCCTCATGTACTCAAGTGTTGGCTGTATTTTGCCAGTTACCCATACATACATACATACATACATACATACATACATACATACATACATACATACATACATACATACATACATACATACATACATACATACATACATACATACATACATACATACATACATACATACATACATACATACATACATACATACATACATACATACATACATACATACATACATACATACATACATACATACATACATACATACATACATACATACATACATACATACATACATACATACATACATACATACATACATACATACATACATACATACATACATACATACATACATACATACATACATACATACATACACATACATACATACATACATACATACATACATACATACATACATACATACATACATACATACATACATACATACATACATACATACATACATACATACATACATACATACATACATACATACACACATACATACATACATACACACATACATACACATACATACATACATACATACATACATACATACATACATACATACATACATACATACATACATACATACATACACATACATACATACATACATACATACATACATACATACATACATACATACATACATACATACATACATACATACACATACACACATGCATGCAGACAGACACAAACACACACTGCTTCTAGAGTACTCACAGGGCAGGGCTGGGTTTGGGTTCTTTTCCACATACTCCTGGGGCCCTCTGTCACTGGGTTCGCTGCTTTGCAGGGGCCTGGCATCTCTCAGCACGCACTGCCACGCTGTGAGGGCACAAAAAACCATCAGCCTCTCTGCGCACAAGCCTTTCTAGATCCGAGCTGCTCTTCATTCCCGCTGAGATCTCGATCGGTTTTCTCAGATTGAGCCGCTGATCGAATACGGACCTGTTTTGGCATCACAGAGAGGCAAAAAGAAGGGAAGACACAGTGCATGTTGAACATAGTAGAATAAAACTGAGCTTACGTCAGCAAAGCTCGAGGCACTCTTGTAGACGGAAGGATTACTTTGAGAGCCTTTGTTAAATGGGCATGAACAATAGTAACCGCCAACGAGGTAAACTTTTTGGATTTTCAAGCATCGATTTTCCCTAGTTTAAATTTACGTCCATTTTTATGATTCTTTTATTAACATTCACATGCATACTGACTTCATGTCTATGTGAATGTTGCCATCCCTTTAACATTATACCTAGTAATTTTCCATGTTGGATAATTTATCGTTTCAACCTTATGTTATAAATAGAGCCCCGGGGGCCCTTATGCCCCGATGCAGGCTTCACGGCCGAAACGTGTTGGCGGTTACTATTGTCTGGATATGCCCATTTAATAAAGGCTTTTAAGGTAGTCCTTCCAACATGCACTGTGGCTTCCCTTATTTCTGCCACTCTAAGTTCTAGTCCACCTTTATCTCAATGAGCACCTTGTATTTTCACTCCTCTTTGAAATTAGTCACGTGAGCACTCAGTATTTACTATTTTCTGTTTTGGCATCACTTGACAAGCACAGAGTGCCCTGACAGTGCCCTGTGAATGAAATTTAAAAGTTAAAAATGTGTTTGCACAAAGAGAGTGAAGAAAACAAAGGATTTTCTTTCTGAATCTTATTTCAGTTCATTCAGGTTCATTGAATCATATTAAATTAGTTACTTGATTAACTGCTTTAGGGCATGGATGTTTCAGTGAGCTGCTGCCCCAGTTTTGTTAAAGGGGTCCTGAAATAGGTCAAATAATCTCCTTTACCGGCGGCAGATGGAGGTCTAACACGCCACACTTTGGTGTGGTGTGCGCTGCCTGTCAGGGACACGGTTCGAAACCCGCGTCTCTACCAGACTGGCCCTGGTCGTCAGCCCCGATCGGAGGCGGCATTTGGCTGTTGTCGGGGAGGGGGGGAGGGTGAGCCGGCACGAGTCCGTCGAGGAGAAGGTAAAAGGCGTCCGTGGAAGAATTTCCGTCTCGGAAGAGGCGGGAACAATCGGCCCGGAATGAGTGTCTCACCCCGGAGGACGGGCGGCGGACTCGTGGGGGTGGGGAATTGAAATAAATAGAGGGTATAATTGGAAATAAATGTAAAAGAAAAAAAGAATCTCCTTTACATCCACTGGATAGGCGCAAACGAAGACTTTTAAACCTACACATTTTGAAAGTTGTAACTAAGCAGTGAGACAATAATGTACCACATGACTATACAGTGCTACCGACCAATCAGATTTCCTGTTCCTCCCCTGATTGACTTACTGTCATGGATGAAGCGCACGTTCTCCTCGTGTGCGGGGGTGAAGATTTCTCCCATGTTTGTCGGGGAGCGAGGGCTGGAGGTTCGTCTGTAATTGTGAAGCATTCTGGGTGCCGATGAACTGAGAACACAGAAGCAAGACCTACAATATCAGCGATTTACGCAGAAACAAAACGTGACCTCTAAAGTTGTTAGGTGTATTAGGATTTACACGCAGACGTTAGAAGTCACATAGACCATTGATTCCCAGACTTTCTGGGCCCGTGACCCACTTAATTAGCAAATGCATGTCTGTGACCCACCCCATAATAAAATGTAGCCTGACATATGTTACAATATGGAATGCATAAAAACCATATCAAAACCACTGCGTGTACTGCAAAACCACTGCATGAGTGCAATGCATGTGACATGCGCAGTGTTTAATTGACCCAGTAAGGTACATACTTTTTTTGTATGGGAGTTCAGACCTCAATCCCTCCCATGACCCGTTCAGACCCACAGTTTGGGAACCACTGACATAGACCCATAACTGGTTTCAACCTGCAGCCTGCAAAGGTGAACAGGTGAACACACTGGTTTTCTTAGATTCCAAAGTGATAGCTAGGCTACCCCACAGCAAAGAGGGGTGTGGAAACTAGTGTCAGCAATCATTACCTCCTATGGCAAAACAAGTGCCTGGCCTGGGTGTAAAGGAAACAAACTTGTTCACCACCCATCAAGGAAATGCAGAACTTGCGGTCCTCACCTTGCCATTTCTATGAACGAGTCAGTCTTCTCTCGCTCCTTGAAGGCGAGGCTGTCAGGTTCTTTGGAGTTCAGATCACGGTCCCTTGTCTTGTTTCTATCTGCCAGTGAAAATATTCCATTATTGATGAAAGTCACATATTTGATTACGGTAGTGGCCAATTTACCCAAAGCTAGCCAACTGCACGTCCAATTAGATATGCAATATTAATGAAGTGCGGTTAGTTAACACTAGGCGATACTGTACTCTCCAGTTCCTCTTAAGGACTGCAATCTGCTATGCTAGATAAATGCAATCGCCCTGTTTGATACACAACTTGCCAGCTAGATAACTTAGCTAAAGGTTAGCTAGTTGTAGTGACAGAATCAGCGATGACATCTAGTTTAGTAATAGGTGTTCCTGGTTCAATGAAATACATCGGTGATAGCTCTGTATGTGTGTGTGTGTGTGTGTGTGTGTGTGTGTGTGTGTGTGTGTGTGTGTGTGTGTGTGAGACAGGCTAGCACGTAGTGAGAGCTATGCTAGCTAGCTAATTTCCAGTGCCTGGAGTTAACTGACTTGTGCGATGCACATACTACTGTCTAGCGCTAGTCCACGATTTTGAAATGAGCGACACACTTTTATCACATCTTTTAAAACCCAGATTATATGATATTCTGATGAAATGTTAGCGATTAATATTCACCCATAGCTAAAGAGCTAGCGACCACTACGATTAAACACGAATGGAACCTCGACAGCGTTCAATCTCTGAATTGTCAACGGCGTGGTAGTTAATGCTACAAAGTAGTTTGTGATAATACTGTTTAATCGGTCGGCTAGTTGCTGTAAAAATGTTAGCTAACGTTAGCTCACTACATCTATTCAGTATTTAGACGTCTTACCTCAGCCAGCTGCCAGAGGGTTGATTTTGTCCTGTCCCGGCTAGAATGCGTCGGAAATTCTCGTGTTTGATTCTATTAATCGACAACCTCGCTTTGTCTGTTTCTTTTAGTTTCTCTGTTCATTTGCATCTGGCGGCCGTAACGTTGCCAATGCCAACCAGTTCCTCCCGGGAAGGCCAAACGGAAGAAGAAGCAAAATTGGGATTATAAATGTTCCCCCAAAAAAGGATGCATTTTATATTTGATGGTTCCCAGTCACCTATCTCCCAATTATTGTGGACTGACGGGTGACGTGTGACGCTACATGTCGCCATGTTTAGAGGCTCAAAGCACCCTACTGTCAGGCAACATTGACAACATAAGCAAATTGCGTATTACATATTAGCCTACGTTTCAAATAATACAAATTATTAATAATATTACGTAATAAAAGAAAGAAACGATTGATTACAATATTGTTTTTGTAGAAAATGAGATAAATTGCTCATTTTCACTGTTCCATGCAAACAGTGTGGTATGATACAAATGTACCACAAGGGGGCTCCACTGTCTTGCTTTGAAAATCATGTGAAATTGGCAAACGTTGTTCTAAATGGAAGCACATTGTTTAATAGCCATTTCAGATGTAATGGTTGCATAACATACACCCCCCCCCCAGCAACTTTCTTAAATCATACATTTCCTAAAAGTGACAGCGCCATAGCGACTTTTCAATATGTACCCGACTACTCGCCCAACAATATTATTAGCACTCTAATGAGCACGTATTATCACCAGCACGTATTGTGCCATAACGTCATCTCACGACCAACAAGTCGACAAATCACAAACGACTTCCCCATGAAAAGAAGTTGCCAACACTGGGCCGAGTTGCCCACATTGTGACAGTGGGCTCAGAGACATTTCTTTGTAAACGCAGACTTATTAGACATTTTATTCATAAGTTTCATTGATATTAAATTTGTTTATTAGTTTGGGCCTATTAGTACATTATTTCTATAGCAGCACCCTTATATTTCTGCTTATCATTCTTGACCGACCCTTAGAATTTACATACTATGCTTTTACACAGCTGGTTATAGTAAGCAAAGTTTATTTTCTGTGGAGTTACCAGCCATTTTACGAAAATACAACTCATGTATGCAATGAAGAAGTATGGATTTCAATTAACAGACATTCACAACATGTCAACATAGTGCATTTTACACTTTCCCCATGTTTTTATTGGAGGGCACAGATATGTAATGTTACCAAAGCTGGGTTTCTTTGGTTTATATTTATGCATCATCAAAGTAGCTATCTAAATCCAAGAAAAAGAAAGATCATGAAAAATATGAAATATTATGTTGGAAATGTTTAAAAAGTATGGTTTTTGGCCATATTTCAATATTTGAGGCACAGCTGGATTATGCTATTATTATTCCAGCCAAGTTTTCCCTGCGATTATGTAAATAATGTAAATGATAGTTTTACACATAGCGCTCCCATTCCCTGTTTGTTTTCATAAGTCTGCTGGAAGGTTGATAATGTCATCACACTCTGAACATTACATCATGGGACACAGAGTATGCATGGTGGACCACAGAAACTGCTGGAAATTCACTGGTTGGGCTGACAGTTGTGAAATGCTGGGAAAAATGTGTAGTGTAGTGTAATATAATGGTTAGGGAGCTGGGCCTGTAACTCAGAGGTTGCAGGTTCAATTCCCAGGTCGGGCACTGCTGTTGTATCCTTCAGCAAGGTACTTAACCTGAATTGCTTCAGTGAAAACTATCCAGCTGTATAAATGTATTGTATGTAAAGAAATGTAAACAGTGTAAGTCTGGATAAGAGCGTCTGCTAAATGCCTGAAATTAAATTGGCAAAAACTGGAAGAAGGCGCATTCAGTTTTCTTCATTTTTCTGGTGCGTGACATTGTGTCATATCAATTGAAAAAAGCTTAGGTTTTTGGTGAACTTGGAATGGGTAAAAGCTATTATTGAACTTAAAATATAAAAGAATATAATCAGATATAGATTAGGGGGGAAATGTTTTTACATAGTGCAGCCTATGAATGATAAAGAAAGCAATATTACTCAACATACACTCAACATTTTTAAGAAACACAACTTTATTTATGAAAAGGGTGTTTTGTAAAAAAACAAACAAACAAAATATTAAGACTTCTATGGGAGGCTGTGTAAAATTCAGCATATATTACACACTTGGGCAACACTGTCACTCCTCCAGGCAGTAACATCACAGAACAATACGTATTTATTAACAATATGGCACACAATGCAATATGTTAGAGTCCTTCAAGTGTCATATCTAAGGAGAAGCTTCAATGTTCTCTTTGGTCTGCCCAGCAGAGCGGGAACATGCTATTCCTCCCAGAAGTGCGGCCATTCCGGCTCTAGGCATGCAGTCCTGAGTGTGCAGTCCAGCGTGTGGGCAGGCAGTGTGCAGGCCATGCCCAGACAGCACAGTGCCAGAATATGCACTCCATCCCCCTTCAACTGTTGAATTCTAACCCCCTTTGTTTGTTATATCCCTTTACCCTTCGTCTAATTTAAGATAGGGGGCGATGCGGTGGGTTCTATGCAGAGAATGGGGAGTGTACACTGGACTTGGCTCACGGGACTGGAATTGTACCCGGCACATTGTGAGTGGGGTCTAAATGTGTGTCCGTGCCTGATTCTGAGCTTAATGGGAGGTGATTAACTGGATCACTGGGCCATAAAGACCCAGGGGGATGGGAGGAAGTCACATCTTAGCAGGCATGCAGGTTCCGGGTATCACAGGGCGGCTTTCTGGCATCACCTGTCATATTCAAACAAAGGTGCGCGTGTACACAGCAGGATAGGGGACGGTCCATACACAAACCATACAGCACAATTTGCAAGCATACTGACTGTCCATGTATAAACGATACAAAGCGAACACGTTTACTTTCTTATACTTTGGACAGCAGAAATTAGCACTACAGGAGAGACGGCTCAGCACAGGGGGTTCCGACAGAGCAACAGCCGCCTGCCCCCCCTGGTGGACCGGACTCATCCTCCTGGTCCAAGCAGGAGTCCCGCGGGTCGGCCCGTTCTGTGCCTGCCACCGCAGTGATGAAGACACAGTCCAGGTGGGTGCGGGGTCAGACGCAGCCCACCTCAAACAGCTTGGCCAGCTCCTTGCACTCGGGGTCGATGAGGTCAGCCGGCTTCTCCCCGCACTCGTTCTCCGCCACCGTGCTGGCGCCCAGAGACAGCAGGTACCTGGAAAGGGAAAAGGTCAGCTGCCAACGTTCATCACAGCCACGGCCAGTCCACCGCAGGCCAAACTGCTCTGAGAGGGTCTAGCCATGCCATGGATGCACTGGCCACGTACTGCAGCTTCACCATGGCTGATATCTCTGACACCGGTTACTTCTTTTTGATCCCAGGGATACCATTTTCTCCAGGTCTGATAAATAAGGCTTGAAAATAATTTAATGAAAGAAATGTTAAGCACCTGAATCTTATGTGCTTACAAAACTTGTTTTATTTATTATTCAATAGGTATTGAGCAGTATACACTGATTATCTTTGCTGTAAATGTTTAAATGTTTGCTATACATTTCTATTGTAACTAAGTGTAGATTACCAAGCTTCTGCTGGTGGCATTACAGGCATTAGGAAAGTTAGTTTATCTCTCTTTTTATACAAATCGTTCTGATGTGAATTATAAACAAGAGAACATTGTGAGAATGAGAAAATCAATGTATTATTTTCTCCATGTGACTGTGGCTCTCCAGGTGGTGTGTGTGACATTGGAACTGTGTGTAGATGTCTCTCCGGGTTGTGTGTGTAACACTGTGACTTGGTGTCTCTCCAGGTTGTGTGTGTGTAACACTGTGACTTGGTGTCTCTCCAGGTTGTGTGTGTAACGCTGTGACTGTGTGTCTCTCCAGGTTGTGTGTGTAACACTGTGACTGTGTGTCTCTCCAGGTTGTGTGTGTAACACTGTGACTGTGTGTCCCAGGTGTCTCCCCAGGTGTCGTGCGAGGCCGTGTGTCTCACCGGGCGATTTCGGGGTAGCTGTCGCTGCAGGCCATGTGCAGGGCTGTCCAGCCGTCCTCGTCTCGCTGGTGAACGTCCGCTCCGTACTTCACCAGCAGTTTCACACACTCCAGGTTCCCCGAGAGAACGGCCTCGTGAAGCGCTGCCATGCCTGCAGAGGGAGCCGGGGCACAGGGACACCAGCACAGGTCAGGATGCGGAACAGCGACACGAGCACAGGAAGAGATGTGGCACGGGCGACAGCACAGTTCTGAATATGGCACAACTGCACCAATACAGGTCAAGATACGGCACAGCTATATAACACTGGTCTGGGGTATGGCACAGCTACATCAGACATGTCAGCCAATAGGTCAAGATACTACACTGCAGTGGTCAGGGTATAGCACAGCTACACTGCAGTGGTCAGGGTATAGCACAGGTATAGCACAGCTACATTGCAGTGGTCAGGGTATAGCACAGCTACACTGCAGTGGTCAGGGTATAGCACAGCTCCATTGCACAGGTGTAGGAACTGCATGGCGGCAACAGAACAATGCAGACTGTGCATGGGCTTCCTAAGCCTACTTATGTGGCTCTAAGGTGTCATTCTAGCCTGGAACATTATAAAATCAACAGTTCAAATGGTGGGGAAAGTGTGGGCGTTCGGGAAATCAATCTCCCCAGTCCCCACCGTGACAGCCGATCCCGGGACGGACAGCCACCGATTCATTCTCCTTCTCAATATCTGACCCTATCCGCGCACAATGGGGGGGGGAGAGGGGGAGCTCACTCACCGGAGTGGAAGATGGTGTCTAATCGGACTTTCCTTGCTCGGAGGAAGCGTCCGATCTGATCCAGGTCCCCGTGACGAACGTGGTCCTGGAAGACGACGTCGTTGGAGAAATGAACGGCACGGGCCGGCTTGAGTAGCAGAGAAGAGGCTGTGTGGCGCGTGGGCGTGTAGCTCACCGGCGTGTAGCTCGCCGGCGTGTAACTCGTCGGCGTGTAAAGCGCAGCTGTGGAATACTTAGCGGTAGACTGCTTCGGCGTGTAAAGCGCGGGCGTGTAATCGGCAGGGGTGTAACGGGTCGGCGTGTAGTGCGTCTGCGTGTACCGCGCGGGCGTGTAGTGCGTCGGAGTGTAGTGCGTAGGCGTGTAGTGCGTAGGCTTGTAGTGGTTGGACTGTGTGTACTCTGACACAAGGTACTGAAGGCTGTACTTCATCCCCACGGCCGGCGAGCGCGGTTGTCCAGTCACTGATCGGCACGCGGTGAGAGATCAGGAAAATCCACGGGAGACCGCAATCCAGGCTAGGTAAATCCCCCAGGGTCCTGTGTCCTTCAAAAAGCTTTTTATTTAATTTGATCTATTTTGTTGAAAACACAGATTCCTCGAGCCTTCCACCGAGGTGACAGAACTTTCTTCAACCTGTTAAAAAAAAAGAGGAATCTATATAAACCTCTTGTGTTGTGCAAAAAACCTGTGTTTTGTCTCTAGCTCCGTAGCACCTTCTCCATTACACTGTGGGAGAGTCCCCTTGCAATGAGAGGAGCGGAGGGTCTCTATATACCCTTGTCGGGGCTATTTTAAGGGCCTCGACCAGGCACCTCCCACCGTTCACTCACATGCCTCATGTCTCTGCGCTCCAGCCTGGCCTTCCGCAGTAAGGACAACTATGGACCTGGGCTCTGCCTCAACCTTGTGCACCTTCAGCCTGGGTTACACTGCACCTCTACCTGCACCTGTATTGGGTGTACAGTAAGTGAAGGTGATGCTTATAACAACAGGGCAATGGCAGAATCTGGGGAGTCCGGGTGACCAAAGCGTGGATAAACATGGATAAATGATGTCTCCACAAAACTGGACATCCTTTCAGCAAAAAATTATACAGTAACCAAAGTACCCCCCAGGATTGTTTCTCATTTGGAGAAAACAACATACACCAAAAAAAAATTCAAATTGCTTTCAACATTTTTTTTTCAAAATGTTTTAGTGTAACTATAAATGTCTCCTTGTGTGTGGCACTTTTGGTTTGCTTTCCAGTGTTGAATTTAATTGTTACTTCTAAAGTCACTACAATTCAGTGGCACCTAGTTATGCAACATCATGCTAAGAAATGTAGAATCATGTTGGAATATGAAAATAAAGATAAATGTAATGAATGCTTCCGTTTAAGAAAAAATCCAATCCAGGCAAGCAAGACTTAAATCCTAAGTATGTTCAAAGGTCCTACGCAGCTTTGAATAATCACTCAACAATCGCGAACAGCCACTCTCAGTAACATTTTGAACAACCACCATCACGCTCGCCGCATCAATCACTAGCTTGCAAAGGCCATGTTTCTTACTGCGCCATGAGAGAAGTTTGAATATGGAGAGGGAAATAGAGACACAGTTTGGCACAGCCCGCCATAAGAGGAGAGACTTGAGAATTTCATCTGCGGCGCACCTGTGTTCTAAGGTACCCATGGTGATATCGTACGACCTTGTTCGGTACTGTGGCGTGGACAGGGGGAGCTGTCCCCTTTCCCGAAGTGGCGAAAATGTATTTGTATGTTTTACAGGTGAGCGCAGGTTGGATGTGGGTTTCAGTCAGGGTGTGAATGTGCGAGAGCCGCCCCCCGTGGCTTCCCAGCTCACCTCAGGCTGCGTTATCACATCACATGACACCCCAGCCGCTGGGCGCATCCTTCCCCTGTCCCCACCTCTCCTGCGTTGTGTCATAATTCAAAGCCCGTAAATGTACCCTTTCCCTCTGTATGGCGTCTCGGAGGTCAGATGGTGTCGGTTTACAGACACAAGACCCTTTCCTTTTCCCTTATGATGCCTCTACAGCAGGTGCCAGCACCCTTGTTTGTGAAACAAGTCCTCAGTGTACTGGAACTTGTTTATGAAGACATCAATGTCCTGGCCTATGTGCAAACACCTCAAGATTAAGCAACAGCAGCCATTTTGAAATAAACATTTGAAGAGATCATACGCAAAAGCCGATAAACGCCATTTCTGCCAAAACCAAACCAAACAAGCTGTGACTGAGATCACAGTCCTGTCTTTGGGATTTCCAAATCGCAAAACTCGATATATCTCATGCTTTATGTACAGTTAATCAATGTTTTGTTGTATAAACCGATACACACTGTGCCCTCTTGTTAGCAGGCCCAAAATATCCACTACTGTATTTTATCCTTTAAAAAACACTACGTACTAAATTCGCACAACCACGCAGTACAATTCAGAACAGGGACCTACGGGGCGAAAGAGGACATGATTAGTCTTTTCACCATAATATCAGGGCAGAGAGGGAATGAGGTCCCCCAGTACAAGAAATTGAGATTCTCACATTTGGGAAATTCCACAGTGGTCAGCGCAACCGGAGTGCAATGGCTGAGTCTTGCTCTGGGTGAACCAATTTCAATTTAGCAAAACATCTGATTGTGGATTTATCTGCTTTTGACGCAAACAAACAGAAAAATATCAAATTATATATTTATTTTTAAATGTAGATTTAAATGTAGAAAATCTGTCTTTCTGTTACTTTGCTTACATCAATTTAGGGTCACCATTTTTGGAATTGATAAGTTATACCAAGAGAGCACAATAAAATATCTTGATTTACTGAAAATGACAAAAATGGATTGATCTGCTTTTCATCCAAACTCTTCATTTAGTCCCTCTGCAGAACACCACTCTTGCTGTACTCCACCTGCCCTCATCATTCCTCTACCTTGAACCTTGCCTCTTCTGCACCTGCCTGCCTTGTGATCTCAACCTTCCCCCTTTAGTCCAGTCACATGCTCATATGCACGTACGCACACACACACACACACACACACACACACACACACACACACGGTCATGCACCCCTATGGTGATGATTCACTGTGATGTTGTAAACAGACCCAGCAGCTGCAGCAGTTATTAGCAGCAGTCACACTGGAAATCAAAGGCTCACTGGCTGTGTGCTGGATTCCTCGGGCCTTGGACTCAGTCCCTGGACTGTGTGTTTTCACACACAGAGTGGGCCGGGGTGGGGTGTCATGGTGACATATTCTAATTACACTCACGGTAGCTTGCAGGACCTGTCACATATTCCCATTACATGCACCGCAGCTCACGGGAGCAATTACACATCGCCATTACATACTCTGCAGCTCACTGGAGCAGTGCTATGTTCACCTTATACACAGAAACGTACCAGAGCTGTGATATATTCCCAATAAATATACAGAATATATATACAGTATATATTATATATATATATAATCCTGCCCCAACAATATCATCACCCCTCCTGTTTGAACAACATCAGTTTGGCTTCCCAGCCTCCCAACAAAATCATCAGCACCCACACCCCTGCCTCCCCCCTGCTTTATTTTTATTATTCCGTTCCCTTCCCACAAGAAATTATACGGCTTGTCCTATATTTGGACTGTTTTAATCTGGGACCACAAGACGTGCATTGCTATACTCCAGAGATTTTCCAACTCACTGCGGCACACTGAAGGTACAAATGAAAGCCAGTAGTGAGTAATATGTTTAACACTTCATGCGTCAGTTACTCCTAAGTGGCCTGACGGCAATGTTAAATGTGTGGTGGGTGAATGGTAGCCAAAGGCATGCGTACGCACCACTGACCATACCATTTATTTCACTTGCCCAGTTTATCTTGAATATCTGACCCGATGAGTATAAAGACTCATTATTAACAACATTATTCGCCTTTGATAGCTTGTTCCGTTTGGAGTGATGTCCCATCTGATTGGTTAGTGCAATATTTAAGAACAAATTGGCATATAAGTAAATAAATGCCATCTGTAAAAGACAGATTCTGTGGCACTGCACGTGTTGGCTTGTTAAAGAATCAAGATTAGTGCCAGTTTCTGCAAGATTGACTGCATTCCTGAGACATTGATTATGGAATGGTAGTGTCAGCCCACGAAGGCAGAGTCTGGCTAAAGTCAACTGTGTAGCATAAATGAACCAGAGGGGAAGACATCTGAAAATATTCAGGTAACTGGCAAAATAAAGGAAACACTTGAGTTAAAGAAGGGTTCTGGTGGCTCTGTTATGGTGTGGGGTGCCTTTTTCTGGCATGGTTTAGGTCCACTCAACCCCTTAGAGGACAAGGTAAATGGCAATAAATATAAAGCCATTATGAGTTATCCCTTTTATCCTATGCTGAAACATTTCTATCCTGATGGGACAGTTTCTTCCAGCATGACAATGGCCCCCATCCACAAGGCACGAGTGGTCACTGAATTGTTTCATGAGCATGAAAATGATGTAAACCATATGCAATGGCCATCTCAGTTATTAGATAGCAACCCAATTGAACACTCATGGGAGATTCTGGAGCGGTGCCTGAGACAGCATTTTCCACCACCATCAACAAGACACCAAATGATGGAATGTCTCATGGAAGAATGGTGTTGCATTCTGGACACTGGTAGAATCTATGCCAAGGCGCATTGAAGCTGTTCTGGTGGCTCTTGGTGGCCCAGTGCCCTAGCAAGATACTTTATGTTGGTGTTTCCTTTATCTTGGCAGCTACCTGTACATAACAAGCATGTAGACTAATCAGTCTATCACATTATCATTGGAAATAAAATATTTGTGTATTAATTCACAGAAAATGTAACTTCCATTCATATGAGTTAGCTGCAGACATGGATGAAGTTACACGGTACAGCTTTTGGTGAACTTGTTAGAATGTAATGGACAAACATTAAATACATCCATGCAGTGTGCATTCTCCTTTTGGGATGTTATAGGATAGTGCCATCCATTTGGTATTTTATTACTTCACTACAATATGCTTAAAGTTCTTAAACCAGACTTGACACGGGACATTCAGGGGTCAGCTGGCTCCAGTTACAGCATGCCTAGCCAGCGCCGAAGGGAAACGCTTCTAAATCCGTCCGTGGAAACTCTGGTCGTGCAGGGTGTGGCTGACCCCGGTCGGCAGTAATGACCATTCAGTCCTCCCGTAATGTGTAGTCATTAAGGCTCAAAAATACCCCGAGTGGAAACAATGCCAGTCTAATTATGAACAACCACCATAATTAAATTAATATCTTAATGCTTAAATGAATGTCTCTGGCGTGGGCTGTGACTTCAGTGATGTGCTGAAAATGGGATTATGTGAATATGGGAATATGGGATTATGGGATCATGTGTATTTCTCTCAGAACCACATTGAAGCCAGCGCAGACAGCTATTATGCAATTCGTTGTGGCCTTTTTCAGTTGGACATGTCACCCACTCTTGCAAGATCAAAGTTTTTAGTATTTTTTTTCATTCGCAATATATATTCCTTCAGTGGACTGAATCTGACAGATTCTACCCCACTCAGTAAATGTAATTAATTAGATTGTATGTCATTTTTATCAGTGGGCCAATGATAGGTTTCCTTGTCAGCAACTCAAATGGCCAACAAGAATGTTCAAACATTGGTAGCATCGGTCACCAACAATGGCCTAACAAATACCATCCATGTTGGCCGTATGTGTGATTTGCTTTTGGCAAACAGCATATGCCTAATTGTCTGGCAATTGTAATGTGCAAATGGTCCAACTTTGTCTGCTGACTGATTGCATGTGTGCTCATATTATAGGTGTGTGCCAATGCTTGTGTGCCAATGCTATTGTTTGACATAGGGCAAATGTAATCCTGCCGAAGGTTAGACACATTTGGTTGTGGGTGCAAAAACATTTGTTGAGAGAAATATACTTGGACCTTCAGAATGCCAATATTGGTTACAACCCGATATCACGGCATTACTGGCCCAACATTGTCTGCTCACTGATTGGCGATAGTTAGGTGATTACAGCACAATAACAACGTAATATATAATATATACAGTAATATATGCCATTTAACAGATGCCTTTATCCAAAGCGACTTACAGTAGTGAATGCATACATTCTTCAGCACATGTGGTCCCGGTGGGAATTTAACCCACAACCTCAGCGTTGCCAATGCCGTGCTCTACGTACTGAGCCACACAGAACCACTGTGCCAGGTCGAACCACGTAAGGTTACCATCACCAACCATATCCACCGATATTAATATAATATTTTTTTATAGGGCACACTTCTCTGCAGTGCACCCGTGTGGACACCCACAGGGTGGATGTGCTCCGGATGTGCGTGGAGCAACAACGGGAAGGGCCCGACTGAGGCCCAATCTCCTGGAGAGGGTCATTTGAACGTGTTGACCTTGACAGTGAAAAAACCCAGTAGCCTTAGCATTAGCATTACAGAGACAAGGGTAACAGGTAAGCCGGCTTGCCGATTTGAAAATGTGTCTTATCCCATGAGTTTAATGGAAACTCATTGCCTCATCGGCATTCGTGGTTCCCAAACCCAGATGGTTTTGGTCGCAACATAAATATAAGGTACTCTGAATCATACACTTTCCATTGATATTCACACCACTCGAGTTAAACACTGCACCCTCTCAATGCGTTGTACATTCAGTTGTTTTGACAAAAACAAAAAAAAACCCCATTTCAATTCCATTTTGGAATATTTGTTAGTGTACATTTTAAATAAGGGGGTGGGCCACTTGGTCAAAATGTATTTATTTGCTGATTTAGTGGATCCTGGCAGCCCAGCCAGCTCAGGAACCTCTTATCAACACAGTGCTATTGTACTGGTGCCAACATATAAGCTCACAACAAGTAGGAGCCTGCTGTTCATGGAATTATGAAAGAATAACCGCTTGGATCCTGCAGCTGGTTTTAGTACCGCCCCCCCAACCCATCCCACACAGTTACAGGAAGAATTAGGAGAGCCCCTGCCTCACGAACACGTGCGGCACTAAACACATCACAGTGGAAAATACCGCTCCATTCACAGGGAGCGCTCGCCCGGCGAGTCAAAGGCCGCTCAAACCCAGAGCCTAAAATGATTAGCACGATCCGCTCTTGTGTACACAGCTTGGGTTACAGGCGTGCGGAAAATGGGAGACGGGAGCTTTGCCGGAGGCTCGCACCTGCAGCCACGACCGCGACGGGGCGCAGGGCCCGGCGGGGAGCATCCGGGGATATGAAACCTTTCAGCCGCTGCAGTTGGCTGGGCCCTGCGCAGGCACGCACACACACACACACACACACAGGCACACACACACACACACTCACACACGCACACACACACACACACACACACACACACATGCATACACACACACACACACACACACACACACACACACACACACACACACACACACATGCGCGCACACACACACACACACTCACACACACACTCACACACGGACACACACACACACACACATGCGTGCACACACACACACACACACACTCACACACGCACACACACACACACACACACACACATGCGTGCACACACACACACACACACACACACACACACACACACACACTCACACACACACACACACACACACACGCACGGACGCACACACGCACACACACACACACACGCACGGACGCACGCACGCACACACTCACACACACACACGGATGCACACACTCACACACGCACACACACACACACACACACACACACACACACACACACACACACACACCTCAGACTAAATCGGGCCGGCCCCGCTCTGCAAAACAGGAGCCTCCACCATCGGGGCCCGAGGTTAACGGAATGCCGCTCGTGCGACAACTCTGCTGAACTCCAGAGCTCCCGAGTCACGAGTGCTGCCTCGTTTTTTGGGGAAACAGAAGCGCTCCCTTATAGAATTCGATGAAGACGTTCCTCGTGGGGCTGAGGTTGAACAACAGGCCTCGACTGGGTTCTCTTCCCTGTCGTTCAGGGGACTTTCCATCTCGACGGGTGAGCTGGGGAGAAGAAGTTGATTTACTATTATTTTATTTCATAACGGGCGCGCAGGGACACTTACTTGGCTGTGACTCATCCCGCAGATTGACAGGCAGAAAGGTTTAGGAATCCGCCATCCCCCCCCCCGCCTCTCATTGAATACAGAAAATCTTGTCATTGAACGGGCATAAAAACAAGAACATCGTGTCTACTGTCGCTTACTCAACGATTGCGTAAATGTGGCAGTGCTGACACAAACAGCAGGGCTGACATTGCAAAAGTCATGTTCACGCACTCGTGGTGACACAGAATTTGAAGCGACACTTTGACAAAGGCAGTCTTGGTGACCACAATGCCTTCCTGCACAGAATCTGCAGCGGTGTGCGCACTGTGCATGCACTAGTGCACACTCCGTTTGTCGTTGGGTACATTGTGTCTGTAGCAGGGGTGTCATTTCCACCAGGGATCCACCATATGTCATTGGTCATTAAAATAAAAGAGCTAACATTTTGCATGCATTTACTAAAACAAAAGCGAAGTGACTTTTACAACAAATGTGTTTTTAAAGGAACAAATTTGGCATAAAATTTCCCCACTCCCTGCATCAGCAAACAATTCCCAACTGAACCCCATGACCCCCCCAAGCCCCTCTAAAATACACCCCTGCCCCCCGCCACATTTGGAATCAGATCACGTCACTCATCTGTAGTGTACACTGTATGTGCTGTAGGGTGCAGTGTGCGTGCATTAGTGCACACTCTGTGTCTGTAGCAGGGTGCAGCGTGCCTGCAATTGGTCCAGCCGGTGTGTCAGACACTAACCATAACCCTAACCCTAAACTGGCTGCACGCCATGTCACGGCTTCACATTGTGGATTGGTGGCCAGAGCAGAAGCTGCAGGAACACAGGAACTGAACTGCAGAAAGGGGACTGGGCGCGTTGGATCTATTCCCATAAAATATGGCATAAAATGAAAAGTTATTTCCAGCTCATGGAATTGACTCATCCGATCATCAAGGGGCGGAGGGACCGATACGCCGACGTTGTCAGCATCTGGAACAGGAAGTGTGCGTGCCTTTGATAAGAGAGACGAGGTAATCCGGAAAAGCTCGGATAACCCGATGGATGTGGATCAAGCAGGTGGCCTGCCGTGGCTGCCCTTCAGAACGCCCTCCATGCAGCCAATCGGAAACATGAGCCCACGGTGTCCCAGGTAACGGCTTGGCAGGGCCGTCCCCAGAGCGTGGTCTCACTGTCAGGGCATACCGCTCTTACAGCCTGCTGTGGACTCCTGTAGGGGGCGGTCCTGAGCCTCGGTCCTCAAAAGCCCCAAACACTTTAAATCATTTAAAGCACTGTTTCCCAGTTCGGTTCCAAGAGCAGTTATGTTCAGTTATGTCCCATATATTATAGGCTCATCTGGACACATTACAAACAAACAAACAATAGTAATACAGACAGGTATTCATGAAAAAAGCAAACACAACCATTCATTTTTTTTTAGAAAGACATTGCTTTATTCTTGCAGCTCAGGTTCACAGAGAGTGAAAAACAAACAAGTTTTGGGCTCCCGGCCATCGTCACAGCAGAAGTTCCATGGCAACACTAACAAACACAAACACATCTCTACAGTAGCCACTAATCAATTCCCATTATGTCAAATCACTGAACTGACAAACAGGCACAAACTAATTGACAAGACTATCCCATTTTGTCCCAGTAAGGCCCATGGCCATCTAGGGCTGTGCCCTCTTCAAGTTTACCGCTAATACTGCCAGACCTTTAGCCACACAGTTCAGTGATACCACACTGTGCAGCTGGAGGGCTGTTTGACTTGGTGACAATTCCTCGATACTCGTCAACATTTGATATCAGGCGCTCGGTTGATGCTGAAGAGCCAGGAGCACAGCGGAGAGAAGTTATATGACCTGCTGACACGACGGCATCGAGCAAGCGGTCCTGGCCGGCCGGGGTGTCATCAGTCATGCGCCTCTCCAAGGAGAAACGGTAGCGGTAACGTAATTGAGGGAAAGGGGGGGGGAGTCTGAGCTCGGGCCAAGCTGACCTCAGGCCAGAGCCGACTGGCTTTCCTGTCCTTAACCGTTCTGTGAGATGACCGCTCCGGACCTTACCTTTCGAATGCGCTCACGCTACGACGCCCCTGCCTCAGCTATGCGAGTCTGAGTGCATGACCGACTGCACTCACAGACCCTCAAATATCACCCTCTCCTTTAAATATCACTTCGCGAACGCCTCTCACGTTCAGATGACCCATTTAACTAACATATTTTTATCCTTTCTATAAATGTTTAGAATCTAAACTGAAATAATAAAAAGCAACTCCGCATCTCTTGCTAAGTTTGGAACTTCATTGACTGGAGAGATGACTTACGTTTCGGCCGTGTCTGTCCTTTGACGGAGTCTTGACCTAAGTTGCAAACTTAGCAGTGTTGCAGTGTTTTATTTGTTTCATTGTAAGCATACGGCATATGTGGTCTACAGTATGAGGTGTGCAAACATTGTCAATAAGAATCTAAACCAATAAGACTGAATGCACCTGCTGACCAATTTAATGCAAGGGGGGGTCTGTTTTAAATACATATCTCAAGTGCAAACTCATGTGGAAAAGATGACCTCACCCTTCTATATCCGTACACACTATTATCATAGTTAGTTAATGTTATAATTGAAATGATTTGTTATTATTATCTGTGAGTGTATACCATCATAACTATATATATATACCATGTAACTGTATATCCACTAGTCAGTGGATAATTACATATGACAGCCTAGTGGGTGGGCACATTCAGAAAATGCATAGTCTGTAGGGCAAGAATCAGGGGACAGGACACTCCGAGGTTGTTGTGTTTGCTATGGCTAAGCAAAAACCTAAGGTCGCAGGCAGGGGCTGGGCGGTTTGCTAACGTCACTGTAACCTAATGTAGTAAAAGGCCCAGGAAAAACGAGCCTAGCTATATGTCCTCACCGCCATTGCAGAACACGCGGTATTGACCCCATAAGGCAAAATGAGTTACGGGATATTCCCAGAATGCATTTCACAGGGGCCAACGTGCCAATTTTAGCAACGCAACCAATGGCGAAGCTGCTCCAGATTTAGGACTGGCTGATCGGGTTACAAAGCTGAGACAGGGAGGGAGCCCCAGTATAAGACAGGGGACAGCATATTCTATAAAAATTCAAGTGAAAGAAGAAAAATAGACATGACTCTAAATTAGCCACAGACCCTTTGTACTTTAAAAGCCTTGTTCAAAATCGCAGTTTCCAGATGACTGGCTTTACTCTCGCATGACACGTGCCACATGCTGTTTACATACACCAGTTCTTGTGAGACAGGACTACAGGTGCAACAAGGCTGCAGGTGCGACAGATCTGCAGGTGTGAGAGCTGCTGGTGCAACAAAGCTGCACACAAGACATCAGAGAGACTCATATCCCATGACAGTTTTTGACTGACAAGGAGACCGCACAGATATATACCTGGCTCTATACATTCCAGACCCACTCACCGGAAGATTGACCCCCATGCTCCACCCCCCCCGGCCCCTTCCCGGGGAGTGAAAATATTCAATTTCAGAGAGTCCTGCTGTCGGCCGATGGCTCAGATCTGGAGAACGGGGCGAATCCCATGGGCGAGACGGAGAGGAGCGTCATTAGCAGCCTTCGGCCTCCGTCTTCTCTCATGCGCCGCCCCGGCTGGGTGGCCAGGGAACAAAGCATTCACACCCCTACCGCCGTGAGGAACTTTGGGGGTTCTCGGATAGCCTCTATGTGCACCGGGGGTCTCAAACCCCTCATCAGATCTTTCCGGAAACATGCAGCGCATGTTACAAATCTTCTGGGGTTAACCGCTTTTCCGTCTGCTGGGCAAACCACTTCAGCTCTTTACCTCCCCATGAAACAATGATGATGATACTAATAATAGTAATAATAATAATAATAATAATACATTGGATTTTTATAGCCATTTTGAAGATCCCAAAGACACTTTACAATATTACAGCAAGACAGTGCAACAAAGGGAAACAAAGAAAAGCAAACATTTTAAATACGCAGAGCAGAGGTCAGGGGATGGGGGGTGGTAGGGACATCTAGGTATGTGGGAGTGTATGTGAGTGTTGGGAGGTGGTATAGATGAGACGGAGCGTATGTGACTGTTGGGGGGGGGGGCATTCCTCATAGGCCAGGGTGAAAAAGATGCGGCTCGACGACAGTGATGGATTCTGAGTGATAATGATACCAAAGCTAACATGACGTTCCTCCCCAACGCAAATACAACCTTCACAGCTTACCTTATTGAGGCTTGACAAAGACATGTTGCCCTTGAAAAAGGCATGTAGCTGAAAGGCTGGAACGTAGCTAATAGCTAGCAGCTGCCTTTAAAATAAAATATTGGGGAAAAAACCTTTATTTCGAATGTGATATTTCCGAGGGACCGGGCACAAATGAATTGCTTGCTTTTTGAGTCCTCTGAGGAAGTTTTGACATTATTTCTGTACAAAATGGGAAGAGGAAACCTTGAACGGCGCGGGGTGGAACAGGTTGTTTACCGGTAGCTGCTTGGCACATCATTGCGCCACATCAGGCGTTTCATTGCCCCGAGGAGGGAGTTCCGCTTGTTTACTTTGGCCGGAGAATTGTCTTCCGTATCGCTGCTCTGGATCTACGGGTGCTCTGGGAGCTCCTCAAAGGTAAAAATAAACGGAGAAATAAATCTTACCCAGGCAACTTCAAAAGGCTAACTCGAGGAATGAGGACAGCTAGAACACGCGGAGCTTCAGAGCCATTCAGCACATTTAGTGAATAGGATAGGACTGAAGTTTTGACGTCTACGATGTCTTCCTCAGAGTCAACCATGATACTAACTTGCTTAAAATATATTGTTTAACTTGTCGTTGATATTTCTCAAACTAGAAATGGGCATTGAAAAAACACCATTGCCAACTGCTTAGTGTAACAAGGAGATTGAAAACTACAGTTCCCATTATACCCCACCAACACTGCCAATAATTGTCACATCAATACTGCCTGTAAACTAACTTCAAGATTAATTTCCCCAGTGGAGATAAATTAGGTAGCCTATATTCTATTCTATTTGCCAGAAAAGACAGTGACACCAACCAAAAAACTCACATTTGTCATTTGTCATTCAAGTGACACATATAGGGACTTCACCACAGCATTGCCTTTACAATTTAACGCAGAGTCAAGCCTAGTCTTAAGCATGTGAAAAATAAAGAGCAGTTGATTATGTAGAGCAAATAAGTGTAACCTGTGTGTTATTGATTGTAGATGTTAAAGACAGCTGTTCATATGAAGCAACACTACATAAACATGTACTTGTACTTGTACTTCATTTGCACTGTTTTTACTCTATTTTACATTTTTACTTTGTTTTTTCATTCTTAATTTATTCTTAATTTTTTACTTTATTTTTATATTGAGAGAAGCCACACGAAATTTCATTGTACTTGAGTATAATGACAATAAAGATCATTTCATTTCATTTCATTTCAATTTCATTTCATTTCATTTCATATAAATAAAGACATTTACATTTTTACATTTTAAGCATTTAGCAGATGCTCTTATCCAGAGCGACTTACAAGATGTGCATTAATACATGGTAGGAAGCATCATAGTTTGCGCATGAGATCAGTGCAGTAATACATCGATAGACATCATTGCAGGCAGCTGCATACCATACCTGTAACACTGGAAAGGAAAAGGTTAGTAATTAAAATATATATATATATATTAAAATGAAGAGTAAGCAGGGATACATATACAAAAACAAGTACAATATACATACACAAGTACAAAATACATATACAAATATTGAACAAGTAGGCAGTGGTGATGACAATAGGCTAGATGTACAGAATTCAGTGGTAGTGGAGTCTGAAAAGGTGGGTTTTGAGTCTCTTGTGTAAGAAAACAATGGTCACGTTGCGGTGCCCTCCTATGATAATGGCTGGCCTTGCCACTTCAGCAAGGCACGAGCCCTGGAGAGCCACTTCACCAGTGGGCACTGTGCACTCTGGTCTGTTGGAGTGGGAGCTGGAGTTACTTGTGTAACAACATGTATAGTCAGCTTTCCATTGACATATTTATCATTGTATACTAATAAATAAACACCAAGGTCTTTAAAAAAATACATATTATTAAGTATTGCTCAATTCTTTTTCAGTGATGAACAATACAAAGTCTGGTGTTTGCTGGTCTGTTTTACATATTACCCTGTTACCCCATATAGAATCCCTCAACAATCAAATGTTACGTTTTAATGTTTTTTTCCCTATCCTGTAAACTACCTTTCTAAATAAATAAGCTAATTAGCTGAGGCAGGCAGTGTGGTATAATGGTTAGGGAACTGGGCTTGTAACGTTAAGGTTTCAGGTTCAATCCCAAGGTGGGACACTGCCGTTGTACCCTTGAGCAAGGTACTTAACCTGAATTGCTTCAGTAAAATATCCAGCTGTATAAATGGATTGTATGTAAAAAAATGTAAACTGTAAGTCGCTCTGGATAAGAGCCTCTGCTAAATGCCTATAATGTAATGTAATGTAATTACAGTACATGAATCTGACCACTAGGAGGAGCCCTGGGCACACCGCTTAGGCAACGCCGCTTAGGGCAGCAAACAGGTCTCCATGGCAACAGTATCCTTGCCGAAATGTAGCTCTGATGAGCCGGGAAAAGTTCTGTCCGTGGCATCCCCTCCCGTCATCAGGACATGCACACGAAAGCCAGCCAACCAGAGAGAGAGAGGGAAAGCTTGTTAATGGAAGGCGCAGGGTCAGCTCGTGTTTCCTCTCTGATGTTTGTGCAATTGTGTTTGTATTTAAAAATAAATATATACGCATTAAATATACATGTAAAACTTCCATAAAGACCCCCTGGCCTTCGTGGCTGGAACAGTGCGGCCCCACGTGACCCTGGATCCTGCTGCTGAAAGCCTGCTTCTTTGACGGGTCAACTAACAGTCATAAATAAGCGCTTGCCTGAAGGAAGGCTTAGATCAACTCCCATTACAGATTTATGTCACTGCCTACTGCGTAATTGTTCTGTTTTCACTGGGAAGGGGGGGGGGGGGTGAAAAATAAATGGTGTAGCCATTTGAGTGTTTGATGAGCAAAGGTTGTGAATGGCCAAAACGAGCATGTATGCACACACGCACGCACGCACGCACACACACAGTTTGCATACAGCGGTACACTCAGTTCAGTTGGTTTTTTATCATTGCTATTTGTGTTGTATTCAATAGTGTAGAAACCCTGCTGGCTGAAAGACTCTGACATCTTTTACCCTGGAAAATGATGACTGCACTCACTGACTGTTACAGTGGCAATAATGGTGCTCGGGTATATCTACTGAGGAAAATAGAGCGTGTGATAGCATCTCATGTAAAATACTGGGAGAGGGAGCCTCTTTTGGGAGAGGCTTTTGAAGTTCTTTTAGATATCAGAGAACACGTTCAGTCCCTCTCTCCCAGTCTCAGATTCAATCACATTCTCTCATCCTTGTTGCATTATTCACTGCCCTACTGTCCTGTTTGATCTGTTTTACACCCAGAGAGAAGATCATTCATGGGTAGTGTGCTCACCTTCATTATTGAAGTAACTGTGTAACTGTTATGCTCACCGCGTAATGTAATGCGTGTTACAGGGTCATTGTCACAGGTGTGTTGCGGCTGCCTGATGAGTCATTACTACAGGTGTGTTACCGCTGCCTGACGAGTCATTACTACAGGTGTGTTACTGTTACCCGATGAGTCATTACTACAGGTGTGTTACTGTTATTTGATGAGTTATTATTACAGGTGTGTTACTGTTACCCGATGAGTCATTACTAATGAGTCATTACTACAGGTATGTTATGGCTGTCTAATGAGTCATTACTACAGGTGTGTTACTGCTGCTTGCTGCATCATTACTGCAAGAAGTATGTTACAGCTACCAGCTGCCGGATGGGTGTTATTTACATGTAGATTAATGGGGCTAGCAGGCCAGAGACTGACTCAGGATCAGTGTAATGGGCTCTAATAGAGCTTTGCTCTACACTCCTCGACACAGCCCTGCTGGCTCAGGATCAGTGTAATGGACAGTAATTGAGCTCTAACCCATGTTCTAACACTGAAAATGTCTCTCTTCACTTTAACGCCTGAGTCTAGTCTGAGTGTGCTTTGGTAGATTTGACTGACCTCAATATAAGACAAGCTGACACAGATTCTGTTTTTTTCTTTTTTTTTAAAGACAGAAGTGAAAGCAAGAAGCAATGCTTCTGAGAAGTCAGCTGACTTTCTGCTGCTCTGAGGTAAGTATGCTTAACCAACAACATGGGTAGATTTTAGCAGAAAACAGGAAACAAGTCAGAGAAAAGAGATACCGTATTCATTGTGGAAATTGGCTGTCTCTAATCTGACAGGCTTCAAACCTTGGGGGTTGAAAAGATTAATCAAATGGAAAAAAGGCAATATTAATCTCACATTGTACCAGCAACATTTCAATGAGATGGAAATGTATGCATATTACATTACTTGTTATTGCTTAATTGTTTTGTCATTGGGGAAGTGGATTTTATTTGGTGTAGTACAGAATGTTTGACGATTAAAGGGCCTTCATGCACACAATGCATGCAGGCACACACACACACACACACACACACACTTCACATCTTGAAAGAGCATAAGGACTCAAAGGACTCACAAAATCAGATAAGACACAAGAACATTTTCTGGAGCACTGTTGGAAGAAGATCTACAATTCAGCAATGTTTTGTTTTTCCTTTCTTTTTATTTTGACAGGGCATGAAAGTTATGAAGCGTTCAGATTTTCAGTGTGACTCACTGTCGGTATTGATTGCAGTGCATTACCTGAGGACAGAGTCGAATGCTTAGGGCATAGCATCACTTTGATGTCATCTGAGATGGGTTTTAGTGGGTGGAGAATGAGTGTGTATGTTGTTTGTGTGTGTGCATTTATATGTATGTATGCGTGCGTGTGGGGGGTACATCGAGTGCAACCTTAATGATCAAAGCAAAATTTAAAATGTTCCTTTCTTTTCTTTTTTTAAAATCAGATTTTTGCCCATTTTTCTCCCAATTTGGTGGCCAATTGTCCCCTCTATTGATTCACAGGCCAGGCCTAACCCGCACTAGGCCCCTCCTCCTGAGGCACCAGAATTTGTCTGGGCCTGATGAATGCTGTGATGTATTAAACCTCTTCATCCCACACATCCATTAAAAGCTCAATGTCTCGGACTGCAAGCATGGAGAAGGGAACGGAATGTGGTGTGTTTTCCTAAAAACTGAGGTTTCCTCCTTACTTTAGACACCTAGCAGCAGGGGGCGTTATATAGGGAGGTGTCATGCTTGTAAACAAAGAGATAAATGACAATGTCAGCTATGGGGTACTGCACACGAGACCATCAGTGACAGGGTGCTCAGCGGTCCAGTCAGACCAGTCAGAGTAAGACTGATCTGAGGAGAGTTTAACTGGTGACTGTGGCTGATGTGAAAACATAAAAACAATGAGTGCGACTGATCTGAGAACAATTACTGTACATTGATGGGCACAGCTGATCTAAGCACTGTTACACTAAGGAGCGTGACTGATCTGAGCAGCTACACCGAGGGGTGCGACTGATCTGAGAACAGTTACTGTACATTGATGGGCACAGCTGATTTAAGCACTGTTACACTAAGGGGCGTGACTGATTTGAGCAGCTACACCGAGGGGTGCAAACAATCTGAGAGCAGTTGAACTGACGAGTGCGACTGATCTGAGGACGGTTACAGTAATGAGTGCGACTGATCTGAGAGCAGTCACTCCGATGAATAAGGCTGATCTGCTACCCAGATGTGTGGGAGTGGTCAGACAACAGGGCAGACGAGCTGTCATTCTGCAGGTTGTGACATCAGGGCTGTTCTGGGCTCATGTTTCAGAGCACCATGCAGGAAAGGTTCTGCAGGCAGTCTCATAATAAAAGGCCTTGTTTTACAGCACACCCTGTGCCTGTTATTTATTCAGCAGTGGAAATAAAACATTAAACATGCACTCAAACTATTTTATAAAGAGGACCCCCCCCAAAGACAAAAATACATGCAATTTAATTACTTGTAAAAACATCTGTGTAGGTGTATACATTATTAAAAACTGGAATAACATCCATCTTCCAGGTGCAAGCCAGGCTGACATAGCTCATCCTGATCGGCGAGAGCAAAAGCCATCCAAGAGCGCTCCGTGTGTTCTGATTGGAGGAGCACAAATGCCTAGGGAGAAATCTTCGATGACCTCACGACTCTGCCTTAGAACTCCCTCTGAATATGTCAGTATTTTAAATCCTTCCTTTCCTTATGTCTGAGAGACTGGAAGGTTGCACCGGGTGGTGAGGGCCAACAATATCATAACAACATTGTCTTTTGCTCCATTCGGTTTTACTCCACTTTTATTTTTTTTACTCATCTTTTACTCCACTCTTTTACACTGCTCTGTCTCTCCTCTTTTCCTGCTCCTCCTCTCTTGCACCACTGTCTTCCCTCTTTTACTCAATCTCTGTGTATTCTGGTGGAAGAGTGTTTCAGGCAGGTCAGAGTGTGTGTGTGCTTCTGGGTATGTGTGTGTGTGTGTGTGTGTGGGGGCAAGATTAACAGACAGATGGCCAGACCCAGTGGAGTGGAATTAAATGTGCACTTTCACTAAAGATACAAAACATTTAATATGTTTAATCATGGTTAATCATCCAGCAGCTGTGTACAAACAGACACACAGAGACAGAGAGACACTGAGACAGAGAGACACTGAGACAGAGTGAGACAGAGTGAGACAATGAGACAGAGTGAGACAGAGAGACACTGAGACAGAGTGAGGGAGAGAGACACTGAGACAGAGTGAGACAGAGAGACACTGAGACAGAATGAGACAGAGAGACACTGAGACAGAGAGACTGAGACTAGCTAACATTAGCTTCTCAGGAAAAAAAAGTAGATTGTCGTAAAAGGGCTTGGTTTAACCGGGTTTACCTTGTCGGGAGGTCAATGCATTTTATGATACTGCGCAGGCAAACAGAATATGGCCTGGCCTAACCTAAATCTCCACCTCCATCTTGACACTGATTGACCTAATGCAAATGTGGGCATCCATCACTGACAGGTCACTGACAGGTTTTTATTATTACTAAACCAGGGCACTAAGATATGTGCCTTAGGCAGCCAGCGCTATCCAAATTGGATCAGCACACAAAACTCACATCGCTATGTCACACACCACAATTTTGGGATTCTAATTATGCTGGAAATTATGCTTCAGGGACACCAGAGAAGGTCTGTATGCCATGATTGGCCTTGTCACAGGGTAGCAATGCTCTTGAGCATATTATGTCTCCAAATTTCCAGCTCCACCAACATCTGTGTATAAACCAAGCTGTCTTCCCCAGGCCCTGTTGATGTTTGGTGTCATCGTGATGCTCATCATGCGAGGATAATTTCAATGATTACCTTGAAAAGATGTCTTGTGGTAGTACGTGACCAAAGATAAAATAAAATAAAAAGGGGTCTGAACCAGGCTTGCACTGGGCCTTCCCCCAAATCATAAATGAATTAACATAACATAGCATACATCATTTAGCAGACGATTTTATCCAAAGCGACTTACAGTAGTGAATGCGTACATTTTTCAGTATATGTGGTCCCAATGGGAATCATACCCACAACCTAAGCCAGCGCCATGCTCTACCTGCTGAGCCACACAGAACCACAATCAGGCCTGGGCTAGGGAGCACCTCCCTACTTTGAACACTTAAAGTGTGAGCTACGAATGGCTTTGGCTCAGTTTAGGACAGTCTGGCAATTTGTGCCAATTTGACGCATTCCTGCTTTCTTGGTATATCTGGTCCCAGCTCACACTTGGCAGCTTGTTGTGCTTTGTTCCTGGCTGCATATGTCTGCATTTTGGAGAGATAAACTTGGTTTGGTATCATTTTCTTCATTTTATTTATTTAATGATTGTTACATGTCATTTTTATGTTGGGGATTTAGTACTAGTTAGGGTAGTTGAACTTACTTCTGTAGATTGGACGTTGATTTTGTCTTTGTATTAGTCTTGTAACCTAATAAACCAGCTCTTAATTTTAATTGAATTGTGAGTTGTTATATTTTTGATGAAGGTTGATCCACCAGATTGCTCTGTCTATCATCAAATTCTGTTGATAATTGGTATTGTGTGTAATAGTTATTATATTAAATCAAATAAATATATTTTACATGTTGGATAAGTGAGGAGTTTTGACACGTAATACCACTTGTGTTCAGTATTCACAGTGCTGAACTTTAAACAAGGGCATTTGAATGTTAAAGCTACTCGATTCAGGGAATAGTCATTCTCATTAAAACCCCACTGATCCAACATGGCTAAGTCTTTTTGCCCTTAAAAATGAACATTCCATGAGATCCCAACTGAAGCGGGATGCTAATATGGTTTGCGTGTGAACTTCTATGTTGTGTAGCTGGATATTAATCATTCCTTGTCACTGATATTTATTTTCCTCTCCTATCTCTCTCCCAAGCAAAATCGTGAACCGTCAGAATAAACAAGATTAAATAAAACAGAATTACATGTTAAACATCCCAATTTCACAAATGGACTTTGAGGCCCATTTCAAAATGATGTTGCCCCCTTATATTAACAAATGAATACTTACATTAACAAATGAATATTAAAACATTGACAAATGTTCTCATCACAAAGTGCAGTACTGTTGTGAAACTTGCTGTGAACTTTGTTGGGGACTGGTTTCATTACATTCGATGATTCACCTTAAATCCTCATCCGAAATGTAATGTCATTACAAGATGCCCTTGTAAACAAATGCTACACCCTCTTGCATTTGCATGCTTCATGTTATAAGAGTGTTTATTTTATAACATATATTTTGCTTACCGGAAGTTGAATAACAATAACATAATCAAATGCACAAATGGTAAATTATCTCTATTATGAATTAAATCTAAAATAAAGATAAATTACGCTTGCTTCCTATTCCCTAATCATAACATTACACAGTTTATTGTGATGACATGTAGAATCCAAATATGAATGTATTTCAATATAAACATTTGTATTTTTACCCATCTTTACTTACACTTTACAACAAATCATCCCGATTCCACTGTCTTACCCACCCATTACAGTCAAATATGGCATCAATGTAGAATTAAAAACAACAGATAATCACACGCACATCCTTGAAAGTGATATCCTGGTAAATGCAAAGAAATTAAAAAGAAACAAGGAACAGATCCCCCCATTGCTCCCCAGTGTTCTGTGATTTATTTAGCCCATAAAAATGGAGGTGTATCAGACAGCGATTAGATCCTCTGGGATCCTCATCAGAATTGCTCAGTGCTGAACTCCTCACACCCCTCCAGGTCTTATTCCTCCCACTAGGAAAGGCGCCCGGAGGAATTAATGATGGTGTCACCTTCGGAGCAATCGAACCCGGGTGTGTAGGAGCTCTCAGATGGATAGCGGGATACTGGCAGACGGTAGCATGTTGAGAATGAAGAACCTCGGCTCTTTATGAAACAATAAACAATCTCAGTTTAGTGGGAAATATATTGTGATGGGTCTCACAGTGATAGTTACCTTTCACCGTTCTACTAATATATCAGTATTCGCATGTCTCCCTGGAAGTGACAGGGAAGGAAATGGCTGTTTCTAAATGAAACCCCATTCTTGTTTTGGGGTTGCACTGTGGAGGTCACTTGCACTGTCTCACCACATGGATGGGAAATAACAACATTACATTACATTACAGGCATTTAGCAGACGCTCTTATCCAGAGCAACTTACATTTATTTTACATACAATCCATTTATACAGCTGGATATTTTACTGAAGCAATCCAGGTTAAGTACCTTGCTCAAGGGTACAACAGCAGTGCCCCACCTGGGATCGAACCTGCAACCTTTGCTTTACAAGCCCAGTGCCTTAACCATTATGCTAACACTGCCACCTGGCAGGGGAACAAGCAGGGGAAACAGGCCGTAGTGTTTACCGCTCAAAAACACACTGTAGCCTCTTCACTGTTTTCATCCTCTCTGGTCTCCCAATGGTTTGGGAGGGGACAGGGCAGAATGGAGAGAGTGTCTGTTGGCTCAAAGACGCTGTAGAGTCCCTGTTGGACCTGTCAGGGGTGTGCTAAAGGCGTTGGGGAGAGGTCCCTGTCTGCCTGTCAGGCATGTTCCAAAAACACTGGAGGGCCCATGTAGGCCTGTCAGGCATGTCAGAGACACAGAGGGATCCCTGTCTGCCTGCCAGAGACAGTGGAGAGAGCTCCTGTCGGGCCGGCCGCGTTACGCAACTCCTCTTCCTCTTCCCGCAATCCGAACTGCCAGTCATGAGAGCAGGGGGCCGAAAAACGCCTTAATCCACAGAATTAATCCCTCCCTGCCTCGGCGTGTTCGGTTTGAGAAGAGATCACAGGAAGAGCTCGCGACGTGACAGTGCCGTGTCCGAGGAAACCGCCCGACCTCCTCACTCTTGCACGCGCGCCTTACAATTCGCCATTGCTTTCTTCTTTATCTTGCCGTTATTATACATGCTCGAGGCTAATTAGATAAGCGTATTTCACTGGACACGGTGCGCCTGTTCACATTTGTCCAACCCTCTCTCCTCATTTGCTTGCAGGGAAAGGAGCAGTTATTTCCACATAACAGCCTGCCTCGGAGTGCAATGTAAGGGAAAAAGAAAACAAACAAAAAAACGAAACCCCTAAAAATGATTTAAAGCGCCAGGTTGTTTCACAGCTCTGAACCGTCACTCTACTTAATTGTCACTTGCAATTTTATCGGTCGGTCTTCAAAGCTAGTGCTCTTCCAGGTGTGTGTGGAACCAGTGTGTCTGTCTCTCTCAACAAAGCCAAAACACGTTGGCTTTTTACGTTATTTTAAAAACAATAAAGATATGCTTTTCTTACATTTCTTCCCAAGAGTAGCCAAAATTGCCCCCCTCCCCACCCCCCACCGCAGTGTTTTTGTGCAGAACTGCGAGGCAGTGCCAGAATATTCTTTTTTTCCACAGAACAGCCTGTGACATATGGAGCTGAGTGAGTAAGAATGATAAAAAATCATTTCCTCTCGCGGGGTTCCTGCCAACGCACAGGCACGACTCCCCGTCTCCTTAAGAGCTGTCAGCTTTGATCTCTGAACTCTGCGGCTCGGAGAGACACGAGCGACGGCGATGCAGTCAGATGTAAACGCTTCTCTACAGCAGCGGCGCTACAGTGTCACCTGCGCACTGCTTTTGTTTAGGGAGCCAGGGTTGCATTTTGAGAAACCGACACACTTACTGACACCGACATGACTGTGACTGACCGCGGGGTGCACGGCGAAAAGGTTTTCGTGGCTGAATAGTGACAATATTACATTTACACCTTAAAATGATTTTAATATTTTAATAGAAAAACAGCTGCGTTTTTGGGGTTTAACAACTTATATTGGATATCTGGGGGCAGCTGGAACACAGTGTCGTTGTGCTGCTGGTCTGGGTGATTCCTCTCCAGGCCAGGTGTTCTCACCTTTACAAATGAGTAACCACCCCTGTTGTAAGGCCTACGAGTTGACATTACTGCCACTTGCTACACCAGAGTTGATTTATGGTTTCATGGAGTCAACATTCTGGACATTTAAAAAAAATATCACCAGAATGGGGGGACAGTTTGGGATGTGATATGTGGTCGGCCTTGGGTTAAAGTATACAGAATTTGGAATTTGCTGTAACTTGACCAGTTTGCATTGCACGGTTATTTTTGACTCTTCCCCTTTCAATGCAGTACACTTTCCTCTTCCAGGCAATCGAGGAGGTGTGTGATTTTTCTTGTGAACTCTGAAAGCCAGTATCACTGTCATTTGCCATTTTTCAGTGAATGAGGTGAAATCTCTCTCTCTGTTTTCTGGGGGATTAACAATGAATTTAAGCATTTCATTTTCTATTTTGATTACAATAACACAATTTTAATATTTTTTATTAATTGCCAACACAATTTTGAATACCCACTTTAAACCGATGATTACTCTCAACCTGCTAAAGCATTTTTCTTTACATACAGAATACAAATACAAAATTACGCATTTTCCAGATTATCTGAATTTATGGATAGACCATTGACTCAGTTTTACAGTTTTGTTATTTACATTACATTACATTTACATTTGACATTTTACCAGACGCCCTTATCCAGAGCGACTTTTAAATTTTTAAGTCTTTACATACAATCAATTTATACAGCTGGATATTTTTTACTGAAGCAATTCAGGTTAAGGACCTTGCTCAAGGGTACAACAGCAGTGCCCCCACCTGGGAATCAAACCAGCAAGCTCTGAGCTACATGCCCAGTTCCCTAACCATTACACCACACTGCCACCACAGACCACTGACCACAGACAGACACCACAGACACTTTTATCCAGCGATTTACAAGAGTGACTCTGTAAATATCCATTAATCTGATCAGATTAAGCAGTTTAATGCTCATTAAAAAGCACCAAAGTTTTCACCTGAAGTTAAAAAGCATTGCTCAAAAAGTTGCTGTACACATGGATTTAAGTTGAAAGTGCAGCCTATTCTTTTGAAATGATTCCATTGATTGTCTTTTAAATTCTCTAATGCGACTTCAAGAAAGAGAATGCTGTGAGAGACACAATTAAGAGAAAGTTTTGTGATTACTTGCCTCTGGAATATTCAAGTAATTGGGAGAATTGTTAATCAAGCAACTTAAATGAACACCAGTTGAGATGAATGAGTGGTTTAAAGGTAAGGTTACTGAAGGCCCGCTTGTAGATCCCACAGTACACTACTGCTCCCCGGAGATCACAGGCAAAGCAAACGAGCACAGAGACACAGAGACATGGCATCAGGCACACAAACACAGAGACACAGCACGGCATGTGGACACAGACAGAACAGCACAGAGACACAGATTCTCAGCATTGTACAGGGACACAGTGACCCAGGGTAGCAGAGATACAGCGCAGAATAGACACACACACACACTCTGCATGACACAGTGATACAGCACAGAATAGACAGGCTCTATATGACACTGAGACACAGCATCAGGTCCAAGGACACAGCACATCGAGGAGGGGTTGGGTGAGGTGATGGGAGGTTAGATCAAACAGATGAACACACTGGGACCACTGGGTGAAAATTCCACAGTATGACTCCCATGATCCTGATTAAACCTGATCCTTTTATTTCCTGATTTCATTTCAAGTTCTGGGTTTTCTGTGGCTCAGTAGGTAGAGCACAGCGTTGGCAATGCTTAGGTTGTGGGTTCAATCCCCACTGGGGCCACATATACTGAAAATGTATGCATTCACTACTGTAAGTCGCTTTGGATAAAAGCGTCTGCTAAATGGCGTATATTATATTATTATTAAATTTGGATTACATGCTGTCACTACGAGATCTGAAGTTTGATCAACATGCAAATTAATCTGTAAAATCTGCAGCTGGCGGGAATGAACGGGCATTTTTTGGGTTTTATCCACATGGCGAATGTGTTCTGATGAGCTGAACACACATTCTAAATGCGCCTGTCACCGAAAAGCATTGTTGAGGGATTATAATGTGAATGATATCAGTGGTGACATCACAGAGCTTTACAGGAACATGGCAACCCTGTGGCTGGGAGAGTGGTGGTGGTGGGGGGACTGCTCACAGCAACCCTGACAAAGAGTGAGAGCAAGAGAGAGAGAGGCAGGAGATAAGAGACAAGAGACAGACATAGAGAAAGAGAGGGAGGGAGGAAGGGAGAGAGAGAGAGATGGGGGAGATAAGAGAGACAGGAGACTGAAGAGTGATCATTGCGAAGCACAGAATGTACAGCATATATATAAGAGAGAATATTCAGTGTGTGCAGAATGGATGTGCTTTATGGAACAAGAGAACATATTCACTGGGCGCAGAATGGCCCTGCTTTACAGAATAACAGAGCGTATTCAGCGGGTGCAGAGTGAGAAGCGGCGCTCTAATGCTAAGGTCATGTGTGCCTGGCCCCTCAGTCCCGAGATGCTGCAGCACGGCTCTAACCTCTCTACTCTCGGGCTTTCATTGCTCTTCACCTCGAACCCAGGCCAGGACACCGCATTAGAGTTGCGTCCACAACACTCTCGGCCCCGCACTCGGCCTTACGCGGCATCCTCTCGCCCGTTCCGCACGCACTCTCATGCCTATCAGAGGTGAGGAAACGCATGCTGAAAAAACGAAACATACTGAAAGGGCCACCCCTTAATGCACAACCGCCTCCTGCCTCACACCTGAAAGTATTTATTCTAAAAAAAACCTTTCTCTGGCTTTTTGTGTGTGTGTGTGCGTATGTGTTGTGAATTGCCTGAAGAGCTTCCATCCCTCTCATAGAAACATGCGTCAGCAGGCGCTGGGTAGACGATTTAAGAGACGTCATGGCACGCAGGAAGAGCAGGTCGATGGGGCTGGCGCCTTAAGCAGTTTTAAGAGGTCCAGCCCAGGTCTCTCAACCTCCTTAGTGCAGCGCCACTTTATGGAAAACCTCAAAACACCCATTAAGACTTTTTTAGGAAGCAAACAGCATAAGATGACTAGGTGGATATAAAAATGGTTTAAGCTAAAGTAAATATATTGACCTCTCAGATAATAAGATGGTATGGTAACATAACACATTATAGTGCTGTCCTGGGGCAGGATTTCTCACATGGGGTAACTATAGTGCTCTCCTGGGGAAAGTTACCTCACAGGGGGTAAATATAGTGCTTCCCTGGGGCAGATTGTTACATTGAGAGTAAATACCCTAGTCACTTGAAGTTAGTTTATTCACAGGGGGTATATATAGTGCTTCCCTAGGGCAAGTTATCTCACAGTGGGTAAATATAGTGCTTCCCGGGGGCAAGTTATCTCAAAGGGGGTAAATATAGTGCTTCCCTGGGGCAAGTTGTCACACAGGGGGTAAATATATCATGGCTGTTACACACCATGAGCTGGAAAAGCCCTGTGTTGCCTCAGCTTCTATAATCTCAAGAGCAGCAGGAGGCTTTGGGCAGATTACTCACAGTCCATAATGACAGCGTGCCACCCAAGGCTGACACATGCACAGATTCCGGTTAACTCTGCATTACTGTCAAACTGATTAAATAGCCCATTAATGAATGTCCGCACTTTAATCAGCATTGATGCTACGGACCTCAAGACACAAGGCGTCTCACAGCATTGTTGTCCAATTTGTTTGATGAACATAACATGTCTAACTGCTCCTTGAGACATGTTCAGCATTTTCAGCAAATTCCAAATATTCAAATGAACATGCAATTATCATTTGTCCGCCCAGCAGACAGCCTTATTCAATGTAGAAATTCTGTTTGTTTTGTCATTGGCTATCATGCACAGTATGTGCTGAAATTATGCTTTTTATATTTTATTTTATTTTATTACAGCATAAAAAACAGACGCAGCTTCATTTTGTGCACTGATTTATTAAGTCAGTTTCCTCCATGGTTTATATTATGTTGGTAAGATGCTCAGAAATCTTAACATATATATTTTTAAACATGCTGGCAAAATAGCCATCATTAACCTGCTAACTTGCAAGCGTTAACTTTAAGCCACAACTTGGTTAACTTTAGCTGTTAGCATTATGCTCATTACCCTTAGGTGCTCAGTATGGCATGAGAAAGTATATGTTATGTTCCCAAAATAAATGTATACTCCTAACATTGTTACACAATTCAATGTTTGTTTTGGGAATACAAATAGTGGCTGAGTGGTATACTTTCTCATGTCAATTTTAATCTTCTAGACAGCTAACTAAGTATCTCATCACCTTTATAATATAGTAAATTAACATTAGCTAGCTAATGGTGACAAGATTATGTTTAGATACCTTACTGTACAATGTGCAATTTTATAATTACAGTAGTCCCCAACAATGGATCATGGCACAGTTTCAAGGAACCCAGTGTCAAGGAATTATTCACTAAATCACAGAATTGTATATTCCTGTTTTTATGCGAGAGTAACTTGTCCTTAAATATTGATTCTAATATTTTGCACAACATGCATGTTAAACTAAGGGGGCTGTAGTTTTCCTTGATCAGTGCAATACCCTTTTTTGTACATTGGCACTATATTGCATTGATCTAGCCTTTAGGAATTCTTCTAGTTTTACCAGAGCTTCCCGAAGCATGCCTTACTGAATGATATGGAACACACGCGATCAGAGGCCAAATGAAACCCATTCATGGTCCAATACTCCGTCAGAGCGGGCCGGGGATGTTATTATGAATTTAGAGCTTTTATCTTAATCCACTAATTGGAGAGTGGTGATCAATAAAGGTCTCCAGTTCAAAAGGAATCAGTGGCCCAGTGGGGAAGGCACCACAGGGATCAAACACGTGTATTCTGATTTAGAGAAATACTTCATACTGCATTAAGGCTGCATCTGACTGAGCCGATTTGAGGTTTCCCCAGTGCTTCCTCATGTCTCATCACCATCAGCAGAGCTTTATTAGCCATTCTCTCTGAGCTAAGTCTGAATCACACTTACACATAGACACATATTTAACAAGCTCTCTTGCTCTCTCTCTCGTTCTCGTTCTCTCTCTCTCACTTACTCTCGCACACACACACACACACACACACCACACACACACTTAAACACACTGCCACACACACACAAGCACACCAAAACATACTTACACACACACACACGCACACACAATACTGTGAATACTGTTCTTTTTCAAACAGCTAACCAACCTCCACCCCAAGATTATAAAAATACTTCCAAGGACCTTCTTGGATTCCCTTCTTATAGTACCCTCCCACGCTCCCCTCTCCCTCCTCCAGTCTTTCTCACCCCCCAGCCATGACAATAATCTCTTCATAAGTCACCCTTATGCAGCTCCTGTCCAAGTCAATTGTGTGCTAAAAATCTACCTCCCTTAACTCCATTAGAGACTCTGGCTCAGAGAGGCTGAGAAGATTAGTTACTGTTGAACACAGTAACAGCATCATTTCCGTACAAGCTCACTGATGTCTTGGGAAAGATTTTGTCTGAACCTCTTCATTAAAGTGTAGAACTAAATAAGGTCCACTACCATCACACAAAGAAAGTGAAAACTAATGCTAATCCTTACTAATGCTAACCCAATTAGCCCGGCAATACAGAATGCTCCCAACATCCATACTTCCCGAAAGGCTATTATTTTTCATCCCAAATGTATCGGTGTTAGGTGGTTGACTGATAAAAAGGGTTCCCTGCTTGCTTTATGAAAGTTTTGCTGCATAGAAACCCATGCGGCGGGACTCAGTTTGAAAGAGCCAGGATCAATCAAAAACATTAGAGGAGCTTAGGGGAGCTTTCATGAAATGCTCCTCCAAGTATGAAATGAATTTCAGAGACAATACCCATAATCCTTTTGGACTGTGATCTGTATCTGAATGTTGAATCAAAATGGGAGTAAAGCTTCAGCTTTCCTCTTCCTCCTCCACATAGATAGGCCTATGATGGGAGAAGCTACCACCAAAACACATAAACCCAGGGTGCCCCTAGACTGCACAGCCACCATATTTGTTAATCACATGTGACTTTAGTTACTGTGCAGCATAGATACATTTCTATTCAGTAAAATACCTGATTAGTTTCATTGCTTCAAGAGGTCTGTCTGGAATTATTTGCCTTAATAATAAGAAAGCAATCTGCTTTTGTATCCAAAATGTAGTGCCTGGAAATTTGTGACATTTCTGAAACCGGGTACACAAATAAATTGTGCCTCTAAATAATGAATGAATGATGCCTTGCTACTCAGCCAACTAAAGACTAAAAATGCAACTAATAGTTTTCTGCACTGTGATTTTTCTTCTGCAGTATACTGAAAGGGAGTGCTGTCAGAGGCTTATGAAGCTGTGGTTGGCTTTTAAACCAAAACGAACAGGCATTGTTGGTAACGAATGAATCATAGGAAGCCTTTTTTTGGGTTCTTTGATTGGTAAAGCTGACTGGTATCATTTGCGATGCATTGTTTTCTGCACCAGTATGCACGTTGTAGACATACCAGTAACTCCCCAGCTCTGGTGCCAGCCAGGACCCATTTGTGCTGTATGGATGTGAAGACATTGGGGAAAGCTAGCAAGGAGGTGGCTTCCCAGCTAGCATAAAACGATATTGCAACTTCCTACAACGTGGCAGTAGGGTGGTAGTGAACAACAACATTGCAGCAACGTTTCATTTTACCCTCACCCCCAAACCAGAACTTTCCAACTATGTTGAAGATATGTCCAGTTCACACTTTTTCCCACATTCTGAAGACATGTTTGCCCCCGACAAAAACACAATGAACACAATGCTTTCACAACTTCCCACAATTTTTCCACAACTTTTTATTTGGCTAACTGGCTATTGGCTCCGTAGCAAATTGAGCTTTTGACTGGAGAACAGAGGCCAGTTGAGATCTAGTCTCGATCAAGGGCATTAAGCTCTTCTGAGGCGCGAACAGACTGGGGGTGAGGTCACCACGTTAAAAGGAATTCCAATTGTTGAATCCCTCCAGGTTAAGAAGGGAACATGGGGAAGGTACAAATTACGGAACAGTTTGATCTTTTGCACAGAGTTACATCACCGAAGGGCTGTGTGAACAACCTGGCTGAATCTCTGTACATAACAGTCAAAGCACTTCCCACAGAGTTACGTCAGAACATGGCTGACATCGTGCAGACAAAAGCTTGAGAAGTCACCGAGGAGAAAAATAATAATTCAAAGAAAAATAGTTAAAAGGGAATCTTCTCACAGACACGAGTTTAAAACGAGCAATATGGAGCCAGACGTAGACATTGACGTGAGAGACATACTGTAGACGTGAGTTCCTTTCTAATTTCTTTATTTCAAAGTTCTCCTGAAAAGTGAATTATAAAAAGAGCTATAAGTGACCAGTGAAATGGCAGTGAAGGTGCAGCAAAGGTGATAGAGCGACAGTAATAATGCTCAAGCCACGGGTTTTCAATCACAGAAAGAATGATGCTGAGAGGGTCATTCCCAGCTAACATGAAATGTTTCAAGAACGTTAGGTCACGTACCAGTTAGATGCCTGTTTGATTTGATTCCCCAAACTGCCCTGCCCTGTCACTGGGGGGATGTGCCCATGGCCCAATGACAGAGGGGGAGCCAGGGGGGGGGGAGCAGACAGACACGTGGACAGGGGAACGTGTCCAGAAGAGAGGCGCACAGAAATAGCTCCTCAGACGGACGTTCGCCTCCTTCCGCTCACCGTGTGGGAAAAAGTGGCTTTAAATAGGTGGCACGTCAGGGCCTGCGGTAATTACAGAGAGCTAATCGGCTTGTGACCAGCGGACGGGCTTAGATCGTGGAGAGCCCCGCTTACAACTGCTTTCCCTGTCATCCTGGCAGAGGTCACAACCTTATCACAACAACCGCACCGTAACGATCAGAGCACAGCCACAGCACTCACACACACACACAGCACCTACACTGGGAATATCAGAGCCCAGCCACAGCACTCACACACACACACAGCACCTACACTGGGAATATCAGAGCCCAGGCACAGCACTCACACACACACACAGCACCTACACTGGGAATATCAGAGCCCAGCCACAGCACTCACACACACACACAGCACCTACACTGGGAATATCAGAGCCCGGGCACAGCACTCACACACACACACAGCACCTACACTGGGAATATCAGAGCCCGGGCACAGCACTCACACACACACAGCACCAACACTGGGAATATCAGAGCCCGGGCACAGCACTCACACACACACACAGCACCAACACTGGGAATATCAGAGCCGGGCACAGCACTCACACACACACACAGCACCTACACTGGGAATATCAGAGCCTGGGCACAGCACTCACACACACACAGCACCTACACTGGGAATATCAGCACAGCACTCACACACACACACACAGCCTGGGAATATCAGAGCCCGGGCCCAGCACTCACACACACACACACACACAGCACCAACACTGGGAATATCAGAGCCCGGGCACAGCACTCACACACACACACAGCACCAACACTGGGAATATCAGAGCCTGGGCACAGCACTTGCACTGAACACATCAGAATAAAGGCACAGCGCTCACACCCTCTTACACTGGGAAAACCAAAGCCTAGACACGGCACCTACAAGGAAAAACATCAGAATCCCGACACAGCACTTACACTGTGAAAACGCCCGAGTGCAAGCACAGCATTGACAAACACAGCACTTCCACTGAAAACATCAGGTTTTACAGGTTAGGGGATGTGGAGCTGCAAACTTTGCTCGCTGCCTTTCCCCCAAAAGAACATTGCATGGATGCCCCTATCACCTTTCTAAGCCAATCACCATCTGCACCTGCTCCACCACCCACACACAGCAGAAGGAATCTCCAGCATTCACTTTAAGTCAGTCAGAGACAAATTCAAGATATAGGCACCGGGCGTTTCGTATTGAGACCATCACAATCTAACGAGGGAGAACAGTGTGTTTTTCTCCATGGAAGAATCATCAAAATCTTGCATGAGGCTCAGCAGTAAATACCGAGGTCATATTATTGTTGTCTAATTTGATGTCAAATCAGAAAAGCTTACTTGATTTCACCTCTGAAGGAAAACTGTGGAGCACTATACCAATGTGCCACTTATATTAGAGCGGGCGTATCTCTCCTTGACAGGAGTGGGGAAATGATCATAACAGCCTGACAGGAACCTTGACATTTTTAATAAAGATAGCAGCACTTTTTTTAGTCAGCTTACAAGAGAAAGGCCCTGGAATTCATCCTGCCAGCGCTGGCACTAAGCTGCAGAAAGCAGCAATAACGAAAGCGGCTTTGGCCGAAAACACATAATAGAATTGATGTTATCCTGACATGGAGAATGAGAAAAGGGACATACTGCGTGATGTCTGGCAAAAAGTGGCCACCTTTGGAGTAAAAACACACCTAACATCTGTGAAGGCCTTGTTCTTTTGGAAGGGCTTTATGTCAAATATCTGAGTTAATTCATAACTTCATAAGCAACAAAAGACACGAAAGAGAAAAAAATACCAAATGACCATTTTAAAGGTTTTTGAAAAGGCCATCACCAACATTAGATATTGTTTTAATTCTGCCTTGTTCTCAAAACCACAGTAACCTTGTGCGTCAAATCTAGTTTATATGTACATTTGTGCAAAACATAATACATGTTGTATGTAGTATGTTTGGCACACGTTGCTGGCACAAATACTTTAAAGAAAATCCCTCCCCGTTTTCTGTAAATATGAAAGAAGACAGAGGCTAATTAAATATTCAACAAATAAAGGCTGTCTATTTTCAGAGCATGGAAAGCTTTAGTTGTATTATTTATGTATTTATGTTGGCAGTAAGGGCTACGTTGCCGGTGGAAACGAGGCAGGCCGTTAGCCAGTGTGTGCTGAGTGCGGCTGGACAGGCCGGCATCCAGCTGTGCAGTGGGCAAAGGTCACAGACAGCAGACCCCCTTCTTTTACCCCTACCATTACATTACATTACATTACAGGCATTTAGCAGACGCTCTTATCCAGAGCGACTTACAGTTTTACATTTCTTTACAATCCATTTATACAGCTGGATATTTACTGAAGTAATTCAGGTTAAGTACCTTGCTCAAGGGTACAACAGCAGTGTCCCACCTGGGGATTGAACCTGAAACCTTAACGTTTCAAGCCCAGTTCCCTAACCATTATACCACACTGCCTGCCTACCACCAGTGTACAGGGCTGCCTGAGAGGAGCTGCTCGCCTGTGTCCCTCGCCGTCTGCAGCGCTGTAACTCCACAGCGCTGGTATGGCGTCGTCTCTGGGCTCCTTTGATCTTAACCCATCGGAGCCTGTGCAGTGTGACACAGGCTCAGCCATGCTACTGTGCAGAGACACAGGCTCGGTCATATTACCGCGTGGAGAGACACCAGTTCAGTCATGTCACTGTGCAGGGAGAGAGACTCACACAGAAGCATGTTACTTTTCTGAAATACACCCATCTGCAGATGCACTGTGGCACAGTAAAAAGGCTCCGCAACTGCAACTCTGTGCAGTCACCGTGTTACTGATCATTACTGAAGTGTAGAGAGTGACAGCCTCTGTTTGTAGTTAATATTCACCCAGTAATTAAATACTATGCCTGCTTCCCAACCTCCAGTTTTGTCCAGTTGGGCTGGACAGCGACACCATATCCACTGCACTGAATCCACAACGGCTCTAGGATTGCATTCCACTCAAATCTGTTCAGCGATAACCCACACTGGAATTCAAAGAAGAGGTGGCTGCATTGATGGCCCACGCCAGTCCCGATACTGCAGCTCCAATCAGATCCGACAGGAAGCCCTCGTCTGTGAGCTGCCCGACATACGGACCTTCTGGCTCCACGCGCATCTCGTGCTGTACAAGCTGTAATCTTTAGTCCCTAAGCAGACAAGACGATCGATAAACTCTTGACACCCCGTCCCATAATTCAACACCATCCCCTTAAACATAAACATTAGCGTGCTTACAATCAATGGAAAGCATTTCCTCGGATAAATGGGCAGGTTAATGATCCATCCCCTGGTCTATTGACCCGAAGCCACACCCCGGCATTCTGCGCTGGTTTTACGCTCCTTACAAAGTGCGTTTAGCCTCTTCTGATTTCAGGACATGGAAGGTGCAGGGGCCAGGCTTTTCTTTCCCAATGTTCATGGTATATCTGTTCAGACTATTAGCAATGATGTCTTTGCCCACGTTTTCCTCCCACAAGACATGGATATGACAATACTGTTGATTGTTCTCACCTTGTATTAATGCACATCTTGTAAGTCGCTCTGGATAAGAGCACACTACACACTTAAAACACAAAATGAAAAAATGTATAGTATATAATGGATTCATTATGGACAGCAGTGGTGCTGTTCAGAATTCACGTAGCTCAGCTCAGCTCAGCAATGGTGCAGAGCATTGGTAAACAGCATTCTGTTGTAGGCTAATACAGTCAATTCAGTCTTTTTTTTCCTCATGCACCAGTATAAATTTGGTAAAGGTATTGTGAGAAAAGCTGTAGATCTGTGAAATTGGTCATGTTTACTCTTTTATCAGAAACTGATATTGTTACATCTCTCTCTCTCTCTTTCTCTCTCTCTCTCTCTCTCTCTCTCTCTCTCTCTCATTCATACAGATTCCAATGGGAATAGTAGAAATACAGATAATACAGTATCAGATTTTTTACTGTATTTTTACTGTATTTTTACTATCCCCATTGAAATCTGTATGAATTAAATGGAGAATGGACTGATTAAAAACACCTACTCGGCGATGCATTTGAACAATGCTGCGATGTACAAAGTGCTCTTCCAAAGTGCATTTGCGTTCAACTTCCGAGTTCAGAGCACCCCGTTCATTAGAGACACAGAGGAGCTGCGTTTGAGCGAAGAACGCACGAATGCTCCGGGGTTCAAACGGAAGACTGCGGTTCTGCGGTCTTAGATGGGCTTGCCGTTTCTCTGAATCCTTGCATTTTTAATACCCAGCTTAGCACGCCGGTTTCTTGATCGATCTTAACTACTTCATCAACACCGAAGGCACTTTGGATAACCTCATGTTGCAGATATTTGCAGGCCCTGGCCACCCTGCACACATAAACACCTCGCTGGAAATGTAGGCAATAGCGTCCAAGGCCACTCTTGATTTAATGTAATGCGATTTTTATTTTATTTTTTACTTTCTGTATTTGGCAGAGAAGGTTGTCCAATTTGGAAAATCGCATTGGAAGCTTTATGGAATTAGAGAGAGAGAGAGAGTGGAGGGAGTTCAGATTCTTTCTTAGATGGCTCAAGATGTGTCAGACAGCCTGGCTTCAAAAAGCCCAAAGATGCTCACAACCCCTCGAAGGTTCATGGCCGAAAACTCCATACTGTAGTTAAAAATGAACACAAAGTCTCCAGTGAACATAGCTAGCTGCAACATTACATTTACATTTTAGGCATTTAGCAGACGTTCTTATCCAGAGTGACTTACACAGTTTACATTTCTTTACATACAATCAATTTATACAGCTGGATATTTTACTGAAGCAATTCAGGTTAAGTACCTTGCTCAAGGGTACAATGGCAGTGCCCCACCTGGGAATTGAACCTGCAACCCCTGAGTTAGAAGCCCAGCTCCCTAACCATTACACTACACTGTCAGCCCAAGACAGCCAAAGTTTGACCTCAATGTCCCCTGGGCCTACTCTAGCATTCAGAGGTTGTGAGATATACTGACTGGTGTGCATCAAACAAAGGGAATCTTCATAAATATCTGAAGTTTTGCGGGAGGTCTGGCTAACTAATAATAATAATAATATATGCCATTTAGCAGACACTTTTATCCAAAGCGACTTACAGTAGTGAATGCATACACTTTCAGTATATGTGGCCCCAGTGGGGATTGAACCCACAACCTAAGCGTTGCCAACGCTGTGCTCTACCAACTGAGCCACAGAGAACCACTTTGTTCTCTGTAGAGGGATGGACTCTCTCTCCGATATTGAAATCGTACACTGCTCAGCAATTTGTGCCAATTTGCTAAAATGAGATAGGAGTGTTATCTGACATGAATATGCTTCTTATTATTGCTGGTGGTGAGCTAAAAAGAAGGTTGATGTCAACTGGAATGAAAGTGGTCATTGAATCTCATTACAACGGCAATACAAAACTGCTCAAATGAGTGAAACAGCCACCTGATCAATCGTAAGTGTACAGAATATTATTTATATATTTATTTATTTATATAGCATATGATGACGTATGTGAAGACGACGCTGATGAGGAAGATGATGACGATGAGGAGGATGTTAAACCAGTTTTCAATGTGTCAGACTTAAAATAAACAACCAAAAGTGACAAAACAACTGATATCACCAAAGACCTAGAACATTTATTCATAGATACATTTAATTGGTTAAAATAATCAGACCTATTAAAATAGAAGAATAATTATTTTCTATTGTAGATCATTATTATTTATGTTTACATTACAATTTAAATGTATTGTTATTTAGGTCTTTATTGGGTCTAATTAGAAGCTATAGGTAAGAGTAGAGGAACCCTGTTCACAATGGTGTTTATATGCTGTGATCATACTCCTTTCTTTGCTTCCATGAAATGAAACAGTCTCCCAGCCAAACGAGGACTTCTGCTCAGTGAACAAATTAAAGATGTAGAGCGATTAACGACAAACCATGCGAAAGAAATCGATAATTTACTATCCAGTGGGCATGGCCAAAAAATACTGCATCTTCGACCGTGACGTTTTCCCCCTCCTTAGCAGATAGGAGAGAGACAGCGATCAGTTCGGAACCTGAGTCGCCCTTCCCCGCGTGATGCTCGCGCTCTCTATATAAGTCGCGCGCTCTACCAACCGCTCACAACATTAGCGGACAGCTCCACGGTGCTGAAATCGCACACAGTCGCCGCAGCGCCTGTTTACACCACACCGAACAAAACAACTTCACGCAGCTCAACATGCACGCTACCATGAAGGGAATATCGTGGAAACTTTTTCTGCTCGCTCTTCTATTTTTGAACGGGACTGCCCAAGACGTCGAACAGACGCAGTTCATTTGCACGTCCGTGCCGAAGGATGTGGACTTGTGTTCGGCCATTATGCAGAACCGTGGGCCGGTGGAAGATCTGAAGACCACGGTCATGCAGCTGAGGGAGACTGTCCTGCAACAGAAGGAAACCATCATGAACCAAAAAGACACAATCAGGGAGCTGACCTCTAAACTGAGCCGCTGTGAGAGTCAAAGTCCGGGCGACGCCAGAGCAGGGGAAAGGAGGAAAGAAACCGGGTCCAAAAACACCATGGGGGACGTGTCGAGAGGTCCGTCCAATACCCTCAGGGAGCTAGAGCAAACTTTACAGTCACTGAGACAGAGGCTTGAGAACCTTGAGGTATGTATCCTTCTGATATTTTTATGGGTGACTTATCGGATGTAAACACCGATGTTTTACCTTCTACATTCGATCCTACAATTTACGCGATAACTTTCCAAGAATGTAATTACTCTCGACATGCAACCAATGTCTTTATGAGGGGAAAAGCTTATACCGCAAATTATGTTGATGATTTATACAAATCGGTTCTAACCTCTATTACCAGGCGTGTAGCTATAGTGTCCCAGATGTTTAAAAAAAAGTGTTTGCCTTGCTCAAACCTTTTGAAAACAGAGAGCGCAAACTTATTTCCACTGTATTCTCTGCCCCCGTAGCAATTCAGCAGGAGCAACAATTCGGTTCAAGCGAACAGCCTGAAGGACTTGCTTCAGAAGAAAATCGACGACCTAGAGAAGCAGGTCCTGTCCCGTGTGAACAGTTTGGAGGAGAGCGAGGCTGGTCTGAGGAACGACACGGAGCAGCGCGGCAAAGTGGAGAGCACGCTCACGTCCTTACACCAGAGAATCAGCGACCTGGAAAAAGGTGCGATTAGCGGGCTGGGAAAACGAGGCAAACCCCGTGATGGACATACATGTATACTGCGCTAGAAATGTCACATTATTATTTTTCATTCCTCACAATACGCGTATTTAACAATGGTGTAGACGAGAGACACTACCGGTAGATTAGGGACATTATCGATACAAATGTGCTTTCATTTATAAATGAAAACACATTTTTACAAAAATTATAATAAGCCCTGGGACAAGATTGTCACAGCGGAAATGGTGCGTTGGGAGCAGGGGAGGAGAGCCGCATTGTTTTGCATATCCCGTTCCACATTAATGGCATAATGGACTGGGAACAGGAAACCGTGCCTTGTTAATTCCACTTCGGTGTGTTACAAATCTCCCTCCTTCCGAAAAGCAGATCGGACGTCCTTGCTATTTCGCTTAGCGATGAATGTTCCCACGAATCGCTCTGAGGCGATAAACTTCGTTGGGACCCCAAACGATACCCGCTGATGCGACCCGCATCCTCGCGCACATCTGGGATATTGACCATGGCTGACAGCTGTATAGCGATATGGAAGGCATTAGACAATGTTGTAATGTGCGCGGGGGCTGTGGGCGGAGAGTGAAGGAGTGAGAGGGGGGGGGGCGGGGGGAGAGGAGAGTACTGTTCCCTGCGCCCCGATCACGTGGCCGCCATCATACCGCAGAAACTGGATTAGTTGTATAACCATCAGCAGTGAGGACGGATGTTCTGTACCGCAGTGTCACACCTGAAAGCGGTTTCTTAAAATATCACGCGAAGAAAATCCTCTCGCAACAAAGCACATTGAGAAATACCTGACCCCTATGAACAAAAAAATGAATAAATGAAAGGTGGTTTTGATATAGCTAAAAAAGGCAGGCAAGTTGTAAATAACACTCGATTTGTCTTGAAGGTATTTAATTGCATTGAATTCCATTGTGTTGTAGGTCAGAAAGACAACCGACCGCTGGATAAATTCCAGTTGACATTCCCTTTGCGAAACAACTACATGTATGCCAAAGTGATGAAGAGCATGCCAGAGATGTATGCCTTCACCGTCTCCATGTGGCTCAAGTCTAACGCTTCTCCTGGAGTGGGGACGCCTTTCTCCTATGCTGTCCCGGGACAGGCCAATGAGCTGGTGCTCATTGAGTGGGGGAACAACCCCATGGAGATTCTCATAAATGACAAGGTATGTACACACATGCCGCCCTGCACACATACACACACACACACACACACACACACACACACACACACACATGCACACAGGCACACATGCATGCACACACACAAGCACACACACACACACACACACACACACACACACACACACACAATTAATTTGGAATTAATTGCCATTAAACAACACAAAAGGCATTGCAAGAATTTAGAAAATGCTTGGAGTATTGAAAAAAATAAAAAATATGAATTGCTCAAAGTTACAGATAAAAGGCATTTCAGTTGGATGGTATAATGCCAGTTAACTGCTGCTTTCATGATTTACAAATGCCAAAATCAATGACAGCTTTATTTAATAGTGATCTAGATCAATGAAATCAGGTCAAACGCTTGGGCACAACATTCCAATCGTATTAATGTGATGCGCATTAATGCTGTGCTAAGTGACATTTCTGTCTCTGCGTGGATCTATCTGAGTAACTCTGTTTGACTGTTTCCCCGTGCTACAGGTGGCGAAGCTTCCATTCCTCATTAACGACGGGAAATGGCATCATATCTGCGTTACCTGGACAACGCGGGATGGCGTGTGGGAGGCCTTCCAGGACGGGGTTATTAGGGGCAACGGCGAGAACTTGGCTCCGTATCATCCAATCAAACCGCAGGGAGTTCTGGTGCTGGGGCAGGAACAGGTAAGGCCATTTTGTTTCACCACTTAGTCCGTTTGCAACGTCCTCCCCACCCAGCTGGCCACCACCGAGAGCAAAGCTTCGATGCCCCTCTGTCTCAAACAGCCTCGAACTTGGCGAAGACTAATCTTACGTGGCTGAATGAATTAGATTGATTCGATGTATTGGTTCGAAAAAAATATGATTTGCTCTCGAACATTGTCAGAAGGAGAGATGATGTAAATGATAATGTAAATGAAAACAATATTGCATAATGCTCTTTTCAACAACTTGAGTGCAAGCGTCATTTCAGAAAAGCCAAATATTGGGGGGTGACATTTTTTTGTCAAATCAGTTGTGCAATAGTCAATTTTGGTGAGTTGTTTCTGTACAATTTACTTATATATTTAGGTAACATTAATAAACAAAGGAGACAACTACAGTATGTAAATAGTAAACCTATTTTTAATTCCAGTCGATCATAATGATATAGTGTTATACAAATCTTTTTGTGTGAAAAGTGATAAGCGCTACAGGACCTCATCATAAGGAACGTTGGATGAGCTTCAAATCGCGGGTGACGTTAAGTCGGGTTTTTTAACATATAGACCGTGTTCGTATTGACACAACATGACATTTATTTGAATATGTTACATTTTAATTAACAGTATTATGGCGTTAATACAGTTTGTTTACCTAAATGAATGGAATAACGGACAAGGTTTTTGAGTTACCTTTGTGGAGCGGATAAAAACATAAAATGATGTGATTTTAAATAAAATTTCAGATTGATTTAAAATTTCTCCAACAGGACCAAAACGACGCCCCTTGGAGTGAGGTTTTGATGCCTATGGATGACAAATCTAAGCGTATTTATTTATTTTGTATATTTAGCATAAGAATGGCTGGCAAAAAATAAAATTTCACACATTTGGGACAAGAAGCGTTTCTCGAGCGCCGATGAACATTTGGGACAAGAAGCTTTAGCCACATGCAGCAATAAAGCGCAGACGGGCAATGTCTTCTCGTGGGTGGAGACCGGCATTGAGATCTATGGCGGGGCTTCGAAATGGACATTTGAGCCTTGCCACCAACTCAACTGAACCGTGTCGTTACGAAGAAAAGCGCGCGAAAATGCGTAGCCCCAACCTTCTGTCGTCCGTCCGCGTGCCAAGGGACAGAAGAAAATATGGACATGTGTGACTGGAGAAATGAGACTTCTGAATTTGCAATATATATCTTAATTTTATTGATTTTTTTGGGGACATGACCCACCCTTTTTTCCTCCGCTCTTGGAACAGAAACGGACAGCGTTAAGAGTCAGTTTCTCTTTGAGCGTGACTTTAATTTGTTTTGAAAGCGCATTGGCCGGCAGGCCATTCTGTATTTTCTCTCTCCACCTGTTTTTTGGCGGCAACGAGAAATGTAACTACCGTAGCACAGGCAGATGCAGAACTCTTTGCCTCTTTGATAATGGGGACTGAACTGGTGGTCAGCAGCATTCGACGCTGTGTTAATCGACCGGAAATACGCATTTCCCTCACGTTCCGTCACGTTCTCTTTCTCCTTCCTGCGACGTTCACAGTGAACGCTGTGAAACAGGCCGATGGACCGCGCACAAAAGGATCAGAGGATCTTGTCGTGTGCTCAACGCGTCGGCGTGGCGACATTTTAATGTATGTCATACTGATTTTCACTTTAAAAATGTTATTTACCTCTGTTTGAAAATACATGTTACAGAGTGTTCCCGTTAAGAATGGCATTTAAATGTATCTGTTAAGGAAGACATGTAAGGTATGTGTTAAGAAAAGCCATTTCAGTTCGTCTCTAGTTTTAAGACGTCTTAATTGCCAATACACTATGTGCTTGGGTGCCTTGGGCCAGTGCAAACATTGTGAATATTAGTTCAAATTAGGTAGCCTAGTTGTTTTTATTTATTTTAAAGATAAATAGATCGAAGAGATTGTTACTATTATAATGTAAATATACCCAAAAGCTACTAGTTAAAGGCCTGACATGTTTTGTTGGGGTTATTTGCACTCTTTATCAGGATTGCTATCTGTACATTAGCAGCATGAAAGAATAATGCTACAATAGCACTGATCTAATTGGTCAGAATCATCCTTTTGGGTTGAGATTTTTTTACTGTTATTGTTATATGCTATAAGCATGACAACACTGAAAGGAAAAAAAACAACTTAGTTTTTGAAATAAAATTGTGACACAAAATCCTATTGTCTTTGTACATGCATACCGCGGGGCCTAATGTGTGTAGTGGTGTAGTGTGTACAGGTGTGTGTGTGTGTGCGTGCTTGTGAGAGAGAGAGAGAGAGAGAGAGAGAGAGAGAGAGAGGCACTGTAGGTCAGGGGTGTCCAATCTTATCTCAGAAGGGCCAGTGTGGGTCCATGCCCATGCTCTGAATTTAGTGCTGGGCTCGAGCAAGAGGCTGCACCCCTAACATAAAATGTCCACCAGAATACAAAACCTTGAATTCACAATGGAAAAGCGCTCCTACACTGATTCCAATCACTCCCTCCGCCTTCAAGGGCTGTAGGGGCTTGAGAAGCTATAGGAACGTCAACAAGGGGTGGCAGTCTTCCCAAAGGGTGACTTTGGACAGACAAACTTGGACAGGCACCACCGTCATCAGCCCCTCCTCCCTGTTAGACCGCGTGGCCTAATGGATAAGGCGTCTGACTTCGAATCAGAAGATTGAGGGTTCGAGTCCCTTCGTGGTCGCAATTTTACAAATCTTGTAAGTTGTTCTGGATAAGAGTGTCTGTAAAATGTAAAATGTAAATGTACACAATCCCCCTTTAGTTCACTCAGGAGAGCCCACCGGGTCCCCATATCCTCCCAGGCCTCTGCAACATATACAGTCAAATACACGCTCATGGAACAATCACATGAATTCTGATAATTGGATTAGGGACCAGGGCATGGGTTACTGATTGTTCATCCACCATTTTCTTTTATTTCTTCCTTTGGCTTCCAGCTCATAATGGGGGTAAGGGCGTAGGCGGGGATTGTCACCCAGCTCAAGGGTGACTTTGGACAGACAGACTTGGACAGGCACCACCGTCATCATCCCCACCTGCACATTAGACCGCGTGGCCTAATGGATAAGGCGTCTGACTTCGAATCAGAAGATTGAGGGTTCGAGTCCCTTCGTGGTCGATATTTTACTATTAATGCACATCTTGTAAGTCACTCTGGATAAGAGCGTCTGCTAAATGCTTAAAATGTAAAATGTAAATGTACACAATCCCCCTTTAGTTCACTCAGGAGAGCCCACCGGGTCCCCATATCCTCCCAGGCCTCTGCAACATATACAGTCAAATACACGCTCACGGAACAATCACATGAATTCTGATGATTGGAGTTCATCCAACATTTTTGTTTACATCTTTCTTTGGCTTCCAGCTCATAATAGGGGTAAGGGTGTAGGCGGGGATTGTCACCCAGCTCAAGGGTGACCTTGGACAGACAAACTTGGACAGGCACCACTGTCATCATCCTTTCCTCCAGTTCTGACTGCGTGGCCTAATGGATAAGGCGTCTGACTTCGGATCAGAAGATTGAGGGTTCGAGTCCCTTCGTGGTCGAGGTTTTACCGCGTGTGTATTAATGCACATTAATTGCTCTGGATTAGAGCGTCTGCTAAATGCTTAAAATGTCAAATGTAAATGTACCCAATCCCCCTTTAGTTCACTCAGGAGAGCCCACCGGGTCCCCACATCCTCCCAGGCCTCTGCAACATATACAGTCAAATACACGCTCACAGAACAATCACATGAATTCTGATGATTGGAGTTCATCCGACATTTTTGTTTACATCTTTCTTTGGCCTCCAGCTCATAATAGGGGTAAGGGCGTAGGTGGGGATTGTCACCCAGCTCAAAGGTGACTTTGGACAGACAGACTTAGACAGGCACCACCGTCATCAGCCCCTCCTCCCTGTTAGACCGTGTGGCCTAATGGATAAGGCGTCTGACTTCGAATCAGAAGATTGAGGGTTCGAGTCCCTTCATGGTCGTAATTTTACAAATCTTGTAAGTTGTTCTGGATAAGAGTGTCTGTAAAATGTAAAATGTGAATGTACACAATCCCCCTTTAGTTCACTCAGGAGAGCCCACCGGGTCCCCATATCCTCCCAGGCCTCTGCAACATATACAGTCAAATACACGCTCATGGAACAATCACATGAATTCTGATGATTGGATTAGGGACCAGGGCATGGGTTACTGATTGTTCATCCACCATTTTCTTTTATTTCTTCCTTTGGCTTCCAGCTCATAATAGGGGTAAGGGCGTAGGCGGGGATTGTCACCCAGCTCAAGGGTGACTTTGGACAGACAAACTTGGACAGGCACCACCGTCATCATCCTCCTCCATGTTTGACTGCGTGGCCTAATGGATAAGGCGTCTGACTTCGGATCAGAAGATTGAGGGTTCGAGTCCCTTCGTGGTCGATATTTTACTATTAAACATCTTGTAAGTCACTCTGGATAAGAGTCTGCTAAATGCTTAAAATGTAAAATGTAAATGTACACAATCCCCCTTTAGTTCACTCAGGAGAGCCCACCGGGTCCCCATATCCTCCCAGGCCTCTGCAACATATACGGTCAAATACACGCTCACGGAACAATCACATGAATTCTGATGATTGGAGTTCATCCAACATTTTTGTTTACATCTTTCTTTGGCTTCCAGCTCATAATAGGGGTAAGGGCGTAGGCGGGGATTGTCACCCAGCTCAAGGGTGACCTTGGACAGACAAACTTGGACAGGCACCACTGTCATCATCCTTTCCTCCAGTTCTGACTGCGTGGCCTAATGGATAAGGCGTCATTTTTGATTTTTGTTTGGCTTCCATCATAATGGGGGAAGATTGAGGGATTGTCACCCCTCAAGGGTGACTTTGGACAGACAGTTTTATCAGCCCCTCCTCCATTAATGGCCTAATGGATAATCTGCTCTGAAGATTGAGGGTTCAAGTCTGTTGAAATTTTAAATGCTCTGGAAAATGTAAAATGTAAATGTACACAATCCCCTTTAGTTCACTCAGGAGAGCCCACTGGGTCCCCACATCCTCCCAGGCCTCTGCAACATATACAGTCAAATACACGCTCATGGAACAATCACATGAATTCTGATGATTGGAGTTCATCCGTTACATTTTTGTTTACATCTTTTTCTTGTTTGGCCTCCAGCTCATAATAGGGGTAAGGGTGTAGGCAGGGATTGTCACCCAGCTCAAGGGTGACTTTGGACAGACAAACTTGGACAGGCACCACCGTCATCATCCCCTCCTCCCTGTTAGACCGCGTGGCCTAATGGATAAGGCGTCTGACTTCGAATCAGAAGATTGAGGGTTCGAGTCCCTTCGTGGTCGATAATTTACTTTACAAATCTTGTAAGTTGTTCTGGATAAGAGTGTCTGTAAAATGTGAAATGTGAATGTACACAATCCCCCTTTAGTTCACTCAGGAGAGCCCACTGGGTCCCCACATCCTCCCAGGCCTCTGCAACATATACAGTCAAATACACCGCCATGGAACAATCACATGAATTCTGATAATCAGAGTAGGGACCAGGGCATGGGTTACTGATTGTTCATCCACCATTTTCTTTTATATCTTCCTTTGGCTTCCAGCTCATAATAGGGGTAAGGGTGTAGGCGGGGATTGTCACCCAGCTCAAGGGTGACTTTGGACAGACAAACTTGGACAGGCACCACCGTCATCATGCTCTCCTCCATGTTTGACTGCGTGGCCTAATGGATAAGGCGTCTGACTTCGGATCAGAAGATTGAGGGTTCGAGTCCCTTCGTGGTCGATATTTTACCATTAATGCACATCTTGTAAATCACTCTGGATAAGAGCGTCTGCTAAATGCTTACAATGTAAAATGTAAATGTACACAATCCCCCTTTAGTTCACTCAGGAGAGCCCACCGGGTCCCCATATCCTCCCAGGCCTCTGCAACATTCAAATACACGCTCACAGAACAATCACATGAATTATGATGATTGGAGTTCATCCAACATTTTTGTTTACATCTTTCTTTGGCTTCCAGCTCATAATGGGGGTAAGGGTGTAGGCGGGGATTGTCACCCAGCTCAAGGGTGACTTTGGACAGACAGACTTGGACAGGCACCACCGTCATCAGCCCCTCCTTCACATTTGACTGCGTGGCCTAATGGATAAGGTGTCTGACTTCGAATCAGAAAATTGAGGGTTCGAGTCCCTTCGTGGTCGCAATTTTATAAATCTTGTAAGTTGTTCTGGATAAGAGTGTCTGTAAAATGTAAAATGTGAATGTACACAATCCCCCTTTAGTTCACTCAGGAGAGCCCACTGGGTCCCCACATCCTCCCAGGCCTCTGCAACATATACGGTCAAATACACGGTCACGGAACAATCACATGAATTCTGATAATCAGAGTAGGGACCAGGGCATGGGTTACTGATTGTTCATCCACCATTTTCTTTTATATCCTTGTTTGGCTTCCAGCTCATAATCGGGGTAAGGGTGTAGGCGGGGATTGTCACCCAGCTGAAGGGTGACTTTGGACAGACAAACTTGGACAGGCACCACCGTCATCAACCACTCCTCCACATTAGACCGCGTGGCCTAATGGATAAGGCGTCTGACTTCGGATCAGAAGATTGAGGGTTCGAGTCCCTTCGTGGTCGATATTTTACTATTAATGCACATCATGTAAATCACTCTGGATTAGAGCGTCTGCTAAATGCTTACAATGTAAAATGTAAATGTACACAATCCCCCTTTAGTTCACTCAGGAGAGCCCACCGGGTCCCCACATCCTCCCAGGCCTCTGCAACATATACAGTCAAAATGGTCACGGAACAATCACATGAATTCTGATGATTGGAGTTCATCCAACATTTTTGTTTACATCTTTCTTTGGCTTCCAGCTCATAATGGGGGTAAGGGTGTAGGCGGGGATTGTCACCCAGCTGAAGGGTGACTTTGGACAGACAAACTTGGACAGGCACCACCGTCATCAACCACTCCTCCACATTAGACCGCGTGGCCTAATGGATAAGGCGTCTGACTTCGAATCAGAAGATTGAGGGTTCGAGTCCCTTCGTGGTCGGAATTTTACAAATCTTGTAAGTTGTTCTGGATAAGAGTGTCTGTAAAATGTAAAATGTGAATGTACACAATCCCCCTTTAGTTCACTCAGGAGAGCCCACTGGGTCCCCACATCCTCCCAGGCCTCTGCAACATATACAGTCAAATACACCGTCACGGAACAATCACATGAATTCTGATGATTGGATTAGGGACCAGGGCATGGGTTACTGATTGTTCATCCACCATTTTCTTTTATTTCTTCCTTTGGCTTCCAGCTCATAATAGGGGTAAGGGCGTAGGCGGGGATTGTCACCCAGCTCAAGGGTGACTTTGGACAGACAGACTTGGACAGGCACCACCGTCATCATCCCCTCCTGCCACATTAGACCGCGTGGCCTAATGGATAAGGCGTCTGACTTCGAATCAGAAGATTGAGGGTTCGAGTCCCTTCGTGGTCGGTATTTTACTATTAATGCACATCTTGTAAGTTGTTCTGGATAAGAGTGTCTGCTAAATGCTAACAATGTAAAATGTGAATGTACACAATCCCCCTTTAGTTTACTCAGGAAAAGCCCCCCACATCCTCCCAGGCCTCTGCAACATTTACAGTCAAATACACCGCCATGGAACAATCACATGAATTCTGATGATTGGAGTAGGGACCAGGGCACAGGTTACTGATTGTTCATCCACCATTTTATATTTATATCCTTCTTTGGCTTCCAGCTCATAATGGGGGTAAGGGCTTAGGCGGGGATTGTCACCCAGCTCAGGGGTGACTTTGGACAGACAGACTTGGACAGGCACCACCATCATCAACCCCTCCTCCACATCAGACCGCGTGGCCTAATGGATAAGGTGTCTGACTTCGAATCAGAAGATTGAGGGTTCGAGTCCCTTCATGGTCGATATTTTACTATTAATCCACATCTTGTAAGTTACTCTGGATAAGAGCGTCTGCCAAATGCTTACAATGTAAAATGTAAATGTACACAATCCCCCTTTAGTTCACTCAGGAGAGCCCATTGGGTCCCCATATCCTCCCAGGCCTCTGCAACATATTCAGTCAAATACACGTTCACGGAACAATCACATGAATTCTGATGATTGGAGTTCATCCAACATTTTTGTTTACATCTTTCTTTGGCTTCCAGCTCATAATAGGGGTAAGGGCGTAGGTGGGGATTGTCACCCAGCTCAAAGGTGACTTTGGACAGACAGACTTGGACAGGCACCACCGTCATCAGCCCGTCCTCCCTGTTTGGCCGCGTGGCCTAATGGATAAGGCGTCTGACTTCGAATCAGAAGATTGAGGGTTCGAGTCCCTTCGTGGTCGCAATTTTACAAATCTTGTAAGTTGTTCTGGATAAGAGTGTCTGTAAAATGTGAAATGTGAATGTACACAATCCCCCTTTAGTTCACTCAGGAGAGACCACTGGGTCCCCATATCCTCCCAGGCCTCTGCAACATATACAGTCAAATACACGCTCACGGAACAATCACATGAATTCTGATGATTGGATTAGGGACCAGGGCATGGGTTACTGATTGTTCATCCACCATTTTCTTTTATATCTTCCTTTGGCTTCCAGCTCATAATAGGGGTAAGGGTGTAGGTGGGGATTGTCACCCAGCTCAAGGGTGACTTTGGACAGACAAACTTGGACAGGCACCACCGTCATCATCCATTCCTCCATGTTTGACCGCGTGGCCTAATGGATAAGGCGTCTGACTTCGGATCAGAAGATTGAGGGTTCGAGTCCCTTCGTGGTCGATATTTTACTATTAATGCACATCTTGTAAGTCACTCTGGATAAGAGCGTCTGCTAAATGCTTACAATGTAAAATGTGAATGTACACAATCCCCCTTTAGTTCACTCAGGAAAAGCCCCCCACATCCTCCCAGGCCTCTGCAACATTTACAGTCAAATACACCGCCATGGAACAATCACATGAATTCTGATGATTGGAGTAGGGACCAGGGCACAGGTTACTGATTGTTCATCCACCATTTTCTTTTATATCCGTCTTTGGCTTCCAGTTCATAATAGGGATAAGGGCGTAGGCGGGAATTGTCACCCAGCTCAAGGGTGACTTGGGACAGACAGACTTGGACAGGCACCACCGTCATCACGCTCTCCTCCACATTTGGCTGTGTGGCCTAATGGATAAGGCTTCTGACTTCGGATCAGAAGATTGAGGGTTCGAATCCCTTCGTGGTCGGAATTTTACCATTAATGCACATCTTGTAAGTCACTCTGGATAAGAGCGTCTGCTAAATGCTTAAAATGTAAAATGTAAATGTAAGATGTGAATGTACACAATCCCCCTTTAGTTCACTCAGGAGAGCCCATTGGGTCCCCATATCCTCCCAGGCCTCTGCAACATATACAGTCAAATACACGTTCACGGAACAATCACATGAATTCTGATGATTGGAGTTCATCCAACATTTTTGTTTACATCTTTCTTTGGCCTCCAGCTCATAATAGGGGTAAGGGTGTAGGTGGGGATTGTCACCCAGCTCAAAGGTGACTTTGGACAGACAGACTTAGACAGGCACCACCGTCATCAGCCCCTCCTCCCTGTTAGACCGCGTGGCCTAATGGATAAGGCGTCTGACTTCGAATCAGAAGATTGAGGGTTCGAGTCCCTTCGTGGTCGCAATTTTACAAATTTTGTAAGTTGTTCTGGATAAGAGTGTCTGTAAAATGTAAAATGTGAATGTACACAATCCCCCTTTAGTTCACTCAGGAGAACCCACTGGGTCCCCATATCCTCCCAGGCCTCTGCAACATATACAGTCAAATACACCGCCATGGAACAATCACATGAATTCTGATAATCAGAGTAGGGACCAGGGCATGGGTTACTGATTGTTCATCCACCATTTTCTATTTATATCCTTCTTTGGCTTCCAGCTCATAATGGGGGTAAGGGCGTAAGCGGGGATTGTCACCCAGCTAAGGGGTGACTTTGGACAGACAGACTTGGACAGGCACCACCATCATCAACCCCTACTTCACATCAGACCGCGTGGCCTAATGGATAAGGCGTCTGACTTCGGATCAGAAGATTGAGGGTTCGAGTCCCTTCGTGGTCGATATTTTACTATTAATGCACATCTTGTAAGTCACTCTGGATAAGAGCGTCTGCTAAATGCTTACAATGTAAAATGTGAATGTACACAATCCCCCTTTAGTTCACTCAGGAGAGCCCACCGGGTCCTCACTTCCTCCCAGGCCTCTGCAGTCAAATACACCGCCATGTGAATTCTGCACACGCGAGTCACATGTAAAATGCACATTACCACATGTTCTCACATTCACTTCACAGGCATCCACATGGGATCGCACACATGCATGCGTTTTTTTTCACGTGTGAAATTCACGTGAGTTTGCAGTTTGTGCAGCATACGTCCAAGGATTCATTCAGACACCAGCAGCTTTCCTAAACCCGTTTCCCTGAGCCAGCAGCCTTTGCGGGACCCTGAAAGCAGGCCCATAAGTTGTTGGTACTCCAGTATTCAGATAAACGGCCGCCGTGAAAGAATAATCCTCTGGAGAGAGCTGTGATCTCTGGATGGCACTAGACACCTGCCCCACTGATGACCCCAAGCTCCGCTCTTCTGCAAGGCTTTATTTGGGGCACCCTGCTGTGAGACTTACTGGGGACATATTGAGGCGGCAGTGTTGCATAATGATTAGGGAACTGGGCTCACAGCACAAAGGCAGCAGTTTCGATTCCCAGGTGCAGCACTGTGGTTGTACCCTTGAGCAAGGTACTTAACCTGAATTGCTTCAGCGAATATTCATCTGTGTAAATAGATTGTATGTTAAGAAATGCAAACTGTGTAAGTCTCTCTGGATAAGAGGCTCTGTTAAATGCCTGAAATGTGATGTATTCGGCTCTGGAAATTTAAATGAGTGCAGTTACAAGTGCGGGGGCTTGAAATAACACCCTGGGGCAAGGTGAATTTTGTCCTGCAGGCATGTGCTATAGCCCTCACAAAACAACAGAGCCAGATCTGAGACGAGACACAGATTTCCGGTGCTTTTATTCAACAAGGCTGGGAAACAGCTTACAGCTCAGAAAGCTTTAAATAAACCAGCAAACAGAAACCTACGTAAGGCTACCTACTCCAGCTTTATGCCTGTAGAGCAGGGGTGGGCAATTCTGGTCCTGGAGGGCCGGTGTGTATGCAGGTTTTTGTTTCTACCAATTACCCTGGCTCAATTAGCAAATTAGTTGGATGAGCCAATGCTGGTTTACTTGTAGATTAGGCCACAGCAACATGTTTCATATGGGAGCACAAGAACAGTCTTCAACTGACATTCATGGGCTTATCAAGAAATGTAGCTAAAATGTCAGATCACATAAATGATTTGGCTAATTAAATCATTAAGAACAGAAGTTGGCATGAAATCCAGAAACGGATACGGCCCTCCTTGCCCACCCCTGCTGTAGAGTTAAATTGAAAAAAGAGAGCACACTCTTGCGTGACTATTGGCTCCCAAGAGATCTTAGGGTTCGGCTGGGGAAAGAGCTTTGTGCCTCTGCCCCTTGGACCTGCCGGTCAAAGCTGGCACTGGCACGGTCTGGATTTGAGGCACACTAGAACAGTGCCTTAACAGAATGAGCCACCCAGCAGCCCCTCTGTGCCTTTACCTTTAGCAACCACTCGCAGGTTCTCTTAACAGGCCATTCACCCGCAGCTCCGACAAACCAAGTCTCTGGTTAGGGCACACGGTTGCCCCCTGCTGGTGGGGTTGAGTATGAGACCCAGGAAGTGAAGGGAGCAGCCCATTTCAGCCTCTGGGTAAGAGCAAAGGGCCCCTCTCTGATTGCAGGAAGGAGAAAAATAACCAATAGCACCCCTGCAGCAGGTTCAAAATAACCCAACAAAACACAAGTGAGGTGTTGGTGGTGCTTACCAGGTCATTTGGATGAAGTCTGTAGAGCCACATCCAAATAAGTCTGCTTTAAAGCTTGTAATTCCAAGGGGCAGTAAAATGTTCAAAATGCACAAACACACATCTTTTTTTCTTGTGAATGTGGCAACAGAATATCACTCAGTCAAGTGTTTTTCTGCTCCTTAAACTTTTCTCTCTCTCCACCATACCAGGTTGATCTCAAAATCCCATAGCAATGAGACATAATCTCTCAAGCAAAGGAGACAAATCCATGATGTTACAAACAAAGCCAACACATGTCAACACTTTTTGGGAAAAGTAAGAAAACAAAAAAACAGTTGGAAAAATACACGTTTTTCACCAGGTGTATGAGGGTGTATCAAGTCCAGGGAGGGCCGTGTCTTCTACAGCAGTGGCTCTCACCCTCGGTCCTCGGGACCCCCTGTTTGTGCTGGTTTTCGTTCCAAGCATAATTGAAACCTCTGAATTGTAACTAGATGTTAATTGTTCTTAATTATATATTAAGATTTAATTATACACGTTTAATAGACTGGGGGATGAAATCAATGGGGACATAATTGTTAAAGTCTTGACACCTGGCCACTGAAAGTAAACCATTTGTGGAAAATGAAGAGTTCAATAACAGAATAATTAGCAATGAGTCAAAACTGCATTCTGTTAAATGATCTACTAAATGCTTGTATGTAAATAATTACATTATATTGTTTAGTCTTTATTAGATAATTATTAGTCATCAACACTCGTGTATATTTTTTCCCTCCTCAGCCCAATTCAGCCAATT